>WBMZ01004223.1:0-72746 GCA_013400975.1 Atrichornis clamosus
CCCCCCGCCCCGCTCAGCCGCCCCTCTCCAAATAAATCAGCACCATGACTACTTCTGGGCATGGAACAAAGAGGATGCTCTCCCGGGGCCCCGCGCTGCTCCTGGCGCCGCTGCTGCTCCTGTGCCGAGGTAACCCCGGTCCCGCCGCCGCGACCCCGGCGCTGTGGTTCTGTTTGTTTGTTTTGGTTTTTGTGTTTATTTTTTTGTTTGTTTTGAATAATTTTTGCTTATTTTATATCCCTCCCCTACCCCCGTGTTATTTTTGGCCGTTTCCCCCATTCCAGCCCTCCCTCCCCCGGCTCCCCCCGGCGCTCCGCGCAGCGCTGCGGATGGAACACGCTCCGAGCCCCAGCTCTGGGGCGCACAAAGTTGTCCCCATCCAGCTCCGCCGCCGCAGCCCCCCCGCTGCCTCCCGGTGTGTCCCCTGTCCCCACGCGTGTCGCGGGCTCCTGGCCCCCTGTGTGAGGGCTGCCCGGTAGCTTTGGCCGCTGCCAGCGGGTCGCTGCCGACTTGGGGGAAAAAAGAGAAAAGTTTGGGCTTGCCGGAGCGCTGGGGGATGGAGAAGAGCCGCGGGATTTGGGGTTTCCCATGGGGCGGCCGACCCCCGTTCCTCCCTGATGCTCCTCGCCCTTTCTGGCTATCCACAAGCGCGGGTGGGGGAAAGATGTGCAGGATATCGGTAACAAAATACTTCTGCAACCTTTCTTGCGCTTAATTCTGAGGAGAATGGGTTTCCGTGGGCTGGCGGGGAGCGGGGTCAGGCCCTTGGGTGGGCTCAGGTGGGATTCCCTCATCGTAGCCAGCTGCGGAGCAGCGCGCCCGGGCAGGGAGCGCGGCTGGGAGATTCTCTTCCTCTGTTCATTTTTCTTTTTTTATTCCCCCCCAGCTGAACTCGGGAGCAGCCTTTTGGGTCCCAGTCGCGGGTGTTTGCTGGGGAAGGGCTCACCCCGAGGCTGGCACAGCCAGAGCGCTGCCCCTGGGAAAGTCTTTAGCAGGACTTCACTCTGGGGACGTTCTCCTCTGCGTGCTCCCATGAGCTCCCTGGCAGATGTTGTTCCTAATAAATAAGGGTTGTTAAAAGCAAATTAATTAAGGTGCATCAGTGCTGAAGTTGCTCGGGGATTCGTTTGCGTTTACTGCTGCTTGGGACGGTGCTGGCGTTTGGCCGTAGCGTGGAGCCTGGGCTGCTGGAGAAACTTCACGGAGGTTTTAGGAATATGCCTAAATGCAAAGATTTCAAGTGAAAAAGGAGTGATCCCTGGGAGGGGTAATAGCAGCAGGGAATGCTTTTTGGTAGGAAAGTGTTTTAGGAAAGGTCTCTACAGGGAGAGTAGGAACAATTTGCTAGGAAGGAGGCATCAGCCTTGGAGACACACAGAAGATGGACAGAAAGGTTTCCTTGCTCTGGTCACCCTAAGAAGCAGTGCTTGCCCCTGTCCTCCATCTCCCTCCTTCGCTGGGGTGTGTGCAGCCACGGGGGCACTTGGAAATCCTCTTGAGCAGGACACGGGGACCAGGATGCAGAGCGGGGGGTGCAAGGTTTGGGGTGCAGGGCATGGAAAGTGGGGTGCAGGTTGTGGGGAGTAGGGCACTGAGGACACAGCTGCCTGTGGGTCAGCACCGTGGAATGATGGCTCTCTGTTGTCACTGCGATGCCCTGCATGCCTGCAGCTCTCCTTTCATTCGAGGAGAGAGTTAGGCGCAGCAAAGGAGCAGGTTTTCTGTTTTGTTTTTTTAATTTTTTTTATTTATTGCTTTGACATATTAATGATAATCTTTTCCCTGATATTCCCCCCTCCCGTCTCCTCCTGTGTGGGTAGCTACCATGGTGAGATTGGGCTGTGGGTGTAATTCTTCCAGCGCTCTGAGTGCTTAAACATATGGAAACCCACTTTGAAACAGTTTGTGGCTGCAAACCTACCGACGTACCCATCCCTCTCCGCTGCTCTGAATCCTCCCTGCTCAATGTGCGCGTCAGGAACTCGCAGTGCGCTCTCAGCTCAAGCTGTGAATATCGAATCCGTTCCCCGCCTGCGCCTCTCTGCTCTCTCGGCCGCAGCATCCCTCTGCTTTCGTAGCGAAGGGCTGCCCCTGCCCTGTCCCACCCCTGGCGTGGACCGCAGCAATGTCTGTGTGTGCAGAGGGGGTTTGGGATCTGGGGAAACCTCTTCAGAGAGAGGCGAGCGGTGGCAGAGCCCGGGAACGCCTCCCTCCGGGGCTGTGCTGGTCTTCCTGCAGCTCACTGCGATCCAAGCCGGCTTTCTCCTCTGGATTACAGGGGTTAACGAACCACATCTTGGTTTGGGTTGTTGCAGACGGGAGAGACACCTGCATGAGTCATGCCGCGGTGCTGCCATCTCTGCAAAGCTCCCGGCTCCTACAGACGGTCGTGTTGGGCTCTTGCCATTTTTCTCTATTTATTTGCCTTCGCTCCCTCCCTTCCCCCTTGCCGGGGCCGGCTCCGGGCAGGCTGCGTTGCGGGGACCGGAGATGCACCAGGCTGAGTTTCTCCAGCCTCTTCAAAGCGGGCGGCATTTGCTCGCCTGTCAGGCAGGTCCCCTAAATAGCTTTGTGAAGGTCCAATTAAGAGATCACTCTCCTGCCCCGGGTCTCTGGCGGCCCGGCTGCTGGCGCACACGGCTGCGAGCAGAGGGTGTGCGTGTGTGTTTGGCAGCCGAGGGCCGCTCACGCTGAGCTTGAGGATGTCTCTCGCTGGCAGCAGGCCCCCGTTTGTTGCTGGCATCTAGGCAGGGTTTTGGCCGCCTTCCTCGCTGGCGGCGGCGGAGCTGTCTCCGAGGTTTTATGAATAGGTACCCTGTGAGCGGGCTGGATGAGTTACCTGAAGGTTTTGTTTTCCTGCCTGGTGCTGTGTCACCGGCTTGCTCCGCTGCCTTGCACCCCGGGGCAGGTGTGGGAACGCGGGGCTGGGGTGTGGGAACGGGGCGTGCAGAGCTCATGGAGCAGGCTCCTGCAGCCCCTGTAGGATGCTCTTGGGCTGCTGTCATCTGTGCGTGAGGAAGGACCTGCGATTGCTTTTAGACTCTGGCTGCGGGGAGGTGTGGGAGGAGAGACATTATGCTTATTTTATTATGTGTCCCTGTATCACTCTACATAATATGGAGACACGTTTTATTCTGAGGCTCTTTGGGAACAGGATTGAAAGACCTGCGTTATCTACTGTACAATAGGTTTGCAGAACATGAACATACAAACTGTTGAAATTATTTTCCCCAGATTAGAGCAGTTCTCAACATTTTATGCAATGACTGCTCAAACTGATGTGATGTGGGGGATAGAGGGCGGGGGGAGAAGTCTGAAATTATTATAGTGCCTCTTGCTCCAGCATCCATTAGAGCAATATATTTCAGATACCCTGATTTTACTTCCCATCAACATAAATCTAGAGCAGCTGCTCTGAAGCCAGTGGAGCTACTCTGGATTTATGCATTGCTGCTGCGATTGGCATTGGGCTCTCTGGGAATGCAGGAGGCAGCTGTGTGACCTGACCTGCACAACATTTTTCACTTCAGTGTCTCCTGTCCCCAATGCTCCAGCTTCCTTTGTGTGTTTGAAATGGGGAAGTCTCACTGGTTTTGGGTTTTGATTATGTTCTTCAATCTGTGGGGCTTGGTCACAAAGCTCTGTTCACTGACACCCAACTCTGGCTGATCAATAGAATCTCTTGAGGTTTGAATGCCAGAATAGTTACATTAAAAAATAAAAATCAATAAAGTGCAATTAATTTGCTGTATTTTATTGCTGGGAATGATAATCACTCCCAGCCCTATTATCTCTGTGTTTAAAGCAGCTTAGCCTGGCGAGAAAGGTACAAACCCAGGAGCAGCTGCAGGAGGTCAGAGCAGAGGGTTGCCAAGACTGGGACAGGGTTTGTGTTTCGGGAAGGATTTCTTGGATGAAGGATGCATTCCTGAGCCAGAGATGACTCCATTTATTTAATTGCTCTGATGGGTTTGCCATCATGGATTTGGTTGCTCTTTGAGCCCAGGCAAAATCTGGTAGGCACAGTCTCTGGACAAGGACTCCCTTGTTTCACAGTGCCTGGAGAGAAGAGCCTGTGCACCACGGAGCACGGCAGAGGGACTTGGGTTACACAGGGCTTTAGGCTACGTAGGGTTTTGCTGTTGGTGCCAGTGGGATGGAGATTTCACCCTGCTGACCCCACACTGAGTCAGGGTCCTCCCGCCCTTCTCTGCAGCTCCTCAGAAACGCGCTTTTCAGCCAGGCTGCTCAGGAGACCTGTTCTGGCTGTGTCCCAGCAGGGCCCCTTTGCTGAAAGGTGCAGGAAGGGGGTTGTTACTTGCAGCGTTGGGTTGTGGCAACTTGTGCTGCTGGTCCTCACCTTGGCGGTTGACGCCGGCACGAAGCACAGGTTTTGCTGTGATGGAGAGGTGCCTTCACCAAGCCACGTGTCTCGCTCCTGCAGGCCTCAGAGGTGTGCCCAGGGAGCAAAGGGGAGGTGGCAGCCTTCCACGTCCTGCGTGGAGCAAGGGAAACTGAGGTCTTGTGGCCTTACCGAACCTCCCAGTGAATGAGAAGCCATCCCACTGAAATAAATACTATCAGCTCAACAAATTTAATTCACTGAACTTAGCTCCCCGCTCCTCTCCCTGCCTAAATATAACTAATGTTTGTTAATGACAAGCAGTGACTTGGTTTGCTGGCACAGCTTTAGCTCTTACCCCCGTCGGTGGCTCAGCTGATGTGCTGGCACGTGGTGCTTTCCCCACTACGGCTGTCAGATCCTCTCGCATTAAGTGCCACGGAGGCTGTGGAGTGTGAGTTACCACGTGGAGCTCTAGATGTCGTGGAAGATGCTTCGATTTCACGCTGTCGGGAGTTTCCCAGCTGGCATTTCAGAGGAAGCAGCTCCCGCGTGAGGATGGGCAGGCAGGAATTGCAAGCAAAGAGGTCCCCAGAGACAACGTGTGGTGGGGATGGGGGTTGTTCCGTGCCTGGCTTTCCCTGGGTGTTTCCATTCCCCTCGGTGACGTAGAGTGCTGCAAGGGGAGGTAAAGCAAGGGCTGCCTGGAGCGTGTGTGGTGGGTGAATTCACTGAGGAAGGGCTTTGCTGTTTGTGCAGGAACTCGCGCAGTGGACCCGAGCCTCAGGTGCAGTGTAAATATTAACGCTTCTTCCACCCTATCCAAAAATTCTCTTGCAACACATTTTGAGCTTTTCTTTGTTTACATAAATGTTTGTTTCTGACAGCATTCAGAAAGCTTCATGAATTTATGATGTGTTCCAGATTCAAGCGCGCTTCCTTTTTTCCTTTTCTCTTTTCTCCTTTTTTTTTTCCCCTCAAAACCACTCTTTCTTCCCAAATTTTGGTGATGAAATGGCACAAGAGGTATGCATATTTCAGCAGGCTATTGAGAAGCAATGTAAACACCATCTTTCATGGAAAATCAGTTTGCTCAAGTTCAAAAGCAGCCCAGCCTCTCCATTTGATCAATTTGCCTGTCACAGGAGATGATTTTAAACGTGGCGCTTATGTCCTATCTTGTCTCTTGCAACTTCAGGCAAGGAGGGAAAATGAAGAGTAGCATTTGATTTTAATTCTGTTTTTTTTCTGATTTTTTTTTTTTTTGGTGTGATGGTGGTGGTCAGAGGAGGAGCAAAGGGGTGCCCTGAGGGGTGAGGGATAGCCAGGAACAGAGGGGTTTCCACGAGGCTGCCGTCTGCTGAGTAAACTAATTGGAAACTGTGTGTAAACCAGCTCTGCTCATCCCACCGTGCCTGCACCAGCTGGCCCTCAGGAGCTGCCCTGCCCCATCGCCTCCCCTGCTCTGGAGAAGGAGGCCTGCAGCGGCAGGAAGGTGGGCTTTTGGTGACAAAGGTGCTGAATCTTGGGGAGAGGGTGCTCTGTGATTGCACAGCCACGTCCTCCTGGCCTGGGGACGGTGCTGCCGTCTGGGTAAAGGCTGTGCAGGGACCAGAGCTCTGGGTATGGGGAGGGGATGGCGTGAAACCACCCGTGTCGGGCAGCTCTAGCTTGGCATCGGCCAGGGTGCCACAGAGCTGCCCTGGATGGAAGGAAATGCTGGAAAAACCCCACTGATGCAATTTGAACTGGGGCTAAATGGGGAAGCAGGGAACAAAATCCTTATTCTGGCCAAGCCAAGGGGCTCAGGAGGCTCCAGAAACGGTGTTTCCACTGGTACCAGCCCACTGGATGGTGCCTCTGGCCAAGCAGCTGTCCCTATCCCAAGCCCATTTGTCCACCTGGGGTAATGCATGCCCTAAATACACAACTTGGGAGAGTTTGGTCACGGGCTGAGGGAGCCTTGGAGGGAATCAGCCTGAGGAGGAAAAGCATTTCTGCTGGAGAGGGGGGAAATATCATCCTCATTACCCCAGAAATAAAATCCTTTAGAAGGTGAAATGAGAGGTGCACGTATCGTTGGGTGTTTTGTTTTGCTTGTATGGAAACATTTCAAAAACAGATGGCAAAGCAGAGATTTATTTCCTGTTAAGTGCAGAGGGCTGGTGCACAGGACCTTATCTGCTTGTGGGCCCTGTAATAAACCTGCCAGCAGGTGATTTAAATCCAGTTTTTCTGATTGGGAGAGTAGTGGAAGGAACAGGGTTTATGTTACTTAGGAATTTTATGGGCAATGTTAGGTTTTTAAGATGCAGGAAAGATCAGGGCATGGCTCCGTAGCACCAGAGACGTTAATTTCTTTCATAAAGGATCTTCCCTGAGTCAGAAAAATGAACCATTTTCCATTATTTAGCAGCTGAGCTGCTGTTGCTGTTTGCATGAGTGACAGACGCAGTTACTTTATATCTCAGTTTAGGAGTTGTTGTCAATTAGCCACTGCTTTTGCTTAGCAGCAAGACTTTTGCCACAACGGGGAAGGAGGGCTGGCTAATGGATGCTGCAGCTCTCGAAGCAAACGTTTATGCTGCAGCTCAAAAAAAAAAAAAGGATGAAACTCGCACCAAAAAAAGACAGAGCCCGTGCACCCTAAAAGGGAGCCCTTGAGCAGATGGAGCAGGTTTCTATGCAACGAGCAGTAATTAGAAACTCAGCAAAGAGTTGGTAGCTACTGACTGGTCTTGGTACCCAGATTTTTGATTGGAAAAGGAGCAAATCCAAGCTGGGTTTTGGAAGTAGCTGGTCTGGATGTCTGCATGGGGCAAGTCCCTGGCCAGTGTGAGCGCCCATTCTGGTGAGGGACAGCAGCCATCCCACGCCCAGTGCCTCTGTCCCTGACTCCGTGGGGCTGCAGCAGACTGAAGTGTCACTGGGGGTTTTCAAGGGCTCTTAGAGAGCTGGGTGTTGAGAGGGGGCTGATAACACGAGGTCTGATTATCTTTCACTGAGTGCAGAAAGGACACAACACACACACAGTGAAACAGGCGTTTAAGAGGTTGCAACAGAGGCACCCAGAGAGGATGGTAGGAGCTCGCTGGAAGCAGTGGAGCTCTATTAGGGCAAGCTCAAAGGCCAGTGTGCCTCAGCCTCTCCAAATCATGGGAATTAGGGCTGGAAAAGTTGGCAAATAGGCTGCCTTTCCCATCTCTGGTGGTTGGGTACAGCCTGTTCCTGAGCGTGGCGGGTTTTCAGTGATGCAGGACTTGTGCTGCTTCCCTTGGCACAGAGCTTCACAGCCCATTAGACCTCTCCTGCATTCCGCCTACAGTTTTCCTTCTTTGCTTCATTCCATCATTTATTGGATGACCTGAGTCCCCAGGTTGCCATCTCTATCACCATTGACCAAAGCCAAACCCAGGCAAATCTGTTAAATGGGGACAAGGGGTTAAACTGTGAGTGGGAAATGCTCAAAAAAAGGAGTTGGGTCTGGCACGGAAATACCTGGCATGTAAATGCATTTACAGCTGGAGGTTATTTGGAGAAGAGAGGGCAAGGACTTGGAATGCACGTGGTGATGAGCCATAGATTATGCTCTGAAAACACTCAGTCCCACTATCTAATTCATCTCCCACTAAGACATTCTGCTCCAAGGTGTTTGGAAATAATGGAGTAGCTTAGATACCAACATTATTAAATCCTCATCTCTGACAGCCATGAGAATTAATATACAAAGGTTTCTTCCTCTTTTTTCCTTTAATGCAGCTCAGTTACTCATTTCGGGTCTTGTGCTTAGGAGTAGTCCACTGAAAGTTATTAGCACGAGTGTTGGTGCCAAAAAGGCTCAACTCCATTAAAGAGGAGAAACAAGCAAGAGAAAAACAAAAGATAACATGCATTTTATTCCAGTTGAGACTTTTTTTGCTTTTCAAATATTAATCATTTCTCTTTCTTGCACCTGTAGAGCTCGAAGGTTTTTAGAGAAGAAAGTGGGTACTAGCAAAGACGTGATCTGTCCTCTCCATCATCCCCATCAGGTCCCTAGGGCAGTAGCCCAATGCCTAAGCCCTGCTGGTGGGGAGAGCAGAGGTGTTGGGTGAAGCTGAGCTCTGGGGTTATTTTTTGATGACAGCTGACGTTTTTTGCTGGTGCTCTTTAAGGAGTGGGGCTCACTTGGATGGAGGTTGCTGAGCTCTCATGGCCAGTCAGTTGGCCCTGGTGTGCTGAGCACTGCTCGGGCACTGTTTCCTCCTCCTTGTCTCGGCCCTGGCTTCTTTTGGTGCCTGAGCTGCCTGGCACCTCCAAGCCCCATCCGGAGTGGTGCTGAGGCATGTGGATGGTTGTAAGGCCTCTCTGTCTTCCCTAGAGTTGGCATCACTTGGTTCTTCTGCTGTGTTTGGTTTGCACCGGCTCATTAAAATTGTTATGGGAAGCCATAAGCAGAAATGAAGAGATGTTCTTTATTTGTAAATTCAAAGACAGCCCTACAGAGCAGAGCCCAGGTGGTTGTGCCCATCTCATCACCTCCCTGGTGACATCTTTTCAGGGATTGGACTGAGCAGCTGTTCTTCCGATGTGCCCCTTTAAAACCCGAATGTCCGTGTTTTGCACCTTATTTCTCTTATTATAGTGTCATAATGAGATTATTGGTGTCTGCTGTAAGCCCTGGGGGACAAGTATCAGCTCCTGGGTACAGCTTCAGCTGTGTCTTATCAAAGCATCCTGCTCATCCAGAGTTAAAGTATCTTCTCCCTTTCTCTGAGCATATTGCAACACATTAAAAGCCCAACACATTAAATGCGTTAGAAGGCCTTATCGCATTTAGCCAATTAACAAAAGGGACAGCCAAAGAGCAGTCATTGCTTTGGTTCCTGCACCAACCCCCAAACTGCCCTAGGCCCCCTTTCCCCAGACCTTCTCAAAGGGCTGAGAGCTGGAGCAGCTCCAGCTCTAACGTGTATCCATCAAAATGCTCATCCAGTAGATGTGCGTAGTCTGGGAATTCTTGTATCAGACTCCAGTCTGTGGGACTCCATCATCTGAGTTATTATCTCCAAAACACAGTTATCTCCCTCAATGGCAGTCTCCTATTGAAAATGATCTCTTTCAGCAAGGCACTTGCATTTATTTACTGCGCAGCTTCTCCCATTAGTATAATCATTACTCCTTGGACTAGGTTTGAATTCAGAGCATCCCACTGTGGTACTTAAAGAATTAATTACAACGATGAAAGAATTCCTCTAAAGACTTCTATGAATTGGTCTGGTTGAAGTGTTTTAGCTTTGCTTCAATTGGTGCAGCTCTTGTCAAAGGATAGTGAGAAAATGCATGGGTCAGTGATTTAGATGAGGCAAATTACGTTAGAAAAATTGATTTGATTTAGAAAGTGAGCTTTCAGATCACAGGGAATTGCCTGCTTCTTTCTCTGCAGTGCTGATGCTCCCTGAAGATGAGCAGAGGCAGATAATTCAGGGTTAAAGTAAGTGGCTCTTGTAAAAGGTTTGTCAGAGTGGAGGAGAGACGGGCTGACACACATCTTTAGATAAACGATTATTGACCCATATATTGCTATCTGTGCATCAGCTGGAGCTACAGATGGATGGGGATGCTTATAAACACATTCAGGCAGTTCATGTGGCTTGCTGAAGAATCGTGTCCTTGTTTTTAGGTTTAGATTTTTTTTTTTTCCTCCCCAGTAATGGCTTTTCCATACAGCACATCTTCAGAACTGGCACGGATCTGGGAATGTGTGCTGTGTGGCTGCCTTAGCCAGCCCTGCGTTGCCTGGCTCTGTGCTTAGTCATTCCTGGGGCTGGCAGTTTGCTTTTCCTGGGGTTTTTCACTTCCTCGGATCAAACGGAGTGTTTCCTCCTTCTGTCCCTTGGCTTCGTCTTAAAGGGACTGCGGTCCCCGGGCTGCAGTGGGATGACGCCCAACAGCGGGCACGTCGGGCAGTGTCCCCTCGGGGCATCAGTTCCTAAAAAGCACCTTCTGAATGGGCACTTCCCTTCCCTGCATGCCGAGGAGTTTCTGCGGAGTCCTTCTCCCGGCCAGCTGTGTTTTGCCTGCGAGAGTGGTGGGCTGTGAATGCAAGGGCTGCTGGCCGGAGACCCAGATTGTTCACAGCCCTTGGTGAGTGGCTTTGAATGGGCTCTCCGTGTTTGTCAGGGAGGAAGAGATGGGCTCTGGCAGCGTTTCAGTTTTCACCTTGTAAAATGTGTCTTTAAAAAATAATTAAGGAGATGACTTTTGCCTAGCAGTGCTTTCTGTTTCTTTCTCACCTTGTAGAACCCTTTAAATTCCGGATTGTTTGCTGGAATGCTGGAGAGAGCTCGTTTTAATCTGGCTAACGCTGATGGGGTTTTTCTCCGTAGCTTCACCGCCAGCTTTCTTGGCACGAAAATCCAGGTGTGGGGCTCTGGTGTTCCTGTGCCTTCCCCTCTCCCCCAGGGTGGGCACGACAGAGGGGCAGGGCTCGCGTGGTACCCACAGGGTGGGATCCAGCCTTCGGCTCAGAGGGTGTGTGCACATTCCCGTGCCGTGCAGAGAGCCTCTTCCATGCCCCAGCCTCGGGCTGGGAAGTGAGATGACAAGTGCAAGGAGAGAAATGATGCTGGGGAGAGCTGGAACGGAGCCTCCCGCCAGCAACTGAATTCGACGCTGCAAAAAGAAGTTGCAAAAGTAGCAATCCATCTGTCCACTTAGTGGGAGAAGCCTAAGATCATTTCACAGTAATCAGCCCCCTGGTGTTCAAAAAAAAAAAAAAAAAACCCAACCAAAAATACTGCAGGTTTTTGCTTTACTGTGGGTAACTGGCGAAATCTACAGCACGTTAATGTTCTCTGAGGCTGCGGGGCTCTTTTTTTTTCCTCTCTTTTTGACAAGTGGGGGTTGTATCAAGTTAAAAAATAATGTAAGAAACAATAGGTTGTCTTTGCTTTTTTAGATAACCGTGTTTGTGCCATACATTTCAGGGGTCTACTGTTCTCCCTGAAACTCTCCTGTTAACTACCAGCAGAGTCATGGGCAAGTGGATGTTTTTCTGCAGGGACAGTCGGATGGTGAGCAGTGTCATCATCACAGACCTCACAGTGACACATTTCCAAGGCGGTGCTTTGTGCAGGTGCATTGCCACGCTAGAGCTGCTTGGCTGTATCAGTGCCACCATTAAATGCCACAATATTCAGGGTTTTTGATTGGGTTGTAAAAACTTGCTCCAGGCACTACAAAGTTCAGGAGTGTTTATTTATTTATTTATTTATTTGTTTCTTTATTGTAATCTCATTTTATTTTTTCTTTCCCCTGAACTGTAAGGGCATAGAGGAAACAGGCTCCAAAGGCATCACTTGTTTCTTGCTTGTGTGAATTGAGAAGCCTTGAGTTGGAGGAAGGCTGCAGAGACCTGTGCCTCTGTGTATGGAAACGTTCATTCAGATTAAAGGAGGGGTGGCAAAAGGTGGGGTCTGAACATGCCAAGCTTGAAGCTGTCCCTGAGGAGCCCTTGTTGCAAGATGTTACTGGGGACAAGTGTTCAGTGGACCTGTTCCCTCCAGCCAGGTGAGGGTGGCGTGTCCCCACTGTCCCTGGAAGGATGTACCTGCTGTCCCCAGCCAAGGCTGCAGCCAGCTGGGGCCTTGGGGGTGACTGGGGCTGTGGGGAGCAGAGCTGGACGCTGAGCACACGGGTGAGAAACAGCAGGACTTCGTGTGGGTCCAGAGACGCTGAATTGCAGCAGATGCTTTGCTGCTACACAACAATTTGTAATTAAAACACAACTTGCCATCCTGGTTAGATTAAGCATTTAAATTCATTTGCAATTATTTCCCCCCCCCCTGCATTGTGTAATTAGCTACGTATGACACATTAGCTCAGTTAAAAGTTATAATGATTAATTTGCACATCAAAGCCTCCCCGTGAATCAGCTGGTGCAGCGCACCGGAGCGAGCTGGGTTGGTGCGAGGTGCCCACGTGGACAGCACGAGGGATGCTCCAGCGTGGTGCTTTCCTGGTGTTCCTTCTGCCAGTCAGCAGTGTCCTGGTGCCCCGAGTTGCTCTGTAAATGACAATGACACCTGCCAGAATACGGCCATTCCTTTCTTGCATCTGAGCTGGGGTGATGCATCCTGAAGCACCCCGCTGGGAGCACTTAAAAGTCATAATGTTAAAATTATTGGTGGTTCTTGTTGTTGCATCGTTCTAAAGTGTTTTGGCCAAATTCCGATAGCTTTTACCCAGGTTAGTTTTTGATTATCATGAGTTTTGCCTGAAAGCTTTGTAAGCCAGATTGGAGCTCTAACTAGTAAAAAACCTTGTTCAAGCAAGCCAAAACCAACAAGAAAACTCCTATGAGCTAATTATAACGAATGTCTTTTTCCTTTCTTATCTAGTCATAATATTGTCTTTCTTTCCATCTTCTGCTGAGCTGTGAAAATATTCTGCAAAATGATATTTTTGAGTTGATGGAAAAGTACACCCCTGTCAACAATATTTTTCTATTGTTCATCAGAGACAGGCTTCATAACAGAAGAGATCCGTGCTGGAAAAGTACATCAGCTGCAAACAGTTTATTCAAAGTCTTCTCAAATAGCAGGCAGGGTTTTGGAGTTCCTGCTCCAGCTGAAGATGAAATGCAGAATGTGGCTTCTAATATTTCAGAGACATGAATGGGGCAGCTCATAATAATGTGTTGCCATTTTCACAAAAGATGGATTTTATATTAAAGGTTCCAGTGGGAAAAGGTCTGGAGGTGTTAAGATATTTATATATTGTTTAAGTTGCTGTATGAGGGTGCCATCTCCTTCCCTGGAGCGCTGTGGGGGTCATGGACACGTAGGTCAGTGGAAAATGAGCTCCCACCTTTTTTGGTCCCCGTACCTGGCAATGTGTACGTGCACATGGGTGCACTGATCTTAAGTTGGTGGGGTGTTAAATGTTTCACTTTTCAAACCCTCAATTTCAATTGAATTTCATAAGCCATTAAAGTTCTCTGCTGCTTTCTTTGCTCTTCCAGTTATGCGAGCTCCAGCCATTTAGCTGTGGGTCCTGAGGCGTGATTGCTCTGTGAAGCAGCTAAAGTAAATTGATTCCTGATGTAAAGTCTTTTATATATATATATATATATATATATAATTTTTNNATATATATATATATATATAATTTTTTTTGATGCCTCTAACTCACTGTGAGTGATGTTACAATGTTGGGCTGATGATGTGAATCTTCAAGCTTGGTTTTTTCTGGTCCAGTTCTGGATCCCTCCTGACACCATCTCTTTTTAAAAGCTTTTGTGCCCGGCTTGAATGGTGAAGACTTATGTGTGGAGGAAGAGAGGAAAAGGATTTCTTTTGTTGTTTATGTATTTATCTTTAAAATCATGGTGGAAAGATTGGACTGGGGTTTTGGGTTTTCTCCCTGTAGAAATGTTTATTAGAATGATAGTTATTTGGATCAAAGGAGATCTTTTGGCAGTCCTCTGACTTTGATTCAGTACTGGCAGTGCGACAAATAATGAAAAAGCAATCATTTCCCCTTCTCCCACTTTTATTCTCAGGATAAATGAATGGTTGAGATCTCTGTGCTCGAAAATAATTGCTCATGGCTCTTACAAAAAAATAAAAATCCATAACACTCACCCTTTAAATAGATGATTTGATCTTTCCTGTTGGTTTGTGTTTTGCCCTATTGAGTGTCTTTGCTATGAGTCTGAGGCTAAACTGGGGAAAGTTGATGTGGAGGCTTTGTAGGTTGAGTTTGTGGGAAGGAAAACTGGATAAGTAATTTTACTGCTTTGGAAAGCAGCTCCCATGGTGGGAAGGGATGAAGCAGCAGGGATGAAGCAGGGTCTTGCTGTCATGGTCCACTGGTAGAACTATTTTGCACAGTGTAAAGTTAAAGAATTTGAAAGAATACAGAATGAATGGATAAAAGTGTGCCTTTAATTTGCCATGTGATTTTAAAGTAGCTCAAACACCTTCTAAGGTGTGTGAGTGCCTGCTGGGACCTGCTGGGCAGTTCATGGCGTGTGCCTCCTCCAGCTGCCTGGGGGTTGATGAACAGACGGACGTGTCCACCAGTGCTTTGCCAGGATTTCTTTTTCCTTTCTTCTCCTTGCTTTTATGGCAGTGGATGTGAGGATGAACTGCTGTATTTTACATCTTTCCTTTCCTAGCAGCCAAATGGTGCTGTGCAATCGAGCTGGCTGCCCATCCCAAGCACTGTGCACTTCACCTTCCTGGAGCATTAACCTCCCATCGTTTCCAGCAAAGCCAGGCATAAAAGATTAGGCTGGGCCCGTACTCCTTATTTGTGGATAACTGCAGCAGCTCCTTTTTTTGTTTTTAAATCCTGCTAATTGGTGCTCTCAGCCTCAGCTCCAGCTTAATGAAGGCTGCTGCCTGGGAATCATTGCGAGCAGTTATGGAAATG
Source organism: Atrichornis clamosus (assembly GCA_013400975.1). NCBI lineage: Eukaryota > Metazoa > Chordata > Aves > Passeriformes > Menuridae > Atrichornis > Atrichornis clamosus. Next base: position 14,762 of record WBMZ01004223.1, read on the forward strand.
CATTTAAATGCTTAAATCTGGTGTACTTTTCTCTTTATGGGCTTATTCCTTCAAAAAGCATAACTCTGCCCAGCGTCCCTGCCTGCCCAGGAGGATTGCTTTCCGTGAGCCCCGTGGTGGGGCTCTGGCACCTCTGCAGCACAGAGGGTACACGGGAGGTTTGTGCTGAGCAGAGGAGGAGGCCCAGCCCTGCTGCACCCGATGTGCTGAGGGAGCACCGTTTTCGGTCTGTTTGCTCCATGCTCCAGACGGGGCCTTTGGATGCTGGGGATGAGCGCTGATAGAGCATCCAGCTTCCCTCCTGCCCAGGGGAGGAGAGCATCCCTCCTCCTCTGACCTGCCCAGCGCAAGCTTCATTTACTCAAGCCATGAAATGAGCAGAGCTGCTGGATGCCACTGCCGTGGCTGCACCACTCGTGTCTGTCAGTCTGTCAGCCATGTCCCTCTGTTCCTCGTGCTGAGGGCTCTGCAGTTGCACGGAGACAGAGCAGGTTTAAGCTAAAAGCAAAGGAAAACCACATGGTGGGTTTTCCCATCACGGCTGTTGGCTGTAGCCACACATTCTCCAGGTTTGGAGAGGCGTGAGCCCGGTGATCCTGGGAGGGATTTGGACAAGGGTCGGTGGTTTCTCCTGAGGCAGAGAAGCACCGTCCAGTGGGATGTACACACTCTCACAACCTGGGCCAATTAATTGTGCTCTGGGTGTTGAGCCAGTGATGGAAGGACACAGTGAGGAATAGCCGGGCTGTAGCTTCCTCCTCTGGGAGACCATTTTGGGAGGTCAGGAGCCGCTGTGGTGGGTGTTCTTCCAGAGCAGTTTGCAGCTCCTCTCTCTTGGTGAGACACAGCAAGGGTGCTGCTTCCGTGAAGCATCCCCTGAGGATCCTGTGCGAGGTTGGTTTGTTTGAAATGCCTCTATAAAAGTTGTCATTCCACCAAATTTGTTCTGCTGTTAATGAGTCTCCAGGGTGGTGACTTGTGTCCTTGGGAAAGTGTGGTTTGGGGCATTTTTTTTCTTTTTGAAAGCCTAATCTGGTGCTTGTTCAGGGGTCACCAGTGGGAACCAGACAGTGCTGTCTGGAGGTTGTCACCCTCTGGTGGCCTTGCCTCGGCTCATCCAAAATGAGCTGCAGGTCCTTGAGCAGGCGTGTGGACCTCTTTTGGTTGTTGGCAGCTTTAATCAGAAAAACAGGTCAATCATCAGCTTACTCTCTTATCCCAGGAGGTGGTCACTTCAGGCTGATGATGAGGGACAGGATCTGTGTTGTCCCTCACTTTTTATCTGCAGCTTTTCATGAGCAGAAAATGCAAAATTCTTCCTATGGTGTTGGGGCTTATGGATTCCCACCACATCCACACCCTTCTGCCCCTTATTTTTAAGGCTGGACTACGTCCTTCCTTGTGAGAGAGTCCATTCGCCCAGTCTGCTCTTCCAGTCAGGGATTTCCAAGGTGCTGGGTGGATGTTTCTCTGCCTTTTTGTCTGCAGGAAAAAAAAAAAAGTGATTCTGAGCACTGCTGGTGAGAGGGGGCATCCAAGCAGAAATGCAACGTTCCCCCCACCTCCAAAGAATTAAAAACCCTGTCAGGTTCATATGGAGGTGTAATTGTCCAGGCCGTGTCAGTGGTTGCACAGGACTCTGAGTAGCTGGTGCTTCAAGACCAAGAGAGTGCCTGGGGCCTCCCGAAAATGGCTCTGAAAGTAAAACAAGTGCTTGTGTTTAAAGAGCAACATGGGGTATTGTTTATTTGTGCTCTCATTAGCGGGACATGCAAGTGGTCTAATTCCTGTATTTCAAAAGCAACATCCAGCCAATGTGATGGACAGGGAAGATGAGAAGAGACTGCTACAAGCCAAAAGCAGCAAACCCATGAAGCAGAGCTAGAGACAGCTTTAAAGCTATGAACATAATTGCCTGAGGAGTCTGCCAAGGAACCAGATGCTGTAAATGAAAGAATAACTTCCACGGCTTGGCATCTGTCTGCGATCCAGGGAGAGGAGAAGGAGCAGGGGAACTGCACAGAGGGCTGGGGAAGGGTTGCTCCAGCTGCATAGTGGGTACCTTCAAAAATATTTGGTCGCTACTGGTATTTTTGTATGGAGGAGGGTGGGCCTGTTGGAAAGAAAGGAGGTGAGGGTCAGTGTGCCTGTCTTGTGGGCTCTTTGCCCCTATTCTGCATGTTTGATGTCAGTGTTACGTGGTTGGTTGGCTGGTGGGAAGATCTGGAGGCTGTGGCAGCTTAAGCAGGTGGTGATAAACGAGGAAGATGGGACTGGGCTGAATTCTGAAGCTTTTGGGACCCATTTGTGCCCAGAACCCTAGAGAAAGCTCTGTTTTCCATGCATGGACGAGCTCAGTTGATTTTTAAAATAAGTGGCTACACATGACTTGTCTGAGGTCAGGTCAGTCTTGGCAGTGCTCCAGTTTTGAAAACCAAACTAGAAAGTTCCTGTTATTTTTCTCCCCAATTTATTTTTACAATTACTGTTAAAATAATTGCAGTCCTGGTAAACAGCTGGGTTCGACATAATCAGTACATAAACAATATCCATCATTTCCATGGTATAAAAACCTCTGCCACACAACATATTCCTGAGGCTGCATCTTAAGGGAAAAATAGAAAGTCTTTATGGGGAGGGGAGCAGAAAATCAGCTGGGGTCCTCATGCATTGAGTACATGTGGATGGCAGCAGTGGCACAGTCTCCTTTCTGCTTGTGCTTGAACCAAACATCCCCAGAAAAAGTGGTGATAACAGAGCTACACGTGGGGCACCTTCAGAGCCAAGTGCGTGGTGCTGCTGCCTGGTGTGCACAACCTCACGTGCCTCCCCAGCTGGGAGATAAAGGCAGGGAGCAGTGATTAGAGGTTATAGGGGAAGTTCATGTGATTTCAGACAAGGATAGTGCTGTTTTTCAAGTCAGAGAGAGGAGGGAGAGCTTTGTTCGTGGGTTAGGTTGGTGTTTTTTTTTTTTTTTTGCTATTTTAATAGCCTTATGTTTTCTACTCTTATTTGGCTCTAGTCAGTGGAGAATTCTTGCACCTTGGGTGTACAGGGATGGGATGGACATGGGAGGGGGATGGAGGACTTGGGACTGTGAGGCATCACCGGCATCCCAAGGAGCCTGGCAGGGAGCAGGGTGGAAACTGGAGGTGACTGAGGGTGAATTCCACCCCTGCCTCTGCACACTCCTGCTGCGTGTGCATCCTTGTTTGTAAGCAGCTGTGGTTATTTTGCCTCAAAACAACAAACCTTTTTTGCAAGGAGGGGTTGTGGGGAGGCCTCTGTATTGCTGCAGTTTGGGGTCACAGTCATGTGCAAGTCAGAGAGCCACATCATGTTGAATGCTGAGTGACTCTGCTTATTAATATAATAAACCAGAGGAACACAATGTCATGACAGTCTCTGCAGCGAGAATCCAGGGGATTGTTTTAACCAAAGCACATTAAATCTTTCTGTCTCCTGAAAATTGCACCCTCGAGGTATGGGCTGGAGGGTAGGAGGGCAGGAACATTTAACAAGGGCTTGCAGGAGTTTTTGTGCATATCATGGTCTCCAGAACAGTGCTCTGCTGTCTGAGGTTTTCTATTTTCCCATCACTATAGTCAAGTTCCTCTGACATGATAGGAAGGAAAGCATTCTCTCTCTCTCTTCTATTTTTTTCCCCCCTTCATTCCTTAGTTTCAAGATGAAATTTTCTCTGCTGTAGCACTGAAACAAGACCTTTTGTTCAGATGACTCTATGAAAACATGCTGTCATCCTCTTTGAAAGCTGTGAAGTGTGTGCATGTATTTGTATATTCTATATATACAGGCACACACTATAGGGAGATACACGTGTGTATATATAGTTTTATTCCCCCTCTCTCTCACAGATAAAATAGGCCTTTCTCATCTCTAACAAAACCTGAGTGTTTGTTAGATGATGGAAGATAAAATTCTCACCAGGGTCCTTTGATGGGCTCACAGCTCTCTGTGCTGGGATTAATTTAAGGGCAAGAGCATTCCTCTCCTGCATCCCTGACTGGGATTTTGGCCACTGCGTGCATGGGTAGGTTCACCAAACCCTTGCAGAAGACCTGGGGTTTGTTAATGGCAACAGCCCAGCTGCCTCCCTGAGAGCCCAGGAGGTCCCTGAGCCCACAGAGAGACCTTTGTGGCTTCAAGTGGCCCCATCAGGAGCTGCCTGCTGTGGACAGGGCTTTCCAGGGGGCTCCACTCCCTGCCAGGGAGGGAGACGAAAACAAAAAAGGCAAGATTCTCAGAGAGGGCAAGCTGAGGGGATTCTCTGCGGGGTCCCTCGAGGTATTTTGCACTCTCTGCCAAACGCTGAGTGCACTGGGTTGCTCCACGTTGCTTTGCTTCGTGGTGGAGCTGGAGCAGCCCAGAGCAGGGGATGTGATGGTTTCCCCTTTGCCACCCCCTGGTGAAAAATGTGCCCGCATTTTCCTGTATTTTGTGTGTGTGTCGGCCTGACACACAGGCAGCTTTCTCTTCTCTTTTTCTAATAATGGAGAGGGTTCAACACATTGTCTGAAATAGCTTTTTTGCCTCGACAGGGAGGTTCCTTGAGGCAGTAATTGACTCTTTCTTTCAAGCAATGGCATTTTACCTGGGAAAGAAGCCAGTTGGTATTTTCAGCACAGCAGAATTCTGCCTTGCTTTAAGAGGAGGTGGTTCCAGATCCTCTTTGGGTTTTTTTTTCTCCCTTAGGATGATGTCATTTTACTTTGTGCACTCTCTGCCATCCTGCACACAGTCTCTCCATCTTCTTCTTGCAAACACTTCCATTACACGAGCACTTAGTTTTATAGAAACAGCACCTGCAGGACCAACAGGTGAATAATCTGGAGTCCTCAGCTGCATCATGTTGGGCAGCTGAAATCTCCTTTAGGTGACCCTGAAGCGAAGGCTGAATTATTACTGTTTTTTTCTTTTCAATGAGGAATCATAGAATGGATGTGTAATAACACAATTGAAAGTTAAGAAGATGCTGGATATGGGCAAATCTAAAGAGACCAAGAGAGGAGAATTTCCAAAGCAGAAACAAACCGTTCCTTGTTTTCAGTTTTTCATGCCAATATAATATATTCATGAAAATTGCCTCAATTTAACTTCAGGGGAGAAGAGAAACTACAGGGTTGCTGTGGCTGAAAGGCTGCATCCTGTTTTAGTAAGTTTGCTATACTTTGGATTTTTATCTAGAGGGGTTTTTTTTATGGTCCTTTCTACCAGCAGTTCTCCACACCTGCTTCTTTTTAAAAAGCTCTCTGCAAGCTGCAGGAAAAGGATGCTAAACACAGTTATCCCTGTTCTGCAGGTGGAGGGAACTGGCAGAGCTGTGCAGTAACTTTGGTCCCTGCCAGAGCCAGGAAAAGAGATGAGCCTTTATCTCCTGAATCCTGTACAGCACTGCACAGCCCTGCCTGGGAGTCATCCTGCGTTGTGCCACTGGAGCAGGAGGTGCTGGGCTGAGCCAGTCATCCTGCTCGGCTCAGCCTCGTTTTGTGTGCCTGCCCTTGAATTACCCCTGTGTGACAAGCAGTGAAAGCACTGGTGAATATTTTGGATTATACACACCTTCTATAGCAGAGGCGTGAAGCCTGGATAGACTTGTCTGGCCTGCCTGTTAGGTAATCTGGGATGGAATCTGCCCCCCTGCTCTGGGCACTGGTTTTCCCCTCTAGTGTCCTCCCTCCTCTTCCTTTCTCCTTGTTAATGTGCCCACACTCAGGTGGGATTTAAGAAGCACTCGGCTGGCTTTGCATGATGGAACTGGTGAGTTCTGCTCGGGTCATCAAGGCGCATAAAAACGCTCTAGGAGCCTGCCACTGGTGTTACTGCTTCCTTTGCTAGGTCTGTGCAGCCACCCAGCAAACCAGTGGTAGTCACTGCCCTCTCACCGGGACAGGCTCGCTTGAGCCCACGGGGATGGGAGATCTCTTGACATCTGGAGCGAGATTCCTGTTAACGTGGCAGCACCACCTCAGCCTGTCCACCTCCAGGCACAGATCCTGCAGTGTGCTTAGGCAGAGGCATCAAAGTTTTCAGAATATGGGTTGTAGATTTTAAGGTCTTGCAGCCCAAAGACATTTATTTTCCATCTTTGCAAATGTTTCTGATGCTGTGTAAGTGCTGTCTTTGAGGTTTACCAGCAGCTAACATTATCACCTGCTTTCATTTAAAGCAAAATCAGAGTGCCTCTGCTATATCTCTTAGAGAATTATGAAAGCCTTCTTCACAGCACTGCAAACAAATGGAGATTGACAGTTATTAGGCTGTGGTCTAACTGCTCTGACAGCGTTTGACGCAGAGGGATTTTCAGTGACTGACTCTGAGGCATCCCTCCTGTGTGTTCCACAGGGATGCTGGATCCACCCCACCCCTGCTGACCATTTACTTGCTCCCCAGTGGGGATCTCTGGGGCCTGGGCAGTGGAGGTGCTGAGAACTGAGCCCAGTGGGCAAGTTGCCAAGCAGAAACCTGCTGTTTGCAGCAGATGCTGAAAAGGGGACTGAGAAGTTGTTGGATTTTTTTTTTCACCCCATTGGCCTTGTTTGGGGCTATTTGGGGGCAATACAGAAACAGAAGTATTATGTTGTCCCCATGGCAGGACACTTTTAGCAATTATCAGCAGGAATTTAGCACCGAGTATGTCTAACAAATCTGAACTAATCTTTAAGTGAAGGACTTAATGTGAAGAGTAACTAAAAAATTAAACAACCTGTTCACTTGCTGTTGCTCAGGTGTTCAGTGTCCCTCCTGTGTGAGGCCATAACTGCAGGTTGTACAGCTCACTTTATCTAAGTATGAGCAGCATCTGTGTGGATAAGGGTTTGGGCAGCACAGGCTGCCCCATCTGGCCTCTTCTAATCATGGAGAGGGTTCAACACATTGTCTGAAATAGCTTTTTTGCCTCGACAGGGGAGGTTCCTGTCCCAGAGCACTGCCCCAGAGCCCTGCCTGTCACTGCAGCCCTCAAATATGATGGTTTTCACTTGTCACAGCTGTCAGTGACTCAAACCCATCTCTGGTGCTCTTAATCCACCCGGAGTGGATCCTGAGAAAACCTTTCTGGTATTTGGGAAAAGTTTACTCGCTGAAGATAATTTGCAACAGAAAGAGAGACAAAACCATTACTGATCTCAAAGGAGCGTGGCTGTGCCCAAGCTCTCCGGTTCCCAGGCTGCATTTCAGGTCTCTTTCTGGGCACAATAAGCTTTGCCTGGAAGTCACTGGGACGCCAGCAGGGAAAGCAAGACATTGCCTTGATCACCCAACACCCTCCGCTGCTTCCCTGCTTCCTGCGATGCTACGGGGAGCTGCGAGTGAAATTTTCTTAAGTCACACAGAAAGGACGGAGCGCTTGCTTATTTTGCGTGCAGCTGTTATTCCTCCTGCTCCCCCTCGGCAGCGTTGGGATCGCTGTGGGGATCTCCCAGCCGGGCGGGTGTGGGAGCAGCGCAGGGGTGGGCAGGCAGGGGCTATTGCCGGGCAGCCCCGCCGCTGTCCCTGCCTCCCCCTGCCTCCCTCTCCCATCGCCTGCCGCCTCCGCGTTGCGCTCGCAGATCCCGGACTGGCAGAGCCGTCGATGGCATCGATTAGGGGAGGCTGCAGAGATCGTGAAGTTGAGCAGAAAATGGCACTGCCTGTTGCTGGTGGCAGGCGGTGGCACAGGAATGCTGTTGGCGGGGGAATTGACGCTCATGGCTGTGGATTGGAAAACACATCGCGTTGCACCGAATGTCAGTCTAGTTAGTTCATAAATTTATGGATGTCATTCTGCATTTGCCACAAACTTTCCTGCTTTCTGTCGTTTTTTCAGGAGAGTTGGAATAAAATGGCAACGGGATCTGCTATGAACAAAATGGAGATACAGGAATAAAATCCTAGGTTTTTAATTTGCGTTTATTCTGCATGTTGAAGAGCAGCATTGAGCTACCTGTGCTTTCCAATTTTACCTTTTAACAAGGTTTGAATCCCAGGGAGACTTGTTATGTGTTGATATAATGATATTGGTAAAATATTGGTATTTGGAAATGGTTGTCAGATAACTTTCATTTTCCATGCACCAGCGCACAGTAAACACACACATTTATCTAATACTTTGGAGACAACTTTAGTCTTTCGGATATACACTGGATAATTGAAAACAAATGTTAGCTTCTCTTTAATAGTGCTTCACAGTAGTCACAGTGCAGTGTGACCGAGTTTTCGTTTTAGTATTCTTCAGAGACATTTGAAGTATGCAGCTTCTTAAATCCGAGCTGACTTAGAGTTCTCTGTAAAATGAGTTCTCGCAGTGGTTGGAGGGAGAGTCTGTCATGTTTGCCCCTCCAGGTAATGCCTGACCTGTTTGAGTTGGATGCCCTCCTGGCAGCCAGCTGACTTTCTGGGCTGAAATTTGGCAAAAACTTCACTGGCAGAGGCTCTCGTGTGGCACTGTGCACCTGGGAGGCAGCTGCTCCACGTGGCCTTGGGGTGTTGTGACCCTGTTGGCACCGCAGGGCCTGGTCATGCCCCAGCAGGGCTCTTATAGGGCCGCATCCACCCCACGGGGTGCTGTGCTTGTGTTTGTGTTGTGCAAGCAGCAGAGAGCAGCTGACCTGCGTTCGGAGCCGGGCTGCAGCTGCTGTGTCAGCACTGATCCTGCACACCGTGTCCCCAGGGGCCCCCGGGCTCCAGGTGGATGCTCGGAAGTTTTGCTGTGGAGACAGGACTCCAGAGGCAGCTTGGCTTGGCTCTGCAGGGAAGATCCATCCCTGGATCACTGCCCCGCGGCTTTTCACAGGTAGCCAAAGGAGAGCGATTCCTTTTGCACCCCGCTGCATATTGAATTTGGGCTGGTGATGCTGAGGAGGAGTGTGCCACATGTGGGATGTATCTTGTCTAACAATTAGTCATCCGAAAAGGGTGTTTTGGGTCTCTGTTTAACTGCTGCAGGGCGTGGGCTGCTTCAGAGGTGATTTGTCCTGCTCTGACCCCGCTGTGTGCGCACAGGGGAGCAGGGTCCCCGGTCCTGCCGGGGGGAGAGGGGCAGGCGTGGGCACAGCCCTGGGGTTGGTCTGGATGGGGTTTTCCATCCCATGTGAGCCCACACCCAGCCCTGGAGCCAAGAAGTTTGCTCTTCCCCTGCCATGTCTTCATGGGAATGTTTCTGAGGTGAGGATGGGACCCTCAAGCTCCTCTGTGGGAAGAGTGGCCACCACACTCCTCTCTGAAGCATGACAGGTTTGCTTTCAGCAGAATAAACTACTGCTGAAGAATGGAACTAATGAAGAGATCTGAAGTGCATTTATCCTTTGAAAAGTGAGTCTAAATATAGTACTGTGGAGTTCAATATCTGTCTCTCCAAGACATTTAGATCAAATGTACCCATTTTGAGACTTTTATGTTTTTTCCTTTTTTTTTTTTTAGTCTGTAAACCCAATGACCTACCCAGGGAATTTAAATTCCAGTTGAGGTCCTTTGGACTTGTGAATCACTTCCAGTCACAAAGGCACTGTAGTGCACTTGGGACGTGGGTAATTATGTCAGTGTTCATCAGGGTAAAGCAGAGCCCAGCTCTACTCCTATGGTATCAGCTTTTGGTGCTGTCTTGGGAATTGTAATAATAGTAGTAGTAGTAATAATAATAATAGTTTAAAAAAAGGGCTGCCACAAAGGCCAGGGAATCTGACTCAATGCACACAGGCAAGAGAGGCTGGGGAAGCAGCAGCCCTCCCCAGGTGCTCCCCTGGCAAGTCTTTACAGCCCTCAGCCTTTTCTTTGGATGAGCTGGGGCCACGATCAAGCGGTGGCTTCTTTTGTGAGACAGCTATATCCAGAAAGGCCGTTCTCATAGACTGAATAAAAATGGAAATTCTTCCCTAAACATCCACATTCATTTGTAAAACTGTTAAGAAATGAAAACTGTCAACACCTGAGACTGAGAGTCCATCTGGCCCCCCGAAAGAGCTCAATTTTCCCTTTGCTGATATGGGCCAGGTATATAAATGTGATCAGCAAAACAGCAGCAGAGGTGCCTGGGCTCATTTCTCTTTGCATCCATCCACTGGAGACTTCTTTCTAAGGATTTGCTAGGCTCCTGAATTGTCATCTTATCATAAAAAGGGAAATAAATCCTTTTGTTTGCCCTGTGCTGCCATTCTCCCCAGATCTGTGCCAGAACTGGAAAGTTCTCTGCCTGTCACGGTGAAGTTTGGAAATCAAGTTAACCTGTGCATTGCCGTGCACCCTTTTGAATAGAAGTGCTGAAGATTTGTTCTGTTTGTTCATTAAATAAAACTGGTAGAGAAAAGGTCACATTCAAATGCGTTATTTTCTGAGAGTGACATATGCTGTTGACTCACACAAATATGTCTCCTCTGGAGAGTCCCTTGTGTGAGAAATCTCAGAGCACTTCATCTTCAGTCCTTAATGAGAATTTTTCTTTTAGCAGAGCTGTTAAAGACTCCGATCTTAATTCTCAAAAACCGCAAAAGATGTCAAATTATACAAATCCAATATTTGATGTGCAAATAACCAAAGGGGCTGTAAGAGGGGGAGCGAAAATACAACCTGAGGAAATGCATTGTCTTCCTGGTGGTGTTTTTCCCCCGGTTGCTGTTTATTACCATCCGTGTTACCTTGGTAGCAGTTTCTGATGTATCCCTAGATAATAACATGCACACACTGATATGACAAATGTACAGTAGAGCAGAGCACCTACAGTACATGCAGGTGGAATTGGGTGTATTCCTTCTTTTCCTTTTTCCTTCTGGTGTTCCTGAGGCTGTAAAGTCCTTAGAAGTAAATTGCTGCCTTTCCTTGTGTTGTCACGAGGGTGGTGCTTCTGTGCCACTGCCAGGGATTACCTTCGAGGGCTGTGTTCTGCTTCGGGGTGCCACAGTCGTGGTCCTGGCTGTGGTAGGAGCAGAAATGGCATTTTCCCTTTTATTTCACCTGACAACTAGCAGCTGTTGTGGCATGTGGCAATTGTATTTTTCTCCCTCTGTCCTCTAAATCAAGAAAAAACCCCATCTCTGAGGTGATATATGCTGAAATTTTTGCTGTGCAGGGTGTGTAAGGAATGGATGACTTGGAAATTCCAGGTTTTTACCTGCTTTTGGTCAGTCTGTTGAAAGATGCTCTCAGTGGCAGAGGGTTTTAATACTGTATTTCAGCAAAAAGTGAAAAAGTGTTTCCTTGCATCAATGGGTGGTGCCTGGCCCTGAATGGAGTGGTGGAGGCTTGCTAAACTGGATTGATCTTGGTGGGTAGGGGGACGAAATGAAGCGGAAGGGTTTAAAATCCTGACCCAAATCAACTTTTCTTCCCGCTGAGATAGTTTCCCCTCTCCTAGCAGAGGCAATTTCTATGTCAGCTGGGCAATCTAGAGCTGTCTCAGGTGGTGCTGTCGGGCCTGTTCCACATGGGGCCAGGTCGGTGTCAGAGTGATGGTTTTGAAGGTTCCAGCTGTATTTATAGGGCTGAACTAAATTCAACAAAAAGTAGTTACAGCACGTGAATGGCAAAGGGCACAACAAAAGCAAAAATCCATTTAAGGTGTGTATGTAATTCCAGTTAGGGATTTATTTGTGCTCATGTAGGAAATGCCACGGCAGTGATGACAACATGCCTCCCCACTCCTCTGTACCCAGCAGGAGCCGTTCCCTCCTGGCAGGAGGTTGTTCCTGGATATATCTTATATATCCTGGGCTATTTTGTGATGTCACACACAAGGACACTGTTAAATAATGGAGTTGGTGCTCTTCCCACAGGCAGCATTTTCCACATTGTGCCTCCAGCCTGGCTTGGATTCCTCTGCTTGCACGTGTCTCTGGTCTGCCACCTGTATATTCCTCGTGTTGCCCAACTTATTCCCAGAGAGCAGGAGTTTGAGGCGAGGAAAAATGCAGAATCCTGTCTCTCCAGTGCAAATGAGCACTGGGTAGAGATTGCCTTCTGGGATTGGCTAGGGATTAGTGGCTGTGTTGGGAGCTCTAAGAGTTAGCTTCCTTTAAAAAAATTCGTATTAAAAATTGGGTTTTCTGGTGGAAAGTTTCATGGGAAGCAGAGAAAATAATAAATCTGACAGGCTCTGCTGACGGAAGTCTTCTTTCCCTGTGCTCAAATATGGCAAAGTTTAGCTGCTGGCATCTCTTGGAATGAGTGCATAAGGACTGGATCTTCAAAAGCTTGTCTAACTCTTTGGGAGTCAAGCTCAGTCCTGCAGGATGCTGATTTTCCTTGCTTTGCTACAGAGGATCCTTGAAATGACTTCGTGGATACTCAAATGCTCAATGTTTCCAACTTCAACCGGAATTTCTCAGCCTGATTTTTTTCCCCTATTGAAGGCTGATCCCATTGTGGGGAAATGAGAGGGTGCTTTGAGCTGAGTGTGGAGCCAAAGCGTGCCCACGTTCTGGCTTTGAGGAGCATTAGTGTGAATATTTAGATGGGAACCAGCTGTTTTCTGTGGTTTGCAAGGGATGGAAAGTCTTTGGGCATTTGATTTCAAGATGCTTTATTTTGCTGCTCTTCTGGAGTTATGAAATACTGTAGAAATGCTGACAAATTAACGACTTGGAAAACAAGCTCTCATAATGAAAATGTCAGAGTTTGGAGACCTGCTTGGTGGCTCGGGAGAGTCCTGTGTTTTTTTCCATTGATTATGAAGGTGCTGGAATGGCTAATTTTGAGCTTTCCTCTGCAGTATTTTATGGCACTTTAGATACTTGGCATAACAAATTGGGTCACTGCCTTTACTATCTGCTTGTGCAACGTGTAACTCTTGGGACCGGAGGGCAACATTTAAAATTTGCACAGAAATTGGAATTTAGCTGTGAGGATTTGAGACACTTATTTTGCTTGGATTATGCTCCTGTTTATCAGCATCAGGAGGTATTTGAGAGACCTAAAAATTGAAGTCTAGGTTTTGCATCAAAAAAAAAAAAAAATTCTGTTAGAATGAGTTTCTCTTTGGTGAAGTTGGATATTGAGTATAGATCTGACTCTCCTATGTCTGCAGAAAGAGGATAAAGGATAAACCAAGCTTATTTTTAAAAGGCACATAATAAAAAAAGAAATAAGAGTTTAAAAAAAAAGTCTATTGGACTGCTTTGAATCAACAACACTGAACTGGGAACTTCAGAAACTTTTTAGAACAGATTGTGCTTGCTTTCTTTTTATCTCTATAAAAACTAAAACTTTAAAAAAAAACAACAGAAAAGAAAAAGTAGCCACTAATGAAAACCCTGAGTCTACTGCTAACTATAATTTTTGATTAAACCATTTAGTGAGAAGCCTGTGGGAGTTGGCCTGAAAAAGGATATTATTATTGCATTGCTTTATAGCAATACCAATTTTTAACCACAGAATCTGTTCTTTAGGCATTAAGTACTGGGGAGAGCAACGAAAGTGAAGATTCTGAATTACCTAAAGCTGATGAAAATACATTTAGGGGATGATCTTTCTCTGCTGGTGGCAGAGTAAATGCTAATTTACTCTTGCTGTCTAAACTGAGCTGGAGTAACAGGCACACCTATGGTGAATGTTATGACCTTTGTGTAGTGCTGCTGAGCTCCCTCCCAGAGCTGGTAGCGTTTTGTGGATCAACAAAGTACTTTCCATTTACAAAAAGACTTTTAAACTCCTCTCTTGAATACGTGATTCACTTTGGAGATGTGCAGTTGTCTAACAGAGCAATGGCTGTTGCAGTTAGTAATGTATTTCAAGATCTTTGAGACTGGAAGATGCTATCAAACTCTATGATGTCTGTTATTTTAATTTTATGTTCTGCTCTATACAGTCCTGAAGCCTAATATATCTTCTATTCTGCTAGAGGGAACTGGCTTCTTTTTAAGATTTTACAGGCTGTTTCTGTTGTGCAGTGGAATTCAAATTAGGAATTATTCTGTTCTATTCAGAAAAGAAAATCTTGTGTTAGGGTGGAAAGCTAGGCAAGGTTCAGTGGCAATGAAACCGTGAGGGAACTGGGTCCATGGCAGTTAGACACCTGCTGTAAGGTCCTTTGCATACTGATTATAGCCGGGATTTTCATTCTGGGTCTTAAAAAATACAGGCCCCTTTCAATCTGGTGTTCCTTCTAAACAAAAAGGTTTCTCCTCAGTGCCCCTCCCATGCCATTCCTGGGGAACAAAATGGTTTAGTCAAACCTTGCCTTGGCTCTGCAATGAAAGACAAGGGATGATTCCTGTTCTGTGCTCAGAGCCCTGGTGTTCCATCCCAGCCTTTAGGGATGATGGATATGTGCCTGACCACGATGCATTGATGAATATTGATCTTGGAAAACTGATGAGGGGCCCAGGCTTGAGTGGTCTGTGTATGTGGAATCAGCTGCAGTCTTATCTCAGTTTAATTGATTATTGAAGGTTTTTCTGGCTTGCAAGCTAGAACAAGTTCTATTAGATTTGGCCTTTAATGGCAGCACAGTTACCTGGGGGCACAGCTGCAATGTTACAGCTCCTGAATGTTTACTGGCTCCTCCCTTCCCTCCTTAATGCTGCTCAAGGTGACTGTCAAATCCACAGGCTTTCCTAATGAAATGTAGAAACTGTAAATCTGTCTTTTTTTTCCCCCACCCCTCTGTTCTTTTTATCTCCTAGTAATTGTTCCCCTTAGGATTGGCTGCATGGCATTAAAGGATCTTTCCTCGTTGCTCCGTTAGTTTCCAAGAGGCACATCCTTGCCGGGCATCAATCTTGTGCTGTGGAGGCAGGCGGCCCTGGGCCAGGAGAGGCCTCGGCGCTGCTCCTGGAGGGGCTCTGCTTGAAGCCTTCCTGGTGAGGGTGTGCCAGGCCTGCCTGCCATCCCACGCGTGTCCCTGGCTACTGCCAGGTGACTCCTCACCCCCCACCTGCCCTGGGAAGTGCTGATGTGCTCTCATGGCATGAAAGCAGCAGCACGGAAAAAACGAAGGTCCGAGAAGATAGTTAAGCACCTAAGTTATGATCTGCAGGGCTTCAGCAAACCTGGTTTGGTGAAGCCAAGCTTTTAATATTTGGCCAGAGTTGCACAGGAGTCTGTTGATATCAAACTTGGATCTTCCAGCCCCAAAGCCTCACTGTTTCATTTTTGGATGTGCAGCAGGGTGGGTGCTGGGTGTGAAGTTTGCTGCTCGTTTGATCCTTAAAAATTGAAGGAGGTCTGTGGAATTTGTACAAGCCTTTCTGGGCTTCTGACTTGTCTAGATTTAGTCTGGGTGGACTGAACACAGAAACAGCTGAATGAATTTCGCTGGATCAAATTTTCAAGGAGACTGACAGCAAGAGGCATGTGCTTGAGTAAGGGTATTAGAGCTGTTCTACCATTTTTAATAGCTTTAGTATGCCTGCAAGCTCTGGACTTTTTTAGTTTTGTTGAATATATCCTACCTGTTGTAAAGCAATCTAGCCTTGTGTTAATAAATGCTACAGAGCTCTGTACTGTAGCTCCACAGCAACACAAGAAAACTGGGAAAAAAACATTCTTGGCTTTCAGCAAGCTGCAGAATGACTGAGTTGCTATGAACTGTATTCTTGCATGTGGCACTGTGAAATTAAAATACCAAGAAGTAAAAAAACCTGCAACCAACAACAACAATACCAATCTTATTCCTGTCTGCTTTTGCTAAGTTACAGCAGTGATGGTTAGAAAAGTTCTTTTCAACCGTCTTCCCTTGTTCCATTCAGAAAAGCAAAGCTACTAATGTTGTTTTTAAAAGACTTTTTACACTGTGGATGTTTTGCACTGATCGAAAGTTTGGACTGCCAGCCATGGGAAAGAATATTTATTTAATAAGCCATCACCATAATGAAATCCCTTTGGACTTAAAGAAAAGATGTGCAGAATAGAAATTAAATGCAGCAGAGGTAAACAGAAATTTAATAAGGTTCTATAGGAATTCCTGTACAAACCTGAGGAGTTTAATAGAAAATGAGAGGTTATTTTTAATCATCCTCTGGAACTCTACAGCACGTTTTTAATTAAATTATGTAGGATGGATAGGAAAAAAACTAAGGAATGATGACTAATTTTCTATTAACCTTTATTCAACTTTTTCATAAAATGAATTAAGTTAATGACTCATTTCTGTTTGTGTCGTCTTGGTGAAAGTTCATATTTACAAAGTTTAAACTGTCTCCAATATTTCCGGTCAGTTCCGTCCTTCTGCCCCTCATTTGGTTATTCCAGGTTCCAACGTGGTCACTCAATAGGAAGACGAACCTATTGAAAATATGAAACTATAGGATACCAAGTCCTGCTGATCCTTTGATTTATTGTGGAACCATGAGGGATCTTAGCATTTTTTCTTTACTCTGATGTGTGTGATTCTCCTGGGAAAGAGGAGATTCCTGAATTCCAGGTTCCTCCAGACTGGTTTGAAATGGGTATCTAAAAGAACCAGCTCAGTTCTGTCCATCAGCAACTCAGAGTGGAGTGGACCTTCTGGCTTTCTTTTTTTCTTTCTTATCTTTCCTTTTGTGGCCTTGTTGGATTTGATTTGCTGTGCTGCTTTAATAACGGTAAAATGCAGTAATTAAAGAAAACTTGAGAAAGTCATCAACCTTTTGGACACTGGTAATTTTTTTACTAGGCTGGGTAATGATTGCACTCACATGGGCCATTGGTCTCTTATATGAAATTTCATCCTACGCTTTGAAAAAATGCTCGACGTTTCCTTCAGTACGAGAGAAACCAAATCCACAGATACCCCTGTGAAAATGGCTTTATTAATTAATCCCACGTGGCTCATCAATGTTGCTGGTGTCTCCATTAGTTACATGCAGAAATAAAGACAAATGGCTCTTGTTAACAGCCCCAGGAATGCATAAGTCTTGCTTGTTTATGGAAGAAGGCAACACAAGGAGACATTATGTTACAAGGCTTTTTGTTCGATTTATGGGGTGTCGCTGCCTGTGCTGGCATGGATTTAGGTCAGAAATGTGTGGATGGGTGCAGTGTCCTGGTTTTGTTTGCATTACCCAGAGATATTCCCTGCTGCTGCTGCAGCCCTGGGGGTGGGAAGTGCCTGTGCCACGGGATGGGGGCCTGGAGGAGTGCATTGCATTTAATCTCACACACTTGGTATCTCATGCCACTGTAGAAACGTCAGCTGGAAGGATCTTCTGGAGGGTTCCAGCCTCCTGCTCGGAGCAGGACAGTTGCCCACATGAGCACCGGTTTTGCTGAGCTGAGCCCCAAAGCCTCCTCCCCTGGGATGGGGATTCATCGCTTCCCTGCGGCCTCTTCCTGTGCTCTCTCTGAGGGAAAACCTTCCTGACCCCTGGTTAAGTCTTTCAAACCATAACTTGTGGCCGCTGCTGCAGTTTTCCTGACAGATGCCCTTTTGGGATCACTCCATCTGTTATTTCTTGCACTCAAATTGAGCTGATTCTGCTCCCTCTGGTCCTTGCTGACCTGTTATCACCTTCCCTCCTGCCTGCCGAGGCTCCCTGAGTCCAACAGGGTGAACAGTACATCATTTCCTGAAAATATCTCGGGTTTTCAGCTGTCACAGCTCACACCTCTCTTTGTCCTTCCTTTGCAGCCCTGCTCATTTTTCATTGCTTGCCTTGGGACAGCAGTGGTCTCCTGGCTGGGGAGGAGCGGCCTGCGGGTGCTCACGATGGTTGTGTTCATCATCTTACCAGCAGACTGGATTTTTCTAAAAGGGTGCAGATGGGTACTTTTGAAAATCAGTTTGGGTGCCTGTATTAGAAAATTTTGGTTTAATTTTTCTCCATGAAGCAGTGCTTCATGGAGTCAGACCTCCTGGAAATCTATAATGCAGCAGGAAGGGCCTGCAGCCTCTCAAACCATCGCTCGTTCCCCAAACAGTGCACGAAGGAATTTCCTCTTAATTTTGAGGTAGAGGAACAACCACCCTGTGTAGCTTGTTTTAACAGTTGATGTAATTAATTCTGCTCTTTTAGCTGGGGTTGCTATTTTTATCAGCCCTGGACTTGCCTACTGCTGTAGTAACAGCTCTGGGGCAGACCTCCTGTTCCTCCCAGTCCCGAGTGTGAGGTACAGCTCTAATTATATTTACAGTTAATTCACAGTTCAGCGAGCGGAGCTTGGGGCCAGTTTCACAAGTGCTTCACTCTGTTATCAAACTGCTAATAAATATGGGGAGCTGTTGTGAGCGGACACAGGCAGCACAACCCTAACAAGGGTGGGAATTTGTGTGTTATAAGCCCTGTGCTACAGCAGCTGATGAAAAGCAGAGCCCCACAGAAGGAGCACACAGGATATCGCTGAGCATCCATCACAAAGATGGTATTTTACTGAAACATGATTTAATTGGCGTGTGGGCTTTGCTGCTCCCTTTTGAATGTTTAATGGTTACTGAGGTTTTTGGACAGAGGAGAGCAGGAGATACTCTGGTGTTTAAAGCTATTAGGCTGTGATCAAGAGATGTGTGTTAAGTTCTGCACAGTGGCTGGGCTTTGCTTTTCAGCAGACGCTTCCTCTCTGCGTGGCTCAATTCTCCAGTCGTAAAGCAGAGATAATGTTTGCAAAATTAGGCTGCCATCATAAGTCCTGCCTGGCTGCCTCCAAGCCAGATGGGGGTGACTCCTGCAGCTGATGGCTCTGGCTGCCTTCTCTCCTGCTGCCTGGCCCAGGGCAGTTCCAGCTGGCTGGGCCACCACGAGACTTCTGGCTTCCCACGCTGCACAGGCACCACAAGGGCAGTGCTGGCAATAGCAGGGCCAGGGGGTGCCACCAGCCCTCCCTCAAAGTTGTTTTGTTGGAGCACATTAAGCCAGCTCCACAGTCAAAACTTTCTTCCCAGGTAAGCCCTGTGCTCTGTTTGCCTCTGGATCTGTGTTAGTTCCATCCCTGTGTTAGTTCCAACCCTCCTGTCCCGTGGGTTTCCCCGTGGTGGGACAGGGGCTCTGGAGAGGACTATCCCATAATCTCTCTCTTCCTTTCCTGTAGTTCCATCTGAGCATGGCAGCTCCCCAGATGAGATCTGATTTTGCACAACTGTTTTCAAAACAAACTGTGGGAACAAGGAATAACGGGAGAAGAGATGCTTTGGATGGTGGAAGACTTCCGTGCACATCTGCCTGACCTATTCTCTTAGTCAGCTTTTACTCCAGCACCTCCATCTCTGGGGGCTGAGGTTTCTCCCTTCTCATGTCTCCCCAAAGCTCCTGGTACATCTCTCCATTAGGTTTTCTCTTTTCCAAGCTCAGCATTTGGAGCTGATGGCATTTCAGACCATGCAAGGCCAGCCTTGCCCATCAGTGGGAGTTTCCTCAGTGGGGGGTGCATTTGTTCTGAGTCCCCACTGTTGAAGCTGGGGTTAACTCTGAAATTTCATAGCAAATGCCACAGCTGAGGTCAGGCCACCAGACTGCTTCATTTTGTTATGGAAATATTTCCAGGCTGATTGAGAGTCCTGTGCACCAGTAAGGAGGAAGAAGGTTATGGTATAGCCTGGCCTTTGGAAAAATCATGAATCATTGATTTGTCAGACTGGGGTAGTGGATGTATAGCACAGCACTGCTATGCCTTGCTTTCCTCCCAAGGATAGGCTGGGTATTGATTGGAAGATCATCTGTATTTTCAAATGTCTTAGCCAGGCTGTAGGTGTTGAAGAGTTTTTCAGCGAGTATGACAAAATGTCAAAGTTATTTTGTGCATTAAGCCCTCTCCCTCAACTAAAAATTCCCTCCTGCCTTGACTCTGTGATATGGACGTCGATGTTTATATTTAACTTTATTTTTAGACTACTGAGCCAGATCAAAAGGAGAAATTGGACATAGGCAGTAGGCAAAAGCTGCCCTTTAAGAGATATGGAAGTCGTGCAGCTTTTCTGCAGAAGAGCTATGCAGGAGGCTAAACCCCTGTAGGAACTTATTTTCCCCCAAATCCATTCCTGGCTGCTTAGAGTGAACGTGCAATTTAGGTCAAATTGTGCAAAAAGTGCAGAAGAGCCCCGCTCTGTCCCTGGTTTTTGCCTTCTCAGTTGAGTTTCGTTGTCCTGCACCTCCCGTGGCCGTTTGCCGTTTCCCGGGAAGCTGATCCTGGTGTGTCCACGTGCAGCAGGTCTGCGTCCCTGCTCACGTGCCCTGTGGCGATGGGGCTGGTGCAGAACACGATGCCACAGATGGCACTGTGCAGAACCCATCACCAGGCAGTTTTCCTGCATTTTGGGGTTCTTTGTGTCCCTCACTAATATACCAGCTGACTTTGCTTGATAAAATACCAAGATCTAGTGGCAGGGAGGCACAAAAGACTGAAATCACCTTATATGAAGCCAGTGCTCCGTGTTTATATTTCCATGCTGGTCGCCAGCCATAGGTTCCCTACTAGGTTTTATCCAATTATGACCTCTTGCATTTATTTAGGGTTTGGAATTGAAGCAGGGTTAGGATGCCATTGTCCATGCTGACAGAGAAAGGGTGGCTGCCTCAGGTGTGCTGCTGTCCCGTTTCTGGAGGCAGTGACCGGTGGATGTGTCCACCTGTGAGTGGGAGCAGAGGGCAGAGCCCAAGCTGGAGCAGCTGCTCTTGAATTTCTCCATCTGCAGACAGCTGGTGGGGCTGGTCGACATGTGTTATTTCCCCATGGACCAGCTCTGAGCAGCTGTCATGGGAAAGAGTGACCTTTATTCCTTTCTTTCCTTTTTTTTTTTCCTTCTTTCTTTTTTCTTTCTTTTCCTCCTCTAGCCTGCTCTGAAAGCAGATCATTGTAAGTCACCAAAAGGATGGAGCTGGTATCAAGTGTATCACTAATTATAATTAGCTGTTACAGCAGGAATTGTATTGGGAAGGCAAGCTCTGAGCCATTGAGTCCTCACTATTATTTAAACTCCTTAGGTTCTTATGTTGCTCTTGAGAGTCACACTTGAGCTCTTAAATCACTTTGAATCCTTTTGGACCAAACAGTTATTGGAGCTGGGGGCTTTTTTACAAGACCTCGTATACGTGAGGTTTCCCTGTGAAGCACAGAGGTATTTGTAGAGTCGTAGCTGATGTGTTTTAGTGGAAGAGACATGGCAATGATTAATAACTTGGTCAGCTCATGCTGGCCCTTCCACTTCTAAGGCAGCAGAGAATGGAAAATGCTGTGCAGAGAAACACATCTCCCCTTGGGATGCTGGGCTGGGAATACCTGGTGAGGCTGGGCAGAATACCACGTAAATGGTGCAATAATGCTGCTCACCTGAGGCGTTTATGTCACTGCAAATACAAATTTTGGAGCTGCATAAAAGCCTCTGTAAAACCCAAGACTGTGAGTTCTTCCCTGATTCCAAAGGTTTAAGCACACAGTTGAGTTCTTTAAAAAGATCCAGTTGTAAACTGTGAAGTGCCAGGGCTGTCCTCATGTGTTTATGGGTCGAGTACGGTGACAGTGGCCAGGGGTGTGAGTGCTGGAGCTGCTTGAGGCCACGTGGCTCCTCAGCAAGGTTGGAATTCAGCATCCTCTGGTCTGGAAAGCCGCTGGACCCAGCCCTGCCCCTGTGCAAATCCACGGCGGTGTTGTCTCGGAGGAGAGTTCTGCGTCACAGTTCCTGAGAACATGGATAATATCAGGGATTATGGCCTCTATCAGCGGGTAGCAATTAAGGGGTGTCAAGATCATTAATGCATAATTAATCTTAATCTTTCTACTGCTGTATGTACTTAAAAAACCAATACAGAAGCAGGGATCCGTGGCCTTGTTTTGACACTTCAGATAATAGAGGCCAGCAATAAACTTGTTCACTGCATACTTCTGTTTTCCCTTGTAGGTAAATTCTGAGCTCATAAGATTAAAAATTACCTTAAAATTTATTCCCATTAGAAATCACACCAAGACTGATGAGACCACAAAAGGAAACGCAGTGCTGGCTCTCAGGCTCTGGCCTGCAATAATTGTTTGCCTCTGAGTTGTTGATTGAAATGCAAGGTAGGTGTTTGAACGGAAACACAGAACTTTTAATTTTTTGCTCACGTTTGTGAGCATTCCTGAGTTAGCAAATCACCAGGAAACTGGCTAAAAGAAGTGATTTCTTAGCAAATGAATTGTTAATTATTGAGCTCCTGTAAATTCCTGTAATTTTAAAATCGTGTTGGCAACGGATCAAAAGAACATGTGGTGCCACAGTGTTAGAGTATTTTTATTTATATCTGATTCACAATTGTCTCCATGGCAATGTGAGAGATGAAGGCAGAGGAAAGAAATGAGTTATCACATTATTAAATGACCCAGTGGAGAAAAAATTAAGACATGTTAAGGATTAATTTTACATTATAGAGCTGCCTAGCAAGCCATTATCATTATAGTTAAGGATTTGTTAGCATTTCTATTATAAACGTGTTTTTGAAGTGTTTATTACTGTTTCAATTTGCATCAGGCTGCAACTTTGCATACAGGTTCTCTGAAAAAGGAAATCTAATTTTAAAATGCACCAAGTAGAGTTTATTAATTTTAGAACATTTCAGTGCTCTATGTCTTGTAGAGAGAGATATTTCTCCACTCTAATAACTAAATAATGGCCTTTTTCCTTCAAAAAAGAAACCCCAGCCCCTCAATTGGAGAAGCAGGCATTACTAGTTTTTTAGTGGAATTTGGGGCAAATCAGTGTACGGCTTTTGTAGAGGTGAACACAGCCCAGCTCTTTGCAAATTGAGCTGTTTCTGCTCTGCTTTTGTCAGAAGTATTGTCAGTAGATGTATGACTAAAATGGAACAAAGAACTGGTAAAAGTCTCTTAGAGGACAGAGGTTTTGTTTGTTTTGCGTAGGCTGGGGGGTTTTTTGCCCCTTGGCAGAGGGGGGAAAATGCTTTTCATTACAGCACACAGTTTATGCAAAATCCCCTGCTCTCGGTGGATTATTGCATAATGCACGATAGCATTTTCAAGCTTGGCTAACTGTGATTAGGAAGCCAAATGGAGGGAACAAAGCAACAATTTTTGTTCTAAAGCCAAAGCATATTTGCATCTTTCACCAACCAGGGTGCTGCTTCCCTGGTAGGGAAAGGCCAGAGGTGCCAGGATTTCTCAGCAAGGGCACTGCGAGTGAGTGACCCCCGTGTGCCTCTAACGGAGGGGAGACCTCCCCATCCACTGGGATTTGAGGGATTTTCAGGGGTTTTGGGATGTTCAGGTGCCCCAGAGACGTGGCTGCAGCATCAGACAAGCGTCAGGTGTGTGCGAGGTGGGAGCTGCCTGGAAGAAAGATAAGAGTGACAGTGGTACTGGTGTTTGAAACAGAAGGGAAAGAGGAGTCAGGGCTTTATGGACCAGCTCATTTATCTTGAATTCCCAGAAAAATCTGTGAGGCTCTGCAGGGCTGGCTTCTGTCCATCTCTGTTCAATATTTTCATTATCAATCTGGGTAATGGAATGGAGAATACGTTTGTTAAACTGACAGGTGAGGTGAAGTCGGGAGGGACTGCAGATACTTGGGGAAGAAGAACCAGAGCGCTTTCTTAAAATAATCTGGGCAGATTGAAATGGTGATCTGGAAAAAAGGGACGAAAGGGCCGAGTGATAGCTTGGGGCAAGAATTGAAGCAGACTGCAAAGAGCAGGGCTGTGTGCAGGGAGCACATGTGAAGTGATGCTGCTGCTCCAGCAGCCCGAGGTGGGGCTCGGTGGGACGCGGGACACGGTGTGAGAGGCTGAGACTGGGAGGGGGAGAACAGCTTCCCATCCTGTTTGAAATCTGAAAGCAAATTCTGGATGGCCTGGTGTGAGAAGACACTGGGAAGAGCATTGCTGCTCCAAAGAGATGCACTGTATGGTCTGGGAATGCAGGACCTCTCACTCTTGTTTGGTGATTACTGCAGAAGCTCTGGTGTCCAGCTCTGGGGGGTTTATGCAGAAGAAAGGATCAATAATGTACAATTTTTTGCAGCTCACTCATTTTTTTGCATGTTTCTCTTCTGAGTACTGGCCTAATGACTCTTCTTATCTTTCATTCAACTTTAATTTTAAAAGAAGTTATTAACAGGGTAGCAGCAGTGAGCAGGATGGAGCTAGCTGAATTCCCTCTATGAAATGCTACTTTACTTGATTAAGTCCAATGACATCTTTGCATTCAGCTAACTAGCTCTCTGCAGGTGATAGAATAACTAATCAGAGTAAAAACATCAAATGAAATGAAATATAGACTGTAAACACCATTCTAATTAGTAGCTTTATGGGCCTCTGTCAGTGAATGATCATGGAAGAGATTTCTTGTTTTCCATCTTGAGAATATTTGGGTATTAGTCATGGCTGAACGCCTGTTTGTGTCTTCCTAGCTGATATTTAGGGTATTTTAATCCTGGTTCTCTGTGCAGGCCCTGCCTGTTGGGAAGTGCCAAAAGCTGTCCCTGGCCTCACACTGACCTCTGGGTCAGTCAAATAAAATTGAAGGTGGCCTGGGTTTGGTGGCCTGGGCCTCCCCTCACAGTGGCCCCCAGCACCTGGGCATGGGTGCCCAGTGCAGCAGTTTCATGGGTTTTATTTTGAGCACAGTTGTTTCTTCCTCTCTCTTTGGAGCCAGCTCAGCCATCCTCTGCTTCTGGAGCCAGCAGCCTTTGTTCTTGGAAGTTCATCAAAGGTGATTTTCAGTAATTAACTTTCCAGCTTGAAAAAAACAAGCAGAATTTCTTGACTGCAGAATTGCTGCCTGTTATGTAAGCAGAACCATTTTTATACGAAATACCCAAACACTTCACATCTATATTTGTGCATGTAGACAGGGAACAGGTGGCTGTGGCTGCACCCTGCGTTTCACGGCTGATGGCTCCTGAGCCGTGAGGGTGTTGCACCTCTGAGACCAACAGCGATGTGGCAAACCTGGCAGTCACCCTGACAGGGTCTGACAGTGATCCCTCGTCTTGGGACCCAGATATTCCTTTGGGTTGGGTGGGGCGGTGGGAGAGGGGCTTTCACGGAGCTGTCGGGGCTGTGGCGTGCTTGGAGAGGAGCCCTGGTGTGGCTGATTGCTGGAGAGGTGGTGGAGCAGGGGGCTGGTATCTTTAAAGCCTTTCAGTAAGATGGAGAGGAGGAATGATTTCCATGACAACAATTCATTTAGGGAGAGAAATGATGGCTCTTGGAAAGGGAATCTGAAGGGAAGGTGTCACTGCCGTGAACCTGGAGGGGTCTTAGGGGAGAGCAGGGGACTGAGTACAATCAAAACACTAAAACACAAACGCATGATTATGCTTGAGAATCAGCACTTTCAAAAGGAAATAAATGATGGGAAGAGTGATGTGAAGCAAGCCCTTGGTGAGGAGATGGAGGGCTGGCAGGGGAGGAGGAGGAGGAGGAGGAGGGCAGAGTCTTGCTGGCTGGTGTCTGGGTGTGGGAGGGGAGCAGGTTTGGGAGATGACCACACATCCCAAGGAGCCTCTCAGCTTCACTTCAATGCTGTTTTTTTTTCCTATGTGTAAGTGAAACCATCTTCTCTGTTTCAGTGGGCATGTCTCAGTGTTCAGGCAGAACACACCTGTGGTCTCCATTTTTTTTTTTTTGGACTTTCTCCTCTTGCCTGAAATCCTGTGGTTGTGTGAGTGCCTTGCAGGTCCCAGTAGTTTGGGTGTCCCTACAAGCTGCTACGAAGTCAGCTTCTGACTGTTTTCTTTTCTTTTGTCACTCTTCATTAGCTGATTTTCTTCCTATATCCTTGAAGCCCAGCTCCCTTTAATGCTGACTAGAAGTGTTCCATCATCTTGAAATTGCTTGGACCTTGATTATGATTATTCTTCTTTTCAGACACTGTAATTTTGGGCAATATGTAGACTGGGAGACTTGGTCCTGGCACTGACACTGTCAATATCGAAAAGTTTGCATGGACTTTAGGAGCTCATCCTAAGACAATACTGATTAACAAAAAAAAACCCAGAAGCAAAATGTGAATAATATCTAAACGTTGCAAAAATAACATTCATTGAGCCATTTGAATTCTGTGCAGCCAGAGCAGGCTTGGAAGACACTTGGATACATTTTCCAGCCGTAAACCAAACAGGTTGTCAACTTGAAAGGTACTTGGTTATTGCTGATAAAAGACGTGGCCAGTAAAAGGTAGGAAGATACACTGGGAATAAATAACAGAGTCTATAAACAGTCGGTATTTGTTATATGTCTTTGTAATGCAGTGTTTTTGCAGACAAGTGCACTGAAATTTCAACTTATCAGATTAAAACAAAACCAAAAAAAAAGGTAAATAAATTCTGCTTGGGATGGGAGAGATAGTGCTGTGCGGGGTAATCACTCTCCTCCAACAGCACCCTGGGTGTGTTGTGAGCACGAAGCATTGCCAAGCTCCCAGAGCCCCGCGCTGCCGAGGGGCTGTGCTGGGTCCAGCCAGGTCCCTGACTGCAGCCTGGGGTCCCTCCCAGAGCCCTCTGCCCCTGGGGACACCCCTACCAGCAGCTGGTTTGGGTTGGTGCTGGTGGGGTGTAGGGGTACCCAGCGCCTCCTGCACAGGAGCACACGTGTTGGTGGCCCTGTGGCTGTGACCTGGTGACGGACAGTGCACCCCAGGCAGGATGGAGGAGCAGAGTCCCCTTTGCTTTCAGCGAGCCCAGACACCAGCACTGCTTATAATTAGGACTGCTACCCCCACGCACCTCCTCAGGATCTGGCTGTCAGCAGCTTTTAATGCTGGCGGTCATTAATTGTTTGGGCTGGAACGATCCATGGGCGTAGAGACTGCCACTGAATTATGGATTACGAATCCTTCACCACGGGTTCTGTGTGTGGTGCCAAGGAAATAGGTGCAGCCCACGCTGCCTCGGCGATCTCTGCCTGCCTTTCCTTCTTCTCTGGGGTCCCACCTCGGCATTCCTGGCTTGCAGCAGAGCCAGGAGGCACCCTTGGAAGCGAAATGCAGAGCTGTGACGTGAGCTCGTGCTGCCGTGCAGTGGAAGTAAAGAGCCGAGCCTGAGACACCCCACATCATGTGGTGGATGAAGGTTTAGGCTTTTGCCTTGTCCCAGCTCTGGACGTGACCCCTGGTGCTCCCATCCTCAAGTTGGTTGTACAGGCAACCCCAGTTCTTTAAATTTTTGATTGCTGACTTACGTAACCATCGAGTTGTGGGGGTTTTTGGTGTGTGTTTGATTTTTAAATGCCACCTTATGTGAAATAATGATGCTGCCTTAACTGAGGAGCAAACATTGCCCTGTGATAGAGTGAAGGCCCTGGACTGATGCAGGTTTTTCACTGCAGCGTCTGCACACGATGGTGTCTGCCTTTCATTTGCACTTTGGCACCATCCAGCAGTGTCTGAAATGGAATGCCAGAAGGAGAAGTCAGCACATGGTTCTCCTTTTTTATTTTTAACTGATATTTACATACAAGGAGGATTTCACAGACCCCTCTGCTGCTGTCGCAGCCTTGCAGAAAATAATCTGCTCTGTAGTGGGTTGTCTTTCGAGAGCTGCAGAGGAGCTGTGAAGCCACACATCCATGTGCTGGGGCTGGTAAGCACAAAAGAATCCCTGTAGGTTCCTGCATGTGGGATATGAGATGAGTGTCTTCCTCATTTGTAGTTCAAACCTTTTCGGTAGGGCAGAAAGGGAGGAGAGGAAAACCAACTGATTCATGTTCAAAATGCTCTTCAATGTTGATAGGAAAAGCAGGGTTGTGTGCATGAGGCATTGGGAGTGACTTACGAAGCACTTGGGCCTGGCAATATATCCTGCTTTTATTTTTTCAAGAGATGATCTAGCTTCTGCTTTTTGGGTATTGAGAACCATCCATCTCACTGGTTCCTGAGCTTGTTGTTCTGAGCTTAATCCCGGGTCAAAAGTCCCAATAATGGTGGCAAAAGTGGAAGACAGAAAGGCAGAATGCACTCTCACATTCCCAACATACAGCTTGGCCATGTTTTTCCAAGTGATGTTGTTAAAAAGTGGGTATGCTTTAAAAACATGCACAATGTTGAAGCCTCAGTTTAATTGCTGGTTACAGATGCTGCTTTTGATCCAAGCTAAACTTCTGAGCCAAGCTGAAGTTCTTACAGAGAAGAGTTTGTGAAATTCTAAAGAGGAGGAAATCAGCATTAAAATAGCGTTTGTAGAGAATCTTAAGCAAAATGTGCACTTTTCAGTAAAGGCCTTTGCATCATAAATTAGCAACATCTGTCCTCCTATTCTATATGTTATTTCCTCTCCAAATCCCCTCCAGAATATGCCATTTTTCAGAAGTATTCTTGGATACATTGAACTGTGGTTGAAGATGCTTCATAAAATATGCATAAGCACTTGTCGCTTGGATAATGCTTCTTAGTACTTGCCACTTTGCTGTATTTTAACAAATTAACCCTCCAAACATGACTGATGCCCGTGGTGAACACGGGCCAGTATTAGGATGAGATTATATGGGATTCAGGAAATACTGTTGTAAATGTGTGTTCAGTTGTGAGAAGTGGCTGCTCTTTTTGTACAATGTGTTGTGGTGACTGGTAAGATCTGAGAAATTCAGAGTATGGCTTACAGATAAAGCTCTGAGATAGCTGGATTGTAGAGGGATGACATAAAGTGGGATAACCTATTTTATTCCCCACTGCTGAGGTGCTGCTGCTGTCTCAAAGGGCAGCTGAACTCTCTTGGTTGTTTCAGGTGCAGAGTGTGCTTGACTGTTTGTAGAGAAACAGGGCTGGGAGGGAACATGAAGGGTCATGTAGTACGTGCCCTTGTCCCAAAAAAAGCTCAGCTCTACCTGTGAAATTCCTTACAGATAGCCTGTCCTTATGGGCTCCCAGTGATGAAGACCTTGTGGTGCTCCCAGGCAGTCTGTTCCAGTGTTTCAGTGTTCAGTGGATAATATTGAAGAATAAAGTCCAATCTTGGAAAGCTTCTAAGTGTGAATGAAAACATTTAAAAATCAATACTGTGCTTTACAAGGAGAAAATAGGTGTGCGATGACAGAGGAAAGAGATACCAGGCAGATTTAATGCCTGATCCAGAAGACCTTACTCAAGCAGAAGTTTCATTTTATTCCTAAATTCTTTTATTTCTGCTTTATGGATTTAATGGCCACTTGCATCTGTCATTGGCACATCCTGTGCTTTGGGCAGTGCTGAGATCAGCTTTGGAGAGGACTGACTGACGTGTGGGCTGTTTGTTATGAAACCACCACTTTGAGTATTTGCGTGGGCTGGAAGCTGGCACCATCCCGGGGTTGAGCAGGACAGAGACTGCGCATCCTCAGTCCCTGCACAGAGAGGTTTTCTCAGCGACCACTGAATCCCTGTGCTTCCCTGTACCCTCAGGTGTGCCCAGGCTTTGCTTGCATCTGTTCTGCAGGTGGAAATAGCTTGGAGGTTTCTTTCTGCTTCCCTGATCATTTGGCCATGCTGGACTAGGCAGACGTGATCAGGAATTACATGGCAGGAGGGAGACACCAGCTCTGAGCCTCACTGAGAAAAACAGGCTTTGCTTTTTGGAGAACGTGTTGCAACCACCGTAAATCACAGAAAAGAGGGCAGAAAACATGAAGTGTGTAATGCATGCGACACCAGCCACTGAAAGGTCAGCTGGCTCCATGCACACCAGTGACGTGCATAAAAAATTAATGAGGCTCACTAATTAGTTTGTTGTGGTGGAATTTTATTAACGAGGCACAATCGATTTCTAGTTTATGCTAAAAACATAATGAAGTGCAGTGAAAGCTGGTCTTCACGAATTTCTGGTTCTCATTGATAAAATGACAAGATTTGAAGCTGGTGTGGGCTACGCTGTCAGAGACAGCACAGGCACAGTCCCAGAGCTGGGAATTGCATGGGGCTGTGGCAGAAGAATGGATTCCACTTTCACTCCCATCACCCCAGCACCTCCATGGTGTGCCCTGGTACTGTTGGGAACCCGGAATTCCTGGGACTTAATTCCCTGCTCTTGTGGGATATCTTTATATTCCGAAGGTGAAGATGGACTTACTTGCTTTGCAGGTTTGGGTCTTTGTTGCATGCTGGAAACATTGTCTGAGGAAACACTGAGGAAAGAGTAAGATAACGATGTTGATTAGTTAGAATTGTATTTTTCCTTTTTTACTCCTACACTTAGAAGAAAGAACAGACATTTTTGCTTTTATTGCAAGCTATGCAATTGACTGCATGAGTAAATATACTGCATTTCTGAAAACTAATACTCCTGAAAAAACCTCAAACATATTCTGTTTAAAATATTGTAATCTCTGGTGAATCCTGCAGTTATTGATGCTCAGAGAGCAGACCTCTAAGGCAGGAGTGTTACAGGGAAAGGAGGATGAGCTCTAGGTCTGTACTGGTGAAAGTGAATTGGTTGAGACAAAACTTACTTGCAGCCCATGTCAGGGGTCCAGGTAAACTTCTGCACTGCCCCTGGTGTGGAGAGACAAATCCCAATGAATTCAGCCATGAGCCAAGAGAGGGAAAATATTACCTCCTCTGGGCTATCCTCCACTCCCTCAAAGGTACCTCCAGTTTATCTGGATGTGTGCTGCGGGGCTCCCTGACATGTGCACCTTGCATTCCTGCATGGAGTTGCTTTAAATTTGTTGGTAAAACAGAGGGATCACACATGATCTCTCCATGTGCAACTTTGTGCCCCAGTCAGATGTGGCTACATAAGAAGTGCTCTGATTTTTCTCAGAAGTGATGTGCCAGGAGCACAGGGGAGCATCGTGGAGCCTCTATCTGTATTAACCCTTCGTACTGCAATTTTTTCTCCTCTATAACCTTCTTGGAACTTGTTGAGAATTCATTTGGTTGCAGGCTTTGGGAAGCCTTGGTGGCTGCCCAGCGGACAGGTGCATTTTCCCTTGCGGAGTTCCAGGAAGTGTTGTGCAGCATCCTTGCTCTCGAGAGCAGGTGGCTGCCGAGCACTCAAAGTGCCACACTGTGACAGGTGGTCACTGCTGAGGTTAAACCCCAGTTTTGTTGTGGTCTTGCATTAGCAACTTTGATTGACAGGTCCCCCCTTCTGAGCTAATTCACCCTCCATCTTCGTGTTTCTGTCTGCCCAGCCTTGCACTGAGGGCCAGGAGGGTGATATCAAAAGGGAGGGTCATTTATAGTTGGCTGCCTATAAATATTTGGCTCTAAGTTTCGTCTAAAATTCCGTGGGCGTGATGAGGTTCAAAGGGTGTGTTTGAAAGGTGTAAGGGCTAGGATTTTTGCTTTTTATTAAGTAAGTCTTTATTTCTCTGCTCTTTGTTTGATTTTTCAAAGATTGCAGCAAGCTTTTATAAGAATTCCTAAAAGTAGTGGCTCCTGGAAGGGACTTTGGGGTCGAGTGATGGAATTTTCCACGTCAGGCAACAAAGGATGCTGGTCTGAACCTCACTGCACAGAGCAGTATTTTTTTGTGTTTACAGTTCTTACACATTTTCGGTATGAGTAGAAGAGCATTCCTTGAAGATTGGCCAGGAATAGATCTGGAATAGGCTGCCCTTGGGAGGCAGTGTTTCCTGTTGATTAATTTAGCATCCCACTCTGGTGATCCAAGTGTACTTGGTGTGTGTGAGATGATGGGTGAGTAAAGATGGCAAAATAAGCTTTTTTGCCAACAAATGAATTTGCAGTGCGGGATGCATCCGGGGCTGTTATTCCATATCCATGTATGTAGAGGCAAAAACACCCGTGGCTCAGTACCTCAGCCTGGTTCCCATACTCTCACAACAGGTAAACTGAGCCATCCAACTCCTCATCCCTTACTGAAATGTGGCTGTGGGACAGTGTGGGTGGTGAGGGTGCCTCAGTGTCCCCAGTGCTGGGGGTGGCACTGCAGAAGTGGGGATGGTGTGGATTTCCCTGTCTGTGTTTTGTCTTTCCTCGTGTTCCCAAGTTGGGTGTTCTCTCTTTGCTGATGGCAGAGCAGTGATGCTGTTCCTGAGGGCTGAGTACAGCACCGTCCCTGTGTCCTGGCGGGACAAGGTGCCCTCTCCTCTTGTTGTCCCATGCCTGGTTTCTCTCTCTGGCTGAGACCCGTTCTTCTTCCTCAAGAAGGAAGTAGGGGAGACACGCAGGCTTCTTGCCATGAGATCCAGAAGGTCTACCAGCAGAAGGGTGGTGAGGTTGACAGAAGACGGTCTCCACCCAACTGGCATGACATTTGTCATCAGTCAGATGTTGATTTTTATGCTCAGACAGATGTTGAGGCCAGCAGATAAATATGCTGCCTGAGAAGTTATCTAAATAAATTTTCCAGATCAAGGCACTGTGCAGGAGAAGAGCCAAGAATAATTAATCTCAGAGTGCCCGGGAGAAGCAGCTGTTCTCCCAGTGCAGGGGGAGAAGCAGAGGTAGAAGGGGAGGTGGGGATGGTCCAAGGTAAACTGGTACAAATAGTGCAGGTCCTGGGGGAGAATGCTGGGCTGAAGGGACCTCTGAGGCAGGAAAGCTTCTCTTCCTACTTGACCCAGGTGGGTCAAGGGCAAGATATCCTCGTCCCAGGAAGGAGAGAAAGGCTTCAAAGTGGCTTTTAGCTTTTTGGACCAATCATTGATGGGTTGGGGGTTTTTTTTTAATGGAAACAGTGAGTTGTCAGTCTGTGTACAGTGAAGCTTCATTCCTGCTCCTGCCACCTCCTCTTTGCTCACTGCTTTTCCCGTTGCTCTCTCCTGGACTGTTGCCTCCTGCTTTTCCTTGGGAGTGTTTTTCCTGCCTCCTGCCATCTCTCTTCTCTCTGTGCTGATTCACAAGGCCAAACCTGTCAGCCTTGAAGAGTATCTGAGCTCAGGCTCCGTGTTGTGCCTCTCCTCTCTTGGCACATTCCCCCGTGACAAGCATCCTGCTGCAGCTGAGCACTGTGGCCTCGGTCTTCACCCTTGGGTGTTTAAAAACAGTGGGTCCCTTCCTTGGCAGCTCAGTCAAGCCCACCTTAATTAGCAGAAGAGGGAAGCATCTGCATGTCCCTTTGTCTCAGTGGGAGCTGCAGGTGTCTGGGCCCTTTTGAGAACAAGAAACTTTTAAATATGCACAGAAGTGTTGGATTTAATTTGGTTTTTAAGTACTGGCACTTGAAATTTCTGGTCTTGCTGCTGTGTGTTTGTCAGTAGAAATAAGTGGGAATACGTGTCAGTGGAAATAGGTGGGAAGTTGAAGGGGGACCAGTTTCCCATCAAGGCTGGGGGTGTCTGGCTTTATGAATCCCAGCTCCAGGCATGGCCTGTGTCAGTCGCTGAGGGCTTGTTAGTTCTGAGAACCGATCTCGAGCTAAATCCCAGACTAACATTTGTCTGCTTCCCCTTAAAGATTCAACATCTAGTGTTGTGTTAGCAGATCCCTGGCAGTTGCTTCTGATATGTATTTTAAATGCTGATGTTACAAATGAGTTCTTATCCAGAGTGCTCATCCTGCAGGTGGAAGTTTTACCTCGTAAATTCATTAATTGTCAGATCGTTATAAAAATCGTTATTTTTTACAATTTTTTTGCATATTTATTTAACAGTTGCTCTAGATTTGCATTTCTGATCCATTGTGGGTGTTGTCTGTATTTTAAGTTCTCATGCTACAATGCAGTTCCTCTCCCAGCTCTGAAGGGAAATACAGGACCAATTTTAATGACAATGTACAATTGTACTGACATGTCCCAAAGCCTGGGGAAACCTGTCCATTAAAAAATAATGGAGTAGGAAGTCCTGGCATAAAGTAAAGCCTTGAGTGAAATTCCACATCTTCATGGACTGTTAATTCTTTATTAGGTTTTCCTAAGACTGAGATAAAAGGCATTTTATCTTTTTTAAGGTTTGCATTAACATGTCATTGAGTTTTATAGATACATTGATCTTCATTTGGCTAATCGAGAAAGGGTAATAGAAATGTGTGTTAAATGCCAGAGCAAAGATAATCCTGTAACACTTCGAATTTTTTTGTTATTTTTATTTATTAAGTTTTCTTCAGATACAGAACTGTGGTCAGTGTCAAGTTGTGAAATTCAACTCACTGTATATTGTTATTGGCTGTCCTAATTTTCTTTTCTCTAAAAAAATTTTTTAGCTGCTTTTGCGCTCTAGTTAATTTGGCAGTAAAGTTGATGTGTCTTCTCTAAAAGCCAGCAAGAAGGATTGACAGGGTTTTTTAAAAATACTGTCTGTGTCTGATGGATTCTTGCCTCTCTTGGCTACCCAAGAGTCTTCTTTTTTCAGTGTATTCCAATCTGAGATGGAGCAATGAAGTGTGTCTTTGGATTCAGAGAAAAGATCTGAATCTGACTGATGTCAATAGTTTTTTTCTTCTTTTTTTTTGCTGCTGCTGCTGCCCATGAACGAAGATTAAGATCTGCAGTTTTCCAGAAAAATGTACCTTGCCATAGGACACGGCTGGGACAAGGGAGGTGGCACATGGAGTATCTGGGAAGATATAGACGTTTCTTTATCCCCTTCCCCTAACAGGGAAATCTTGGCTTGGTGGAAGCTGGAGGAAGTTGGAGGTCAGGGATTTATTTATCTCTGCTGTTTCTTGGGCCAGCAGCCCTTGGTCATCCTCACTGCCCCACGTGGCTCAGGAGGCTGTGCCTCCTTCCAGGGGTTTAATTGTGCCTGTCTCAGGAGAAACAAATCCCTCACACCAGACTCACTGTGTGCATTTAATAAAGAAGACTCTAAGGAGAAAACTTTATTAACAGCTGTTGCTATTGATGAAGATTGTGCAGTGGTCTGTGTATGAGCTCAGTGTACGAAGGCACGTGAGAGGCTAACAAAATAAAAAGTTGGTTTTGCCTTCTCTATGTTGAAACGGCCCGTCCTCCCTCAGTTCTGTGTGTGCACAGGTAGGGCCGGGGGAAAGAACGGGATTGTTGTGGTTCTCTGCAGCTGGAGAGAGCTCAGCCCTGGGTTGGGTGCTTGCCCCCAGCCCCATCGAACCTCGAGGCACCCTGACAAACTGGGAGAGAATGAAGCACCCAACCAAGCCCCGGCGCAGCACTGTGTGATGATGACCTTCCCTGCTTGTCAGCTCTGAGGTGGGAAATTGTCCTCCCCTGCTGTTGAAAGGGCTGCAAGGACTTCACTGGCAGTGAAAGGGAACAGGTTGGTTGGTCTCAGAGATGGGCCCCTTCGTGTCAAGGGATTATTCAGTCCTTTCCTTGCCAAGCCAAAGCGTCAGAGCAGCTTAGATCTTACATCTCATCCTCAGCTCCCACTCTTGCAGCCTCTAACAAATGCTTATTTTAGCACCAGCTGGCTCTGATCCCTTTGAACTCTCTGATATGAGATTAAATGTTAATTTATTACATATCGTTATAGGATTACAAGTTATCTCTAGGATAATGGAATCCAAATGTTAGGATACCGTGTTTGAGATTTAGTGCTTGTACACATTTTCGTCCACTCAGGAAACAAGGATAACTAAAGGTGGAAGACTGAACAAGAGGTGAATTAATCTGTCTGATCACAGCTAGCCAGGAGCTCAAGCACTGGAAGAGTTTAGCCAGAGGTTCATAATCTTTCTGCAGAGTTCAGAAGAAGAGGGGAAGAACTTGACTGAATTTTCTAAAAAATAAGTAAGTATGAAGAAACTGTTATCTGCTTTGGCTGTTCCATGGGCAAAATCCCATGGATAAATTATGCAGTGCGAATTATGTGCTTGGCTCTAGATATAAATGCCAGACAAAGCAGAGTGCTGAAGTGACCTGGATGCTGAGTTTCTGCAGAATTTTATTCTCTGGGCTGTGGGTAGGTGAGCAGTACTGGATGTAATAGGATATGACTTGAACTTGAATTGACTCAAACTTGAGCTGCACTTGTGATGTTTGCACACAGAGGTTTGTAGGTGGTGCCACGAAGCAGAAGGTGAACACGGCTCTTTTGCTGCTCCCTGTCACTGCCCATAATGGAAATTTCAAATGGGCAGATGCTGGTGTCGAGCTGTGATGAGCTGCATCCTCAGCACTCCCAAAAGCTGTGCCCAGACGTGTTGGGCTGTGATAGTGATGTCCTGTGACTCTTATTCAATTTTATAATTCCCCTGTCATTGAGAAAAGAATTAGATCCAGCTTTTTGCTTTCTCAGGCAATCTCAAATCTGATCTGATTTAGTCCTCTTGACTCTTGGAGAGTTTGAAAATGCTGTCAGCTTATGCTCATTATCTTTTATTGCGTTAATACGTTAACAAAAGTGAACCACACAGCAAGGATGACCTCACCCAAATTTGGTTTTTGCTCGAGAGTTTTTATTCTTTACCTGCAAGTTAATAATTGTCTGCGAGCAAGGTAACTGTATTTGGTGTCTCACAGCATGAAAGTCATAATAAGGTTTGACTTTTTTTACACACAAATATTTTGACAAGATTTCCTTGAACTGCCTCCTCCAGAGCTATCAGGAATTTTCATTGTGCTTAGAAAATCAAGCTCTAAATTGCTAATCGGCAACAGAGAGAGAAACAAATACCCAAGAAGTCCTGGGTGAGGCTGCAGGCTCCTTCTCCTCTCCCCAGGAGGAGCCTTTCTCCACGTGTGAATGACAAGCCACAGCCTTTGATTGCTGTAGTAAGAGAAAAGCAGTACCCAGGGATGGTTATTTTGTCCGTTCTGACAGCATCTGCTGTAAATTTGTAAAATATGTCAAATGTGTATTCATAAAGTAAAATAATGCATTCAAGTATGAAAAACTGTGCTTTGTTCTGGTACTGGGATGTGCTTGAGCAGGACTGTTTCAACAAGCAAGGGAGCAGGGGAGCAGGTCAGCAATCACACCGGGAATGCAAAGCGCCCTCACTCCGTACCAAATTAATGGAGTTGCTCGAGGCTGTTGTCATTCCAAAAATAAACTGTTGAATTAAGTAAAGAAATCTGAGACAAAACACAAACTTTTGTTCTGGGTGTTTTGGGCAGGGGGAAAAAAGCCAGGCTGTCATGAGAAAGGAAGGATTCATGTTTTCATGTGCTGTTCCTTGGGAGGCAGATATGAACTGATAACTTAATGATGTCTGAACTGCAGATTTAGGCCTGTGTGGTTGCTCCTGTGAGAGTCTGTGAGCACATATTGCTCTGGGAGACTGGTTAGTGTAGTATTGGTTGGTGAGAGCAATGCAAAGTGCAGGTTGAAGACTGGGTTCAGAGACAAAAGGCCCAGATATCTCTGAACTAACAGTGGTGAATCTATAAAGACGTGGAGCTTTTTTTTGAAGCAGCTCAAAGGCTGCATGACCTCTCAGGTCTCTGTCCTGGAACTTTGTAGCCTGTGCTTAAATTTCCCAGTGGCAAAACTCCCTGACTTAGCAAGGCTGCACACACTTGAAATGGTATCCGTGCATGTGTTTGCAGGATGGGGACACAAATCTTGCTGGAGGCAACAGCCTGCACCTCTGGAGTTCAGCAGGGAGACCTAAGCGAAAGCTGACTTCTTTCAACAGACCTAAATACTGCAAAGATTTAACCAGGAATTTAACTATCTATATTGCTAACAGTCCCCAACATCAGCATGGGTAGTCAGGGTCACTATCCAGCAGCAATGGGGAGTGAAAAGAGAGTTGTTCCAGTGCTGAGGCAGAGCTGTGGGGCTGGTGCCTGACCCAGATTTTGCTGTGGGTGTCTCTGTTTTGTTTAATCGCGGTCCCCAGCAGGCCCCTGCGTGGCATACACTCTTCCTGGGATTACAGTCACAGTGGGATATGGATGTGTGCTGGTGAGACAGAGGATTTTCTGTGCATTCTAGACGTATCTGTGCTTTTAATAACTTTACAGGGAGTTTATTGTAAGCTGCTTTTGTGGTTTCACGCGGCTCTTTGGGCCCATCAGTTCAGAGCTCGCTTCCTCCAAGAGCTTTGAAACAACAGGATGGAGAATCCAGTGAAAGCCTATTGTTCTGGAGAAAGGCTTTGGACCAACCTTCCTGCTTTCCGACAAAGCCTTTGGAGACTCTGCTATTAGCATTTTAATATCCTGTAATTTTTGGCTCATGCAAGGAATTTTCCAATATCTCCAAAGAGGGACGCGTACATGGGGAGAATCAGAAGTGCTGTAAAATGATGTACCCGTGTCACCAGGGGATGCAGGAAAGTAGAAACTCTGTAGTATGTAGAACTTGAAGTTCCTTTGCTTCATTTTGTGTTTTGGTGTAATACTCAAGGCCAGTGATTGCTGTCATGAGCTTGTAAAGGGAAATACAGCCAAGATCTGGGTCCTGAGGGAGAACTGCCAGGGAGGGATGAGCCCAAACATGGGCAGAAATTATTGCTTAGAGGAAAAATGGAAGATGCTGAAGCAGATTTAGGGAAGGATCCTTTTGAAGTGACGTTGGCTCCTTAAAATGGGAATGTAAACAATGCAGCCAGCACTGTGTTTCTCTGCATGGTTTTAATGGTGAACTCAATCTGGGAGGAATGGCAACCTGAGTTAGTGATTTGGGGAGCTAAATAGGCTTCCTGAAAATTTGTGAAGTGGTGTTGAGAGGAACTTTCAGGCTCCTGGAAGGCTGCTGTGCCACGGTGTTGTGGGATGCTGTTTATACCAGAGCCCCTCGTTCCCTGCCCATGTCCTTTTGGGATGCCATTTGCTGGGGTGTGAGGGCACTGACCCCAGTTCTTTACTGCTGTGCCAGTGAGGAACTTTGTGAGAAATGGGGACGCACTTTGCTGTCCAACCTTAGCTGCTTAGATCAATATCTGCAGCCGGAGAGTAATTTTAATAAAAAGACTCTCTCTCAGCTTTCCTATCTCCATGACAGATAGACCCCAGCTAACATAAATCCTGGCCTTTCTCCTGCCAGTCTCTTGGCTTTGTGTGACGTGGGGATGTTTTGACACTGAATACAAATATTTCACAGCTGGCTAATGGTTTAGAGCATATATTTAAAAGATTTACTTTTGCAATCACCTGGTGCCTTTAGTGAATGTGTTTGCCTTGTAAAGCCTCTTTGTTGTTTGGAGAATATATCCCATACAAGTATTCATTTTCTGTTGTTTATGAAATATCACTGAGGGAAAATGAGTTTTGCTTCGGATGATGGTAGTAGGGAGCCCTCTCCTCACCTCCTTTTTAGCAATGAGAACCTGCAGTGGCCATGACAAACCTTATTTATCAGGTGCCAGGAGGGATGCACAGGGGTTGTCAGTGCTGGCAGCTGCTTTAGCAGTTGTTTCTCTCCTCCAGGTAACTAGAACAAAAACCCTCTATGGTTAATCAGGTGTTTTCAAACTTCAGTTTAACTTGCTGTAGTAGCTCTGTCCTTCAGTTCCTTCAGCTGATTAATTCATGACCTTTAGCCACTAATTGTAAGTGGCAGGACAATTTCCCTGTTGCTGTTGTATAAGAGAAGCAGAGAAACTTGCCAAGAGCAGCCTGTGACTTTTAACCACCATATCAACACCCCTGATTGAAACTAAAATGGCACGTTAGGCCACTGATCAGCCCAGCAGAGCAACCTGAGCGATTGCAACAGCCACATTAAATGAGAAAACTCATGAGGGATGAGGGATATCCTTCCCTTGTCACCCTCCCTGCTCTGAGGTCTGGGCAGTCAAAGCAGCTTTGTTGGTGTCTGCGCCGAGGTGGCCTTGGCTGTGCTCAATGTGATCTGGGGAGAAACTCCCTTCTGGCACTCAGGGAATGAGACTGGGCAGGGAAACCTTAGTTCTGCAAATACCTGTATTGCCTCTGTCCGAGGAGGCAGGAGCTGGAGACCCCAGGGACAACCCCTGTGATTGTCTCCCATTTCTGCTTGGCTTTTGGAGAGAGAGAGTTCAGTACCCCCATGCTCTCTCCACGCTCATGCTTTTCCTCTATAGATTCATTCTCAGCTTTTGTTCTGTGTCCTTTATCCATTGAAATGATCCTCTTCTCCTCAATATTTTCTGCCCAAGAGATTTGGGCAAGAACTCCCCGTGCCTGTGAGGCTGTGAACACTTGGCTAAGGAGCACCTTTATCCTGTGGTTTGTACAGTCCATGGATGGGACCACACGGTGCCTCTGCACAACACATAGGTAGTGCCACAGGGGTGCCTGTTACCTAACTTCGAGCTTTTTCTATCAGACACATTTGAATAAACAGTTTTAACAACAAAGATTTTGGCCAGAAACGTGCATGAGAGTGAGGTGGAGATGAGTAAGCAGAATACGTGATGACATAAAGATTTTATGGGGTATGGGGATGGGCACATTACTCACAGCTGGTGAAACCATCCCTCTATGTTTCAAGAAAAGCTATTTTGGTGATGTTTAGAGAGTTTTAAAATTTTTTTTATTGTGACTGTTTTTTCTATTACTCCAGTCCATAAAACCAGGGGCCTAAGTTATCATGATTCCCACTGTACAGGGTTCAGAGGGAGCAATAAAAGCCTCTAAAACTTACCTGAAATAGCCTTCCTACACTTACAGGTGCCACAGGTTTAATGTCCTGTCTCTCAGGTCCTTCCAGGTCTAGTCACGATGATAGTTTTTGCAGGGAAGGGGATCTCTCTTCTCCACTTTGTAACCTGTAGAGATGCTGGATCTTTAGATTAGAAGCTGTGACAAGTTTAGCTATAACAGCCAGTGTTAATGCTTCAGGAGGAATTTGCACTCCTCAGGTTTGGACAGCCTAATTTTGAGTAATTTCATATTTGGGCAGGAATTGTTCTCAAAAAGAAATGATGGTGTTGGGGTGGCAGAAGGGTGTCCTGCGTAGGAAAGTTGAACCCCCATGAGAGGTGAATTTAAGTTGTTACAGTGGTGTGGTGCATTACATACATACTTACATTTAATCCTAATTTTTTTTTAAATTTTCATTTCAGACTGTGTCACCTTTAAGGTAAAAGAACTCCAGTCCTTGGAAATAAACATACCACTTGGGGAACCATTCTGCTGTAATGATAATGGTTCAGCTGCAGCTTTATACCTAATAAAATCTCCTTATCCAGGCAAATCTGATGTCTGCATGGGCTCACATGGAATTCAGAGGAGGAGGCGGCACCGTGGCTTTGCTGCTTGGGCTGCTTGCTGTTCCCTGCTTAGGATAAATATATGGTCTATTTTGATAAACAAGCTGGGCCTCCTCCTGCCCAGTAATAACACTGTTAACAATCATCTTCCCAGAGAACACAAATAATGAGGTAGTGGCTTAACAAGGCAGTTCCTCAACCTTTTATGAGTAGAGTCTTTTTTTC
The DNA here is from genome assembly GCA_013400975.1 of Atrichornis clamosus. Lineage (NCBI taxonomy): Eukaryota > Metazoa > Chordata > Aves > Passeriformes > Menuridae > Atrichornis > Atrichornis clamosus. The sequence goes on from WBMZ01004223.1 coordinate 55,745, forward strand.
CCTGAAAAGGGTGAATCTCTAATCTGCTGGGTATAGTGCTGCTGTTAAGGGTTTTTCTTTCAACTAAATAAAAAAGTCAGGGTAAACTTTGCATATTTTTTTGATGCATTTACTTTACCCCATCTTGTTTGCTTGAAGGTCCTTGTGTAATGCCGTGGCATCTTGTTTTGCAGTTGCTTTAGGGATTACCTCTGATGTGTTGCAGGTGAGGGAGAGCAAAGGAAGGATGATTGTACCAGGTCAGGGCACAGACCCATCTGGCCCAGCAGCCCGTTTCTGATGGCACCCAAAAGCAGATACTTGGTAGGAAAGAGTAAGATCAAGGAATCCCAGACAGTGCTTCCCCTAAACGTGCTCTCAGCAGCCCCTGGCAGAGCTCCTGTGTTTGCCTAGCTCTGATTTTGGGAACACAGTGAGCAATATTCCCTCTGGAGTCCGACACTTCACATTTTCCTCGCCAGGCTAATGGCAGTTTTGAGCCTTTCTGTTTTTCTCCAGTTTTCCAAACTTTTGCTGATAGAGAACCCTGAATTAATCTTCAGGCCTTTTGGGTATTGGATTACATTCTGCCCCAGTCCCTTCTGTGACAGCAGTGCTGGAACTGGCATGGGATGCTAATCCTTCTGTACCTATTCACTCAGTCGTAGAGGAAAATGTATGAAAGCAAATTGCTAGTCCAAGCTAAATTTAGATTTATTCAGTTGGAGTTAATTATAATCTTTATTTAGTCCCAAGCGATGCCTTCTTATCATACACTTATTATAGCTGAGAAAATTAATTTTTATTCTACCATAAAGGTGAATGTAATAATCTGGGTTCAGGGAAGGGATTACTTTAATAAGATTTATAGGCAGTCTCTCAGACAGTACGGTTTTATTACTATCTGTAGGTGGCCTTGCTGCACATATGTCTTTCAGTATGGGTGACTGTGCAAAATGTATGCAAGCTGAAAGCTGTAGTAAGCACCAGCTCAGAGACTTCACCATCCAACTCAATCTTCTGGCAATGGTAAGCAGGGAAAGCACTTGTCTTGCTTTGGAGCACAATAATACAATTTATGACTGAACATGTGGCCTGATCAGGGGTTTCACTCATATGCATGGTTTAATTTTGCACTTAAAAATGTGTTTTCATAGACAAAAGATTTATGAGGCCAGAGATGTTGCTTTAAAGCTTTTTTGGAAGCAGAGTGCTGGGTAAACATAGGCATGTGGTGTGGGAGGAGCAGCTTTAGTGAAGAGGGAGCCAACAGCTCGGATGTGGCAGGGCTGCTTTGGCCACGGACACCGAAACCTGCCACAGGTCTGTGCTGGCCACCTTTAGCACTCGAGTTATTGTGTAGGAATAGGCTCCTGCCAAGGGTCATCTCTCACCCTGCAGATCAAAGTGTCCGGGAGAGGAGGGATGAGTTCTGGAGACACCCTGGTGTAACTGAAAGGGAGGCTGGAGGGTGGCTGGGCTCTGACACCCGTGTGAAATGAGATGGGCTGACTCCAGCAGAGAGTGGCCAGAATGTGCAGCTGCACACAAGTCTGGGCAACAGAAGTCTGACTCAGACAGTTGGAGATAAGTATGTGAGACAGTGTCCCAAGCCCACAAAAGTTAATTAACCTCTCTTCAGTTTTAGATGTTTGGATTAAGTAGATTCCTTTTTTTTTTTTTTCCTTTCTAAATTGCATCCTTTTTTTTGTCTTTCCAACCAAGCTGCTGGGCTAGCAATGTTTTGCAAAGCAAATCTCTGTCTCCAAAAATGTGTAATCAAGACTGAATGTAAGGGCTATAAACTGGTTGCAAGTCCTACATCAAGATCTATCCTTACATCAAACTGGGATAAGGAGAGAAGGAGAAAAACTTAAAGGGATGCTGCAATCTTTTCTCATGCTATTATTTTTTATATCTTGACAGTTTCTGGTCTGACTTTAATATTAAAAGCCTATTGGGAAGACTTCTTAACTCTTTCTTGCAGTATCATCTCTATTTTCAAATTCTGTTACAGTTGAAAACACTGATTGCCATTAAAGTTCTTTTTCTGTGCCAGTGTGGTTCACTGAACAACTGCTTCAAGCACTAAAGGGCTGAGGCTTGTTTGTGAGTGGAAGGTGATGGAATTTTTCTTAGTTTAACTAGAGGATGGAAGTTTATTTCTCAGGGGTACCGTGGAGTGTTCTTCTCGTTTTCCTTACAAATGTAAAACTGAGGAGATGAGTCACAGGATGGACTCTGAATGTGGGAAGTAAATAGTGACATCCTCCTTTCCATGGTTATTTCATTACATTTTGGATGAGTCAGGGAGAGCACGAGGCGGGTGTTCATCCCGGCTCCTTACATCCTGCAAAACCCAAACTTAGCCTACTCACGGTGCTCAAATGATGTCTGAACTCGTAGTAGACTTCCACACCATAATCATCCTCCTCATTTTCCTTCTGCCAGGCTTAGGAGTCAGAGTTTTCCCAGCTGTAGCCAGGACAAATCACCTTGCACAAGCTCTCGTGGTGGGGTCTCAGAACAGCACCAGGTCCTGTGCCTTGGCTATAGGAGGGCATGTGACCTACACAGCTGGCCCAGAATAATTATTCTCCTACGGTCTGTGAGTTCCAGAATAGCTTTCCTTGTGTAGACACCCTATTCTGGGATACAGTGTGTTTTTATTCAAGGCTAATGCCTGCAATTCCAGAACAAAATAATTATTATGAATAGAGCCATTTTTATAGAGGAATAATGTACATGTGTAGTTTGATCTTTATGGTGTTTCAGTGAGGGCTGGTGGGAGGGGCTGGTGATTTTTCTCCTGTACAGACAAGCCATTGATTGCCTCTATGAGTCATGGATAACATCATAGTACTTACTGGCACCACATTACTTGAAATTATTCCTCTTTTACAAAGAGGAGTGTCTGTATGATCTCGCTCTACGATTCTGATGATGCTGCAGGAAAGATGAATTTTAATATTTTCACAGTTTTTCTGCAGGTGCAGGATTGGCTTCTTGTTTGTTTTCAGAGAAAAAGGATATTGAAAAAGTTGTAATTTTAAACAGTTGTTGTTCCTTGCACCTACAGCTTCAGAATTACTGAGGGCTTATGGAAGACTTGGCTCCTGTTAAGTAGTTTGTTAAAGTAGAGTGAAGATTTAAATGTGAAATTTGAATTTATGCTCCATCAGGAGCTATTTCCTTTTTAGTTACTGTGATGACTTTAAAAGATTTTCTTCTTACTACAACTTAAAATAGATGCATTGTTTTTAATGCTAACCTGCCACTGCCACCAGTATGTTCCAGCAGGATAGTTATCTTGCTTCTTATTAAAAAGTATGAAATCTAAAAATGTAGCCACAATGAATTCTTGAGTTACGTGAATGGCAGATTTTTATTGTTCAGTCTGACCTACAGCTGTGGCTTTGCATCTGTTTTAGCCCTGTGCTGCTTTTCGTGGTGGCAGTCCAGGGTCAAGTGAGGTTAAAACCAAAAGTGATGGATAATTGTATGATCAAATAAAAAATTATCAAGGCAACAGAAAAGAAGCTTTGTTTGAGGCCTGAGCAGGTCAGGGTAAGGACCAGGAAGGGACATCTCTGAGGCACAGCATTGCCTTCCTCTCTGTGCTCCTCGGAAACACCACAAAGGTGTTTTTTTTCTGTCTGTACTCTCAAAGTTTGCTGGATGAGTTGAGCTATGCGCATGCTGCCCCTGCCCAACTCTGAAGAGAAGGATTTTAGGCATAAAATTGCAGCGGTGGGATTTTAAAGGTCGACCTGTTGCTCTAGGGGTGGGTATTTGGCCAAATGAGCATCTTACCAGGGGAAAATCACCTGCTGAAAACCTGTTACAAGGTTAAAGTTTTACAGAAATTCAAGCTAAATATCTCAATTCATGTCCCAAGAGCGTGTTATTTCCACACATCTCCCCTCAGCAGCCCCAGTGCCCCAGTAGTCTGGGCAAAACAGACTGTTCTGCCTGGGAGAAAGCCCTGGCCTCTGGGAATGCTCATTTGGTCTCCATTTACTTCCTTCAACTCTTGATGTCTTTTGGTACCTAATTAGAACTAACCCATGCTCTGGTCTAATGTTCTGCTCTCTTTGATCTTGCTGAAGTGCTTATTAAAGGAGCAGATGAGGTTTTCATTGCATTTTTGCACACCAGAAAACTGCAAATGTGTCCCCTTTATGACTGTTGCTGTGAAGGGATTGATGCTGTGGTGCTGATGTGCTGAATTAAAAAGGTGGGGTGTTGGACTGCCATCGTATGAAATATTTCTTTTTAGATGTTCCTACAGCGTCATAAAATGCTGCTAAATTCAGATATCATATTTTGTTGCAGGCTGGTTCTAGGACAAAGCCCAGCCCTGTCTTCTGGTGTTTATGGCTTCCCATATAACCTTTCAGACAAAATTTGTATCTCATTTTGTTTGAGTTACAGCAGGATGATATCCTAGTCCTCGTACCAGTTCTGAGAGGAGGCACTGAAAGTTGCCACCGCAATGAAATGGAGGAAAGGGAAAAACATACTTTTAAAACTTCCTGTAAATCACTGTTTGAGAGAGATAAAATATCTGCATAAAGCGTGTGTGGGACTCCTATAATGTAAACACAAACGCATTTAAGCCTTGTCCTGTTTTTAGTTTGGAACTATGTAAGTGTTTAAATCTCCTCTGCAACCTGGTGTGTCTTGGCAGAAGGTGATTTTAGCTCTTGCTCCAGAAATCAGAGGGTACTCTTGCTGCTCTGGGTCCTTTGCTTATCTCTACAGCTGCACAATTGCTAATGATAAATGCAACTTCTCAAAAGTATGGCTTTCAAACGTAGTTCAATTTATTTGCAATTAATCCGGAAAGGGGCTTGTCAGCCACTTTAGCAAAGGAAAAAAATATGCCCTTCCTCCCCTCGCTTCCCCAGGAGCAAAGCTCCCTCTGAGCACCTGAGCCGCGCAGTTGCACAGTGGCAGCTCAATGGCACACGCTGCGTCCGAGTGCCCTGTGAGCCACAGGGCAGGAACGGGGCTGCTAAAACATCCCTCGGTGACCTTCTGCATGGGGAGGGAGTGCACCTGCTGCCCGTTGTCCACATCCGGATGAAAGGTGTGGAGAGGGGAAGGACCAAGGCCAGTTTTCCCGACTAGAAAGTTGGTTGTCCGGTGTGCGATGCCGCAGCCGGCTGGCCCAGGTCAGGGCTCACGGGAGAACACTTCTCCCCATGCGGGTTTCTGCATTTCGGCGGGGTGCCCCAGGGCTGCGTGCAGCCGGGGGAAGGTGTGGGCTGTGCTGGTGTCTCACAGAGAGGGGCTGATGTTTATTCATGAGAGCAAGGCAGGGGACACTCAGGTAGGGTGGCTGCTTGAGGCTGCTCTGCATTTGCATTTGCCTGTGGAGCTATACGGAAACCCTGATCTGATCACCATGTGCAGTGGTGAGGGGGGAGATTGTTGATAGTGTTTCCTGCTGAGAAGTTTTGCGGATGCTTTTGTATGTTTTTGCATATATATTCATTCCCACAAAGAATAGTCCAATGCCTGAAAAAACCCCCTTGACACAAGTAAATATACTGTAAAAATAAAGGCAAAATTATTGTGATGAAATGAGAAGTATTTAAACAGGTGTAGATAATATCAAACTATCAAAAAAAAAAAAAAGACCAGAATTTCAACTGAGAACACCAGTGGGGCAAAGTCAAATGGATGGGATTTGCCCTAGAATCTGTCTTTGATAAATGGAGGCTTTAAAAATACACAACCTGAAAAAATAGCTTAAATATTAGAGCTTTTATCTCTGCTAAATTGTGGCTGCAAGTATCTGAGTCATCTGGCTTGAACAGGTGTAATTGTTTGTGTGTTGTGTATCTGCTCTGCCCAGTCCTGACAAACAGTGAGATCACCACTAAGCTTCAGCCAGAGACAACGAGAGCTTTGACCTTAGGATCTGTCATTGTGCCTTTGTTATCTCTGTGCATTATGGAGCTGCTGCATTTTAATTCATTGGGTTTCTGTTTATATCCTCTGTGGCAGTCCCGGGAGCTTGGATTCACCAGCTTTTTGTGGGAGTGTGTGAATTGTTAGTTTGAAAGACCCACTGTTTCTGGTAGAATCACAGCCCAGATTGAATATATCTCACTATTAATTAGAGATTGGCCCAAACCAAAGACGTCTATTTGATCCCTCCCTCCCTCTGGAATCTTTTATTTCCTGGGAAAAATTGCTCCGTACTGTCTGGAGGATTGACCATTGTGTTGTAAGGAAACTTTTGTGGTTTTCAAATGTGTTTCATTCTCCTCAGGAATTAAACAAGAAAAATCCTTCTAAGTGTCTGCAAACCTTCTGTGTGTAAAGGATTTCTCCTTTTCTCAAGTTCACTCTTGCCTATAAATCCATCCCACTGAGATCTCTATCAAACCCATATACTTTAGTGTGAAAAGTTTTGGTTTCAAGAACACAAAGCCTTTATCAGTTTCTCACTAACTTCCAAGCTGCTGACCTGGCAGAATGGATTGGGAGTGATGCAGATTTGCAACCCCCCATTGCACTGTGTTAGTGATGTTAAACTAAAGAAAATGTTCAGTTTTTACTGCTTCAAATGTTCTGTTTTACTGCCTACTAATATTCAGTATGTTTCCTAGGCATATTGAAATATGGGTGAGAAAAAGGTGAAAGTTTGATGATAAAAGGAAAAAAAAAATACATCTAGTAAAAAGTTTTGGAACTTAGTTTGGGACCTGGCCAATCAATCCCCTCCTTGTATCCAGTACTTGATTAATGGCTTTCAAGTAGATATTAGATTGGGAAAGGTGGAAGGGGAGCTGTACTGCTGATGCAAAGGGATGTTTTCAGCGTGAGCTTTGAACCAAAATGTTATTCCATGGTACCTGTGTCAGATTGTTTTGTAATTGTGGCTAGCAGTATTGATCCCTGGTAATGCATTGCTTTTGAGAAGAACTGAGGGGCGTGCTCAGCAAACACCTGAGTTGTCTTTCTGTTTCCTTTTGTCTTGGCCACAGTGGTGGAGAGCCGAGGAGGGATCATGGACAGCATACAGAGATTCTCCAACTTGCCAACGTATCTCCCTGCCAGCCCTCACATCCACAATGCTGACGTTTTCTTCTTCCTCAAAGAAGCCAATCAGGATATCATGAGGAACTCCAGTTTGCAGTCTAGGGTGGATTCATTCTTTATATACAAAGCCAAACAGCCACCTGTCCTAAATGCCACGTACGGACCCTTTTCTGTTGAGCAACCTGTCCCCTTGGACCTCATGCTGACTTCTGCATCTTTTGGTTTCGCAAATAAATTCACTTTTAACTGGAAATTAAAATCTCACATAATCAACAGCTCAATCTATTCCAACAAACCCAAAATACAAACCTTGTTCTATATTGCGGGGAAGGACTGGGATGACTATGATTCTGAGGAGATGCTGCCTTGTGTGAAGATGTTCGCTTTCCTGGAGTCTAGAGAAGTTGTGGCCAGCTGTAGATTGACAGGTCACCTGGGATTATGTGTTGTGGAGTTGGAATTGTCTCCCAGCTGGTTCAGCTCCCCACCACCCCTGGTTTCAGAGGAAACAGCCTCCCTGGAAGGGATTACTGTGGAGCTCTTCTATAAGATTTATGCAGTGGATGGGGAATGTTCTCCAGAGGATGAAAAATGGGAAAACAATATCCATGCAGGTGAAGAAAATGAACACCAAGCTTTGTCAGCCATGGAGAGGATTGGTAGCATCATTGTTTACCCAAATCAAGACAAATTAAAACAGTCTTCACTGAGGCTGGATGAAAATATCGTTATTAACTTACCGCTCAACCCGGTCAGAGAAGGTGACATTGTGACCTTTCATGTTTCCCTGGCTGATTACTCATTAGCAGACCAGTTTGTGTTAAGGTAAGAGAATTTTTAAAGTGTTTTATGCAAAACAAATAGGGGCAAATCAATGTTGGGTTTAATATCTTTGGTTATATTCAGTGTTTTCCTGAGAGAACTTCAGCATTTCCTCTCCAGCAAGGGAAAATTATAAATACTCTTGAATTATCTGTGTGGATGACACCTTTTGGAACATGGGCATTGATTATAAAGTATGAGCTATAAATATTTGCTTGATTATTTCTTGTTTTAATTCTATTTGCTTCTAGTCGTAATTCTGCCCCTTAAATTATGCCTCTGTAAGTCAGCCAGGGTAACTGCTGTGATCTGTTTTGCTAAACAATTTGCAGGAGGGTCTTCTGTTTCTTTGGTGGAGCTTCCTCTGTTTTTGTCAACTTTATTATCTTTCCAAAGTGCATTGGATACATCTTGCACAGGTCATATGTGGTGAGGAACTATTTTTTTGCATTATACAGAGGGAAGCTGAAAGGTGAGAAAATGAGCGGTGCCTCAGCTTGTGCCAGAATCCTTTGGCAGAGACAGAATTTGAGGCCAAAATTTGCAAGTTGTCCCCAGTTTTCCTATAAGACCAGCCCATCCTGCTTCTCCAAGCTTTTGACTGCTTGTTTCATGGCCCACTTTTGCTTTAAGTTTGGGGACTCTCTGTTGACCTTTACTTGTGAATCTGCCTGTAAAAGGAGAATTCAGGCATTTCTAACCACCCCGAGGGTTAGTGCCGTGTGTTTGTTTTGTCCTTCGCTGTCAGACTCTGGGTCCGGAGCTGCATAGAGACAACATTCAGAGAGAAATGGGAGCCAAACTGGGGGAATAAAAGGGCCAAAAGCAATTGAAAAGTGTCATCTGCTGTAAGAATGTGGGACTCTTGGGAAAGAAGGAGCTGCGGCCCGTGCAAGGAAACCTCAGAGCAGATTCGTGCCTTACTTCTAACTTTTTGATTCGAGAACGACGGGAGCAGAACATGACAGAAGTGCACTTTGGGGACAGATGTTGAGAAAACAGACAGCAAACCTGATGCAGCACTTTCAAATCATTCAGCATTTGTGAAAGAGCACATGCATATTAATAAATGTACAGATTGCTGCGTGGATTGGGACAAGCGGTTCGCGGCGCAGCGCTGCTGACGGGGGGAAACGTGTGAGAAATGTGATGGGGTTTAACCAAACTTTAAAAGGTTTGGGTCAGGGAGGGTCCTCCTTTAAACACAATTTATTCTTGCTTTTACACGGATTTGCTGTTTTTAATTTGTTAAATATGGATTTGGCCAGCATCCACTGTCGGTGGATGGACCAGCCTCGTGGAGCAGTCGGGTTTCAGCAGTTGTGTATTGATCCTCAGTGCTATAGCTGAGAGATTATAGAATTTGCCTAAGGCTCTGCAAGGATTTAACATCAGCTCTTAATTCTCAGTTTTTTGTTCTCTTTGCCACACCACAGATAAAATTCCCAAGGTGTTAGAGGCAACCTAAGACGAGGATGTTTTCTTTCCATCGGAATTTCTAAAATGGCATTTACCTTGTAACAAATGGTGCAAGGGTAGAGTTTTGATATTTCAGCTGGCCAGAAAATAATCAAAAACTTTTTGCAGAGACAGTTTTGAAATGCTGTCATTCAAAAGCAAATTAGGTCCTGGAAGCACTGAGCACAGTAACTAACCTGGGGTTTCAGGGAAGCAGAAAATGAGAGAGTGAAGAGCTTCCAAACTGGGGAGCCCCAGGATGAGCCACAAGAGCCTGGCTACCACCAAGACCCTCGTGTTGTCCCACAGCCCCCTGTGACTTGCATGACTCCATCTGTCAGGTGTTCTCTCAACATGTGGAACGTGCATCTCGGTGCTCCCAAGCTGCTGGGAAGGCAGTCAGGTTTCCATGGGGATTTCTGTCTTTTGGAAAGTGTATGGAATCGGTTAATCTCCAGGAAATGTTTCTGTTACAGTAAATCAGCATGTTTTGCGTGCCCAGAAATATTTCCTTGAAAAATTCACTATCGTCTCTCTGTAGTGTAGCCTCTCTGAGCTTTTATTTGGTTTTGTTTGATTTTTATTGTGCTTTTCATCAGAGAAACTGCAAGTATTCTTATTTAACCTTCAGTTGAATGCTGACAGTAAGAGGCAAAATGCAATTCTGCTGGCGGTTCACCTGTCCTTCAGGATGGAAAGAGCACCAGCAACTGTTGCTATGATTATTTCGAATGACACACGTGGGGTCCGTGGAGAGATTTTCCAGCTGAAGTTTACATAGTAGGCAGGGAATGATGCTGAGGGAGATACAAGGACTGTAGTGCCTGCAACTAATTTATGCAGTTTCCCTCACCAGCCTTCCCTGTTTTCCAGCTCAATGCTAATGTCTGCAAAAACCCAGAAGGTTCTTATCTACATAGAATATCTGTGTGTTACAGCCAGAGGAAAATACACTGAAGTGAATGTCTGCCTTGGGAAACATATTTTTACCTAATATAACTGATAGTTTTTAATCATATGTGTTATAAGTGTGGCAGGGTCTGGCTCATATGAGATGATAGATCAAAATCAAGTCATTCTCAGCACAGTGTTTGATGCCAGCCTTGAACTCTGACAGTATGCAAAGGAACAGATATGCTCAGATTTATGCTCCTCTTTACTATTTCATGCTCTGTTGCATAGTATTTTATATTATGCTGGACTTTTTCCTAGCAGAACTGACTTCAGTTCTCATACGGGAGCTGATTCTTCCTTGTTTTGGTAAAATTTGTGATTCTTAGCCAAACTTGGAAACTGAAAAGCAGTTGGAAGCAGTTCCTTGATTCAGCAAAGCGCTGTGTTGAAAGGTACTTGTTAGATCCCTGCCCTCCCAGTAGTGTCACTTACAGGGTGATGCTGCAGCTTGTTGGTGAAGCTCCAGCTATCACTTCCAGTCCCTTCCATCATCCAAACTGGTTTGGCTGGTCTTAAGCTAAGTTTTGTTGTTTGTTTTCGTTCCATAACTGGAATTTCAGGTGGAGTTGGAGCTCTAGGGGTGCAGTGGTCTGGGGAGTTTGTTTCTTTTCTTACTGCGATCCAGCCACTGTGGCTTGGTGCTAACTGAAGGACTCAGATATGTCAAGGGGCACAATTCGGGGACTAAGTGTGCATTTGGTGCCTTTGTTGTGCCTGAGAGTCATATTGCTCACTTTGTTGACAGGTGATCCATGCATGTGTGCAATGAAATTCTTATGACACTGGAGATTAATTTGTGGCCTTGCTGGTCTGATCTGTACTGCAAAATTCACCATCTGGGAAGATAAATTTTGCCCATTATGTTTGGTGGGTTGTCACTAAGCACAGTTTAACTGTAAAGGCAGGTGAAATGGGCAATGTTGCCATGATTAAACTCTTTTATGGGCCACCTATTTAAAGGGAAAAAAAGGTAAAAATGAAGGACAGCTTTGAGATTCCAGCAGGACTCATACATCCTTCAGTGTCACAAATTTTCAGGCACTTCTTTTCCTTTGATGTGCTGGAGTACCTCTGTTACCTCCTTCAGAGACAAACTTAGGTGAAACCTAGTAAACGAGGAAAGATGGAAATCATGACTGCAGGAGGGGTAGCACCAACTTTTGTGCTAATTGCTAAACAGAAGTTGTCTCCTGATATACATGGAGGAGTTATAAAAGAGACAGGAGAAAACAATTCCTGCTCAACTGGAAGAACAGAAATCTCATCTAATTGCCCTGGGAATGGCTTTTATTTCTTCAGTGGTGTTTGTTATTATTTAACTCCATCTTGAGACTCAAGGAATGTATTTAAAAGAAAAATGGGAGTCAATTTGTTCAGCGGGAGAACATTTAATGAAATAAATGGACAATTGCCCCTTGGTTATCGAAGAGAAATGAGGACACTCTCTTTAGAAACAAACAATGGATTTTTGGCCTGTTTTCCAAGTCTCCCCATTTAAACCATCAGCGAGGATGTGCTGGCCATGAAAGCTGAGCATTAATAGCAAATTGTCGAGTCACGGACACAACGTGGGTTTGTTGGCATTCCTTTCACATCCCTCACACCAACCGCCCATCCTTCTCTTCTGCCCGCTCAGAATAGAAACGGAGATTGGAGATATTCCAGGAATGACAGCAAGGGGCTGGGAGCAGGTGATGAATCCCTCGGAAGGGGAATGAAAGCGGCGGCCGTCGGGACGGCAGGGGAAGGGCAGCACCGTGCACAGAAACCTCTCTGCCACTCGGTGCCTTGGCAACCTCCGGGAGAAGGATTACCCACTCCTCCCTGCCTTGCTCCACGCAGGGCAGGGCAAAGATTGCCTTTTGATTTGGGGATGAACCAGTACAAGGTGTTAATACACGCCGGTCGACTCTTACTGATTATTCTCGCTAGGAAAAATGATATTAAGGATTTATATTAATAAACATATACCCATATGGAGGAGGTTATGTCTCCTGCTAAGGAATAAAAATTGCACAGACCATTAAAAGTGACTTACAAGGCTTCTGTGTTAATAATGAAAGATCTGTAGAAGTCTGAGCAGTCGTCTAGAAGGCCAGAAAAAGATCATTAAGAGGATGTCTCCTGCCAGTAGCTGCCAAGAGCAAACAAGGGAAAGAAAACAGAAGGTTTTGGATCTGGAAATGCATAGAAAATGAGAGAGTACAGACTGTGGGGAATGCAGCCTGGCTGCCTGTGAGGAGGAGGCACCACATGGCCTTCATCACTCCTAACCAAGCTTGTAGGAACGGGGAAGCACTATTATTGGGATTATTACTGGGATTATTACTGGTGAGAGAAATAAATGATTAACTGAAACATCATTTTGGGATGAAAGTTCAGCAAAAATCAAAGTGTTGAGAAAGAAAAAAAAATTTCTTCTGAAATCAGAAATGCTGGTTCATATTTAGAAATAATCATGGAATTAAAGCATTACTGGTGGCTTGGGAATGATTTGGGTTTTACCTGACAATTTTAATAAACCCAGGATGTATGCTGAAATTTGTGTTTTCTCTTTTCTCTCTGAATGCGCATTGAACGAAATGTAAATGTGAAATACTGATATGTAATATTAATAAAAAATATCAAGCACTGTAAAATCTGGAAATGCCAGAGATGTCTGCGCAACCTTAGTTCAGTCCCCAAGTACATATGCATTATATCATATTCCTCAAAGACAGATTCACACTATTTTTTTCCAGAGCTCCTGCTTCATTTGATGCCTACATTTTCTTCCTCCCACTATTTTCTTTTCTTTTTGTTACTGAATGGGAAAGGGAGTAACATCCTTTCAGGACACTCCTATGAAGCCTCAGGGAGCTGTCAGCAGAATTTTTTTTTGGCTTGAATGAACCATTTCTTTAAATTCTCTTTCATTTAAGGTTGAACCATTCTTTTATTTTTCTTATTTCTGTTTGAGACAGGCGCGTGGCCCAGAAAAATTGGCTGTAGCTGGTGAAAGCCTGACATGATGGTATGGAGTTATAAATTTCACAAGGATGCTGCATGAAGTAGTTAGATCTGAATCTCTGTTGACTGAAGGGAAAAGGGCATCCTCCCTGGGAGCTGCTGGCAGTGCATGGCTCTGCTGCATCCATATCCGTGAGCCAACCTGCCCTGGAAGCAGTCGTGCCACACTGGCAAGTCCTCTCTCCTTTTCATGTGCCTTAAGATAACCTCCTCTGCCCTAGCCACACTGGAGAGGGAGAAGAAAAGAGACCACCCCCTCATACAGTTTTAAAACCAGTTAAAAATGACAAAAAAATAACTCCTTCTTAGAGCTTGAGCACTTCTGAAAGCTTAAAAACCGATGGATCTCCGACAGGGAATAAATGACTCAGTGAATCCTGAAAGACCCTGCAAGACTACAGTCAATAAAGCTTTTTAATGGAATTTTAGATAAAGGTCAACTATGTGCTGCAATAATCAGCCGTCCATGATCACTCTTCACAGGCAGAGCAGCAGCCCTGACTGTTGTTGGATATTGGCTTTGAAGCACTTCCAGATGGGATCGTGGTGTTGTGGTGATAAAACACATGTTTTTGATGGAGATGTTTCCTGATGGAAACGTCTGTTGCCCTGCAAGGGGTCCTGAACATGTTGATTTGTCCAGAAACCAAGTTCCTGGGGTGTTATGAAGGTGGTGGTAAGGGGACAGAGGATGGGGCTGTGGCAGGTGTTTGCTCCTGCCCCTGTCCTCCACAGCCTTGGCTTAGGGATGTTCTCTTCTCTCATGGGAGCAGGGAAATATTCATAAGAGTTGGTGGGGAGGGTTGATCAACGTGCAGAATTAGATTAATTAGAAATATTTAGCCTGGGTGTGTATTTCACCAGTGTTTTTCACCAAGAAGGTGAAGTGTTTGCCAGTTATTTTTAATTTTGGTGGTTTGGGAATATTGCGTGTGTATGGTGGAACACTGAGTACAGCTGGAACGAAACAAGGATCTTCTTCCCGTTGGACAAGGTGTTTGGTTTGCCTCGAGACCCTACTTTTTCTTCAATTCAAGTCCTGCCAGCACCTCAGCTATCTCATTCATCTGCCCATCTGCATCTGTGAACGGTAAGGATGTGGCAATGTGATGTAAATTAATTTGCTGTACCTCATATCCAGAACCATAAAATGGAAAAAAAGCGAGTGAGTTGTGTTGGTTTTAAGTTGGCTGGCGCATGAGCAGGTGTCTCATCTCTGCACTACAAGTGGGTGCGTGGTGCTGCGTGTCTTGTTTGACACATCAGATCGTTGTGCACGTGTGTGACAAATCAGGATTGCAATAGCAGCCCTGACAAGCTCTTGTCTGCCAGCGTGTTCACAGACATCGCTGTGCAAACAGAGGTGATGTGGAAAGCACTTCCCATAGATCTGGAAGGTGCCAATACGCCACGTGACTCGACACAAACCCTGCCTCGTTGACGGTAATGGAAAGAGATTTTACGTTTTTAAATGGTTTGGGTTCTACAAGCTTGTTCCTAGGCTGATCCTCATCTCCAAAAGCCTCGACATGACAGCTCCTGCTAATTAACTCCAGGCTGCTCCTGCAGAACTCGGTGCTTGCTCTGGGGCCGGGTGTGGATCTGCAGGGCACTGTCAGCAGCCGTGGCACAGCTGCACCGAGGGCAAGGAACGAGCTGTGCTTAAAATGCTTGAGGCCCTGAGTGTGCCTGGGGTGGGGATTTGGGAGCAGAACATCGCTCAAAGGACACCACTGGTTGTTGCACCTGCTCAGACTCCCTCTGTGCAGTGGGGAAGGGTGCAGGGTGGGGATCCCTTTGGATGGGGAGCTGCATCAAAGGTTCAGCCTCTCCAGTTGGCTCGGGGCATTGCCACTGCTCTTGTCCAGAACTTGCTTTTGCTGGGGGCTATCCTGTCTTACCTTTGCTGCGATTAGCCTTGGTGCAGCTCTGGAATGAGAAGGGAAAGCCACTGAAGGTGGAGTTAGGAGTTGAGTTTTGCCTGTGAGCACCCGGCTCGGAGTTCAGTTACCTGTGTTAATGAACGCAGAGCTGCCTCGAGGTGACAAAAATTGCTTAAATGCACAGTACCACAAAGGGCTGTTTAGGGAAGACAGCTGCAAGAGAAACATGTTCTTCATCCATTTCTTTAATTCTTTACCTTGTACTCAGGTTGGAAACACAGGTTAGAAAAGGTTCCTGTCTTTGAATGATCATGTCAAGTTTGGGGCACGCTGTGGCTCTCTGCAAACTGTGTGTCCTAGTAAGTGAGTCCCTGGCAGGGAGCTTGGGGGGAGCCTTTGTTTTGGACAATATGCTGAGTAGTCCCTGCTTTGTGCTGCCAGACAATGATGGCATTGATCAGCTTCTTGTACAGCTCTTCATTAGCTGGCAGTGCAGTAAATCACAGTCTTGTTTAAACAAGTCAGACACAACAGTGATTTGGTCGTTGATGCAGTTACTTCTACTTCTATTCATTACATTCAGTGTAATGAATAGTATTAAAAGTAGAAAAATGTGACTACTTTGAAATTTCCTTTTTTTTCCCTGAGATGTTTTGGGCCATACATTGCTGTCACTTTATCCTGGCAAAAACCAGATTACTATCCCATGAAGCTGATGAAATATTGCTTTGAGCGAGCACATTGATCTCAATTTCTTCATGTTCCTGCTGATGCAACAGAGAGTTGCTTTTGTCCTTGTGTTTACCCATGAGTTTTTGCATGGTCTGATAGAACCATGCCAGTGTGATAGTTTGCTGACAGCTTCGGGGAGGAAGGACTTTCAGAAAGAGCAGGAAACGGAATATTGCAAGAAAATTGTCAACATATCTTCTTGTTTTGGGTGCTCCTCCTGGTCCCCATGCAATTTATGTCAATAAAGTACTCGTAAGAAATGGTTTTGGACGAGGCAGAGCAGGGAACTGTGCTGTGTGTGAGGTATTTAATGCTTCAAATAGCTGCCACGTCTGCCTTGGATGCTGTACTCAGCCAGGTTATGAAAGAAATCATATTAACAAAGTTATTGGATCCCGGATGAATCAAAAGAGCTGCAGGAGAAGAAAACAGTGACAAATGAGTCTGCCATCCCGAGGCACAGCAAATGGTGCTTACAGCTGAAGCTATTTCACTCCTTGCACCGTTCCCTGCCAGCCCTGGAGCGCTGCGTGGGCAGCGGGAGCCGGGCGGTGCCAGGACGGGGATGCCTCGCGCTGGCAGAGCCCCCAAAAGCCCCTGTGCGGTGGGGCCAGGGTTGAGTCACTCGGGGGGCCACAGCAGGAGCTCTTCTTGAGCTTTCCATAGCCCGGGAAGCTGCTCCTGAGGGGTGTGGGTCTCCTCCCATCTGCCCCCAGTTTTCAGTCTGCCGCCCAAGCCCCCTGCCCTGAGCAGTGCTGGGGGTCGGTGCCCTGGAGGCAGCAGTGCCCCTCACCCTGTGCTGAGAGGTACAAACAATTAAATAAGGGGAAAATGCCTCTAAAATGTATTCCCCTTAGGATCCCTGTGGAGGTGCTGTGGATATTCCCAGCAGGGCAGGAATTGGACTGAGCAGCAGTATCCCAAT
Organism: Atrichornis clamosus; assembly: GCA_013400975.1. Classification (NCBI taxonomy): domain Eukaryota; kingdom Metazoa; phylum Chordata; class Aves; order Passeriformes; family Menuridae; genus Atrichornis; species Atrichornis clamosus. The sequence continues at coordinate 72,563 of WBMZ01004223.1, forward strand.
GAGGAGGGTGCTCTTGGGAGAGCCATGTTCAAGCAGCCCTGTGTTTGTGGGGCAAATCTGTCACCCTCATCAGTGTCAGCTACCAGGCTTGTGTTTCAGGGAGATAGGAGGTCTCCCTCTGCCCGTAACATGATTCCTTTAAATTGCTCCCTAAGACCAGAAGATCCCTTCCCTTCCCTTCCCT
>WBMZ01004224.1:0-140908 GCA_013400975.1 Atrichornis clamosus
CGGGCGGCGGAGCAGGGCCGGGCTGCGGCCCGCCGGGAAGCGCGGCCGGGGGTCCCCACCTCGCCTGGGGGCTGCCCGCCGTGGCGGGGGAGGCCAGACGCAGAGCCGGCGGCGGTCCCGCGGCCCCATTCCCCGCAGCTCGCTGAAGCGTTACCCAGCTGCTTAGGAGGGAGAGGAAATTAGAGAAGGACAAACAAAAGGCGCTCCGAACACGTGTTAGCGGCTCAGCGCACCGGCGGGGCTTCTGCCGCAGCTGCCGGACAGGCTCGCAGCGCCGCTGAGCATCCCCCGGGGGCACCGGGCTCGGAGCATCCCCCGGGCTCGGCGCGGGGCCAGGCCGAGGGGTGCCCATCAGCTAGGTAGCTGCAGTTTCATACTCCGCGTAAAGGTTTATCGCCTGGTCCCAAATTCTGGCCTTCAGGAGTTCTCCCAGATCCCTTCCAGCGGGATAGTAGCCTCCGCTCAGCCGGTTTCTTTTTGCTTCACTGCTGCGCCTACCTCATTCCAGTGCTCTGCTCAGCAGAAGTTCATGGCATACTTCGTTTTGCCCCAGACGTCCACCTGTTCTATTTCCAAAGGCTGTGATCCCTATAGTTCTGTTACTCTGGGAGCTTTCTCCTATCAGGATAACACAGTCCATTTTTGATAAGGAAAAGCCTAACAAATCCCTGTTAAAAACCCCATTACATAAAGCACTAGAAGTTTGTCTTAGATGATACTATCTACCCAGAAGATAGAGAGGAAGGGAAAACCCATAGACAGGAGTGGATAATGCTTTAGTTACACATTTAACACTCACTGAGTTTTCACAGGAATTGTTGTACCACAGAAGAGTTTCCTCAAGTTAGTCTTATCAGTCTCAAAAAGTTACCAAGATAGTAGCAGAGAGCATAATCACCCCTCCATCTTTCTGAGGCAGCTGCCAAGTAATAGATATTTTCACATTCTCTCAGAAGAGGAAGCTACTAAGGCAGGTTTGCCTAAAATCCAATTCTTTACCCCAGCAGTTGTAGAATAAAGTTCCTAGTTGAACAGACAGCTCATACACAATGGAATAGTAGTACATAAGTGCTATGAAACACTTCAGGTTACTTAGAAATGCAGGTTTCTATGTAAACAAACTGTTACTCAGCAGCTGCTGTTCTGCATTAAACTACAGAGCTTGTTCAGATGTAGTAAAATTTGAATAACCTAGCAAGCAAGAAGCCTACTTAATATAGGCACACATAGAAATAGCTACATGATGCTGGTTTTATGCAAGATATATTTAGTTCTTTAGAGAAGTGGTTTATTTTTCCTACCTTTTACTCAAGCATATAAAAAAATTTACATAATATTCTTCTTAACCATGACCTTTCAAATAAACACCTTGCCAACATTTTTTATCTGATGAGAGGATTAAGATATTAGTGCTTCTAGCCTCAGTCACAAAACAAATCAATATTGATACTGCAGGTGGAAGCAAGAAAACAAACCTTTGTCCTCTAATCTTCACATTACAGCTCTGTTTACGTCTCAATCTATCAGTCTTACCCAGACTAGGTGCTGGAAGTCACTGCAAGAGATCAACCTGCTGCAGGCAGAAACACAGCCCTGGGGGCAGGGTGGGATGGCCTGGAGCAGGGCCAGGGGCCACGGGGGATTGGCCAAAAGACAAGTCCTTGGGTAGGGCTGGCCAAAGAGAGTGACCTGCCTGGGCTTTGAGCAGTGTTGTGCTGCACCCAGACCTGTGGCAGCAGGGTTTGCTTTGGGTTGGTTGTGTTAACATCAGTGTTAATGCACGGGACCCTTTGTACACTAAACAGGGCACTGTGGATCTCTGGAATGCTCTTGAGTAACAGTGGAGAGAAGTTCCTGAGGAGCTGCAGAGAGCTCCTGTTCTCCTTTCACAGTAGAGTGAGGCTGCTCACTGCCCTGTGTCTAGACACTGTTCATGGTACACGTGTTCATCATAAAACTTTCATGGGGCTTGTTGTGAGAATTGCAAAATGCACCATCTGTGAACTGCTTATTGTCTTTTCTACACAGTAAGGGTTGTGCTGTGCTTTGAATGGGTGTATGAGCTTGGCCTTCAGGTGCTGAGTGTGCTCTGGGGAGCTCCCAGAAAACGCCTTCCCATCACCACGACGTTTGTCAAATATCTCCAAATGGCAAACACTGGTGTAAGAATGTTTTTTTGCCTAGAATTATTATAAACTATGAATACAACACCTTTATTTATAAATTGGAATTAAGAGTAAAAGCTGCACTTTTGTCTCTGAGTTAGTGTGTATCAGCAAAAACTGATTTGTTAGAAAGTCCTATAAATACAGCAGAAGCTTTTTAAATTTTATTTTTAGCCATTGTCTTTTTGTGGTTTTCTAGCATTTCAGTATTATTTCTTTTTAAATTGAGGTAGTTATACAATCCTGGTTACCATAATAACCAATATCATGATGATGAATGACAGTTGTCACTTTTGCAGTGAATTCTTCCATAGATTTGCTGTAAAAATTTCTATTCAAGACATCATGCCACGATGTCTCATCTCTGCAGAAGCTGGAAGGGCCCTTCCACCTTTCAGAATTGTGCCTTTTGTTGCATCTTTCACTTTGATCCAGACTCTACGTGCTGTGTCTTTCTGTGGCAGGCAGTACCTGAAGCAGAAAAAATAAAGCAATCCTTTAATTCCCAAACATTTTTTTTTTAACCAAGTAAGGAAAAATGAACACAGCAAATATTTTTCAGATTTACAATACCTTAATTTGAAACAGTGTCAGCCCCTGTGGAAACAGTAAGGTAGACAAAACTAGTTTTATAATTCTTTTGATCATATTTCTTTTGATCAAGTGCTTCTCAACTCACCAGAACAAAATGAAAATGAAAATAAAAATGTTCTTTCATTTGTGGAACATCTTGTTTTATCAGTCTTAATCTTACAAGTAAACCAAAGGTCTGACTCTTACAAATGTGCCAAAGCCATTCCCTTCTCCCCTTCTCCCTCTTTGTTGCTCAGGTTTCTTTTTAAGCAATGACTGCCTTTTGGAGCAGTCCAAGGTGCAAGTCCTGAGCATGCTGAAGAAAAAAGGAAGGAGTCAGATACTTTTTATTGGAAAACTGTCAGCAAGTAAGGTTTAAACAAAAAGTAATTTCATCTCCAAGAGGCACACTTGTCAGTTGAAGACAAACTTTAAGTTCATTTCAAGTTTAATTCTGTTTGTGATTCAATGCAAAACAGATCTCTCTCTGATTCCTGTCATTTAGGAAGGGAAGCAGAGCCTGTGTGAAATCAACTCCTGATTCTTCACAGCCAGGCTCAAATGAGATATTTGACTGCTACTGAGTTGATAATACTTAGCACATATACAACACTATTTCAGATCTCACTTTACAGATACTAATAAATTGACTTCACAGTCTCCCTCTGAAGCAGATATGCATATTCCTATCTACAATCTGGGGTTATTGAGGCAGAGAATGTTTAGCTGGCCCAAATTTTGACAAGTCTTTTTTCACAAGCAGATACTGAAGCCAAGAAGCGTGGCTGCCAGCTCCCTTGCTGTAATTATTCCGTGCTCTCAGTGGGTCTCAAAGCAATTCACAGTATCACTTGGTGCACCTTTGGAAGGCCATACATCAGCAAATGTGCCTGTGCTGCAAATTATCAGGCAGACATCAGCTCCTCATGAGTAGGAAGACCGTATGGTTCTGCTGATATCAAAACAATCAGCTCAATTCGAAGCCATTTTCTCCAAGGCAGCTGCTTTTTTTGGTTATTATCTCTTCCCCCGTGTTTCTATTCTTGGTGACAGATCAGGCTTCTGTTCTTGAGGAATTCACTTTTGGCAGCAAGAAATGTTCACACTCCCCATCATTTTTCATAGACTAATTTGCGTTGGGAATTTTCAGTAAATAACATGAAAGCATCAGTGATTGAACACTTTAGGGAAGATAGTATCATTAGGTTGATTTATTTTTCTCCCTAAAGACGGCAGTTCTGAAACACATTTTTCTTTCCAAATGCCTATAGGTTCTATAATTACCTGATCTTTCTGTTTGCTAGTTGTTTTATAAGTTCTGTAAGTAATATATCATGCTGTATAGTTTCTTACTAAAATTCCACACTGCTATCTCATGCTGATGGTTAAGTGGTTTGAAATCTCTGGATTTCAAAGGAGAATCTGAACCATAGTATTTTTTCCCTATATAAATACAGTGACTGCATAAGACAGTGTTATTCAAGAGATGATGTGGTAAAGGAAAGGTTGAATGGACCCATGCAAAGTTCTGCTTCTGCTGTTCAGAGGGATGTTTCAAACACTTGGTGATACTCAGATCAAGCTGCCAGGCTTAGCCTTTGCTCGGGGCACTTCTAAACAGAAATGAGTTTGGAGGGATGGGAATATATTTTCCAATTTGAAAAGATCTGGATATCAGAAACACATGGCAACTCATTCATTCATATAAAGTAGAGATATTCTAAGGTGGATTGCAGACCTCTCCCCACAGCTATGGGATAACCACTGGCTGGGTTTGGCATGCAGGACTTACAGACAGTTGGCTTGCTGTTAACACTGGATTATTTGGTGAACCCTGTGTTGGGTTTCACTCTTACCCAATGATTTGGAAATATTTCCCAGGCTGAACGCAACATGATGACACTTGAACACCACATCCAGCCATGCCCAAGTTTCACAAACTGCTCTAGGCACAAAAATCCTGAGGAGAATGGAGTGTGCTGGGAAAGTGGAAGGGGTAAACTGGCTGCACTGGCAGCCTGTGGTGTCTGATTAGAGCAGCCACAGCTTCAGTCATCTCTGATTGTCTGCGACTGAATATTTGACACCCTCCAACATGTTCCAGCAAAGCAGCCCCACTCCATTTCTGTCCTGCAGAGTGTAACATGTCGACGTGACTAATTGCCTGGGCAGACAGAAGGGAGATAAAAACAGGGAGGACAGAAGGAGGCAGATATTCCAGTGTGGAATAGCACTGCACAAAATTAGGATGGGTCCAGAGTGTGGCAAGCCCCTGCAACAGGGTGGGGATGATTGAGAGACACATCTGGAGGTGGGAATTACAGGAGTCCCTGAAACGGAGTAGTCTGGGAGGGGAGCACACAGGGACCTTGTAGGGGCTGGAGTGAGTGGATGCACAACTCTGCAGATCCGCAGGCTGCCTCCAGAATTTATTAACTGCTTCAGCCTCAGCATCTGAAGCTGCTTCCTGAGTGTTTGCAAGACCTCTGTAATGCATCTGAGGTTTTTACTTGGAAGGACATAATTCTTGCAGACATTTTATTTTGATAAATTCTGCATTTGAAAGAAAGCACACAAATCACATCTTACGTGGTTCCAGTGCCAGTTCCAGGTGCAGAAATTGAGGGAGGTTGGTTTATCGTGGTAGCCTGTCTTTGCTTTGAGCTTCAGTTAGCCCAATACTAAGATATCCCAACCTCTCTGGGATTAGCTGTGTTTGGAATTCTTAATTCTAAAAGAAAACACTTTTTAAATGTTGAAAAATTAAACATTCTCCTAGTTCTTTGTATCCAGATTGGCACAGGAAAAACTTGCCTTCTTGCTTTCTCTGTGTGAAATGTCTACAATCTACCATTCCTGGTAGCTTAAATTGGGGATGTGAGAAAAACTAAACTGCTTCTGGACTTCAGGTCAGTGTGTTCAAATTTTGGAGAAGCCCTAACGTGTATGATGATGAAGCAGTGCTGTCTGCACCACTGATTGTTTTGACAGGCTCCTGGTATATTGTCCATTACAACAGCTTTTGAATTTCTCTAAACAGGGAATGTGCACTCTTTCCAACCAGTCCTTTGTATTTTTAACACCCTTGTTGTGTTTCCTGCTTCCTAGCACTGAAGGACTCCAGGGTGGTGTTCCTAAGCATGCGGATGATGTGCTGTGAACTTTAAGGAATGGCGTGTTTTGCATTCAGGATCACATTTCAGTTTGCTGCCAGAACAAGAATGTCGCTGAGGGCAGTGCAGAGATCCTGCCTCCTGCCCAGCTGCCTCCCTGCTCGGCCCCCTGCCCTCCAGCCTGAGCCACCCACCCCTGCTGTATGCTTTTGAAGGCCAGATCTAGAGAGAAATTCAGGCACTTAGCTTTGCTTGAACAAGTGAGAGCACAGTGCATGTGTTTCAGTAGATCAACTAATAAATCTTCTGTTGGAGGGGAGTAAAAAAGAAGAATCATGGATTTATCTTAGTCCTTTTATTTTTAGTGACTATTTTCTCCTTAAAATCACCTGCTCTTGCCTTCCCCTATACTGAAGTCACTCCCAAGTTAAAGGCGAGACACTGAGGCTCTAAGATGCTGTGTGCAAACACACAAATGTACATTTTCCTCCTTCCCACTCCCAGCCCTTTGCTCGGAGCTCTTTGTCAGCTTCACTCCAGTAACTTTGTCTGATCTTCTCTGTGCAGTTGCTAATTGGCCTGGCAGGGATATGAAATGACTGAAAATAACTTTATTCCCTAGTTGTGTGCACATTGAAAGGGTCACAGAACAGAAAAGTAGGGCAGAGTCCAGGCTGGTGGCTCGTGCCAGCCAGCCTGGCAGCCAAAAAATGGCACTTGCTGGTGCTGGTCGTGGTTCTGCAGGCAGGTCTTTGATAACCAGCACTCTGAATACTGAATGCCTGCTGCTCCCCAGAATGCAGGTGCAGGATTGCCTGCAGGACAGGAAATATCAAAATCTAACTCTGCAGAGTGCGACAGAGTTTTCTGAGTAAGCTTTGTCTGCCTTTTGTTTTCCTTGAAATGATGCAGCATTGTCAGTGGTGTTGTAGGTGAGTGCCACAAGGATAGGATTCCAAAATCCTTCTTTGAAGAAGGCAGTGTTGTATAAACCAGGGTAGTAAATCCCAGCTGGCAAAGACCAGTCCTGTTGTATGTAGGAGATATGTGGGTGGTTTGGGTTGATTTGCATATCTAGCTGCTTCCTTGTTTTTTTGGATTTAGGAGGAGGATATGTCCAAAGTCCTGAGATTCTGTATGATATTGAAAAATAGAACCAAGAATTACTAACCAACAAAAAGACTTTCCCAAGACACTCATAGCATAATCTTATAATATCATGTTGTATTTATATGTAAGACAGTCCTCTGGAGCAGTGTTCACTGTTTTGACCAGGAAAGACATTTTGCATATGTGGAAGGAGAATAAATTTGTGCCATGGGAGATAAAGAGGAAGGTGAGCTAGAAGGATGTGAGTTCCAGAACTGCTTCCTACCTCAATTCTGTTAGAGTCCCAGTTTTACTAAAAAGAGAAAAGGCCTGGATCCCTGGTCATTTGGAATTGGTTTTAGGACTTCTGTCTACTCACTGGTGGTCAGACCCATGCTCAGCCCAGCAGCACAGCCTTGTCAAAGGTTGGATGTCATGTTCAGCAAATGGAAGAGTCATTACTCTCAGTTCCAGCGGAGATTAGCTGGACAAAGCTCCTGGTAGATAAGAGTAACAAGACAGCTTGCTCCAACACCTGGTAGAATCCAGGCTTTGTCAGCTTTTTTTTGGAGGCTTGCCCAAAAGCCTGTCAGGGCTGCAATAATACTCTTACTCTGCACTGCAGGGAGCTTAATTCATCTACTGATGCCAGTTTTTGGGGAGAGTTAAGGTAAGTTAACTTCTGAGTTACAGGGTGGGTTGATGTACTATTAGAAGGACTTTCAGCTCCCTAGTTCTCCTTCTTTTAAAGACCAATCCTGTAATTTGAATGTTGTGAAATTCATCACTTTCTTGTCCTAAAGGAAGTGATGTGGGAGACTGACTGCTTCCCCTTCTGTTTCCACAGATGGTGATGTGGTAAATGTAGCCAAGCTCTTCTCTGCCTAGGAGACATTCTCCCCTGCGGAGCAGTCCCCTTTTGCTGGACATGCTTACAGAACTGCACAGCCATGGACCTCAAGGACAAGTGTCAGGTAGGTGTGCTGATAACAGCCACACCCAAATGAAACGTTGAGTCCCTTCAATTCTTTCATTATTTTGGGTCAAGACTCACCATTTGGCCTTGTTGTGTGATGGTATAATCTGTGGTTAGTATCAAAGTTGAGAGTTCCGTCACCTTCACGTTCCTAGGGATGTACTGCTCGTATCAGCAGGGAAATCCTTTGCAGGCTGGGACTGAGGCACACGGTGGAACAGCAAAGGTGAGGTGGACACTGTCCCATCTGCTGTGTCTGTCTTGAGCTCTAACCTAGGGCTCCATTCCCATGGACACTCAGCTTTATTTGAGAGGCTGAATTCACTGAGAAAATTTCTTAAAGAAGCCAAGGCAATGAAATCATCTGAGTCCAGTTTGGCTGGTGGTAACTTGGGGCTCAGCCAGCTCTGGTGAGAGAACATTCTTGTCTTTCCTCTCTGGTGTCCCTCTCCCCACCACACTGTGAGCTTTTGTCTCTTGGCCGTCTCTGTTTCCTCCATGCATCCTTTCCTGGCTGTTTTGTTTGCAGCAGCAAGAAGTGTTTGTGTTCATTAGTGCAAAGTACCTGTTAGGAAATCACCTAGGCTCAGATCTGCTCTAAAAGATACCACAGCAGTGTAAGTGCTTTAAAAGGTCAGTTTTTCATACCATCTGTGGCACTTGGCTGCTTGACTGCTTCTTTGCTGGGTTTCTGTTCTGAGCTGTGCTAGACCAGGAAGGCCTGTGCTCAATCCTGCCTGAACCTCTTGGTGTTTGACGTGTTTGAACTACGTTGTTTTACATCAAATTTCTGTACTACTATGGAGATAACATTCCAAAGAGGATCATTATCTACTTATTATCTTGTTAATGACATCATGGGCTAATCTGATATTGATCATTTTAAGAGATGATGTAGTTACCACTCTGTGCAGGGGTGTGTTCTGCGTAGGATCTGAGAGCACCAAGGAGAGCAGGGCACAGTGGGGACACTTTACTGTAGGTCACTATCTTTGGTTCATCTCTCTCTTTCTCATATGACATTCTCCACTGTACAATGCAGGGAGATTGTATCAAATTGCTGGACAGGCAGCAGCGTGGGCAGTATTGTAATAGACCTTTAAAAGGCCTATTAGGAAAGTGTCCTGACAAAGAGATTACAGGGGGAATCGTGGTGTTCTCAAGTCCTAACTTCCTCTCCTGACTTCCTGAAATTTTTTCTCCCTGCTATCTTAATGGATATTAAAAGTGAAGGCAAGAGGTCACCACACTCTTTCCAACAGGAATTTTAAAAAATGCCACAGATACATACAGCTGCATTTTACAACTTATTTTGTTTGGATTCTGAGGAAAGACCAGAATTTTATTCCTGTAAGCAGCTCCATTGCAGGGGGCTTGGAACTGAATGATCTTTAGGGTCCCTTCCAACCCAAATCCTGTGATTCTATGATTATTATTTGGTGTTCAGGAGTTGGCTCCTTTTTTTTTTTTCAATACTGCAGATCCTTGTTTCAGTCCTTTTAAGATGGAATCCATCTTCCTTCCCAAAATGAAGAACTTGGACACATATACACTGATAAGGGAACAAATTAACCTTCTTTGTAACCTCAGCAATAAATTCAATGTGCTAGGTTTATTTTAAAATGCTAAAAATAAAATTGAACCCATGTGAAAGCATCAGTCCCAAATCTTGTTGAAAGCAATCTCTTTAATATACGTGTGTGATGAAGAGTTAGCACTCCTGGAGCAGGAGACGTGCTCAGAGCCCTGCTGCAACACAGACATCTGTCACTCAGATGAGAGACTTGTCCTCTGGCTCCAGTTGGCTAATAAGTTCTGTTGTCAGGAATGGCTGAGGATCAGAGTTTGTCAGGTGTAATGCAGGCTGCCTTCCAGTTTTTGCCAGGAGCCAGACACCACAGAGAAAGGCAGAGAGTATTTTAGGAGCAGTGCCAAAACCTTCTTAAATTAAATGTGCTGATATCTTGTTCTTTCTCCTCTTTTTCTGACTTTTTAATTTTCTGTGTGTTTCTGAAGTGAATTTAATCCTTGTGAAAGGTGCCAGAATCTCTGCTCCAAGACCACTCAGCACATACTGAGCTAGCAGCACTGATTGCCACAGGACAGTGGGAGGCTCCTGGGTTTGCACTGCGTTAGACGTGGGCTGGATTTGCAGCCACACAACTCTTAAAAATTATTGACATCATCCAGTCCACAGTTACCAATAACAAATGAGCTGTATTATCCCAGTATAATTGCTGCAGCCTGGATACAGCACTGTGCCTCCTGGCCAGAGCCTGGAAACGTGTTCCGGGAGCCTGTGCTGTGCTCCAGCTCCAGCACTGTTGGTCCTCGTTCCAGGTTGCCTAACAAGAGCTGCAGTCCTACCTTTGGACTGAAAAGTAGCCCAAGTCCTTTGCCACTTCTCATCCTGCCAGTGACTGTGTCTGTTTTTACTCCCTGCTGTTCTCTAAAACCTCAGCTCTTCTTCCAAGGGCTTTTTCACAAACTGATCCTTTTTCCACAGGCTGTGCTGCAGATTTTGTATTGGTCAGTCCCTGCCTTTATACCCTGCCTTTTATTTCAAGTCCCAGTTTTATCTTAAGTTCCCAAGTTTTCATCTTCTGCACTTTCATTCTGTTATTTAATGCACAAATGCATATCCAGATGCAATTTCTGATACCAGCTGATACCAGAAGGAAGCTACATAGTACAAATTACTGTCCTATACAAAACACTTCAGAGCGAGGTCTCTCAGCAGTGGGGTAAACAAAGGAAGCAATTTGATCCAATTCCATTTGTGTTCATGACCACAGCTGGAGGTTTTGAGGTGGGAGAAGTTGTGTTGGGACCTCTAACTGCAGGAGGCACAAGGATTGTTCCTAGTATTGCACAAGCAAGCTGTTGTATTCACTTTCATTTGAAGTCTCTGGAAGGTACAAAGCCATGGAAAACAGATCAGCAAGCACTGTGAAAAAGGAGGGGTGTTACAAGTATATTGTGTGAGGGTTTATCTACTCTTACCCCATCTTGTTGTTGATCCTTTCTTTTTTCTCTCTCTTTTCTTTTGTGTTGAAGTGAGTAGGTGAGTAGTTCCTTAGCAGGAAAGGAAAAATTGTGCCATTAGGACATTTTGTTGTTTTCTGCTGTTTAAAATTGTTGTCTAGGAAACAAAATGCCCTGCAGAAGGATAAAGGATTTTTTGCCTGTTTCTCCCCCTGCTTTCTCCTGAAGTTACATTAAATAAATACAAAGTGTCTGCTTCCCTTTATCTTCAGCTCTAAGGGCTCTGTGAGGTTACACAGGGATGTGTAACTCAGTGCCAACACACAGGTGATAACCAGACCCTCTGTTAGGTGTATTGTAAATATTGAGGCCACTTAATCTCTGCACTTCTGGCTTTGAACACAGAATATGGGTGGTGCCTACTGAGGCGTTTGATTTCAGAAAAGGAAAGGAAAGGAAGACCTTGTCTGGGGAGGGTAGGTGAGTCCTGACAGCTGTACATGGGCTTCAGAGCAGCACAATACTCTGAAGGCTTTGCAGTGCCTGTCCTGTTTGGTACCAGCCAGCTGTAATCCTTGGCAGGCTATTGACGTGGTGCTTGGCTAGGCCAGTTCTTCACCCCTTTCTGTGTGGAATGAAAGTGGTTGTTTTAGTGATTGCTCTGCAGAGTTGGGAAGCCCCAGACAGAATTAGGACAGCACTGAAGTAGGAGCTATATAAAAACTCACTCACAAAGGTGCATCCCTCCAACAATGAGAAGGAAACATTCCTGTAAAAGATGAGAATGAGAGAGAAGACTCATTCCTTCTTCACCTTTTTATCCCCACTGTTATTCTACCCAATCCTTCCCTGTCCACAGTAATCCTTTGCCTTCTGTGTGCCATGCCCAGGTGAACGTGGAGCCCTAGGCATGGCTGTGGTGGATTTATGTGCACCTTTTAGTTCAGATTGTGTGGCTCAGGATGTGTGAGTATTGGATGCTGAGAGGGGCTTTTGCTGCATTCTTTATCAACAAGAGAAGAGGGAGGGAACACTTCAGATTGGACCTGTAACCATCTCAGCTTATTTAAATAGCAAATGCTTATATTTTTTAATTGAGCTTGAATCCAAAGCTGAGGAGTCATCTGTGGGGGAGATAGTATTCCAGGGTCTCTCGACCTCAATTTAGTCTTCTTCCGTGCCTGTTCAGGTGTTTCTTCCCCTGTAGAATATTTTATAGCACTTTGTCCTACCTAATTTGCCATCTGCTTTTCCACAGACCCCTGTCTGTCAGCATCATTCCTTCCTGTGCATGCATACGCAGCTCTGCAGGCAGGGAACCCAGGGATTCTGACTGTGTCGGCTCCATCTGATGAATGAACCATTCTCACAGACATCTGGTGCTATCCTGGGCAAAGTTTCTTCTCTCTCTGCTTTCTTCTCCCCCCTCTTTGTATTCCTCATCCCCCACCCCCATCCGCCGCCTCCTTGCTGGATCTGCAGCGTGACTGGGAACAGGCTGAATTAATCAGCAGAGTGGTGCTTCACTCTGCTGCTTCTGTCTCGTTCTCTGCAGCGCTGGGCTCTGCACAGTCTTGCTCTCCCTCCCTCTTTGCTCTCTCATTTTTGGAGAGCAGCAGCAGTGCAAGTTGCTGGGGAAGTGGTGCAGGAATTTAGCCCAGATGCTCTTCAAACAGGCTGATCTCTGGATCCCCCACCAAGGCAAATGTCGCAAAGTAAGTTCCTCTCCCTTAACATTTAATTTCAAAATGGCTTTCCCTGTCTCCCTCCCCAGCCTGCATCCTGCCTGATGTGATGGTGCATGAAGAGCCTTTGAGGTTGTGGGGAAGGAGGTTATGGCAGGACATGAAGCAGTGAGTGATGATTTTAGCTAGGGAATAGCTTGTTGTTAGAGGTGACGGGGAAACAAACTGTTTTAAACTGCAGTTTTAACCCCAGAACCAACAGGAAGATCAACACAGGATTTTAGCTGCTGACTCCTGCTTTACTACCCCTCTGCCTCATGACTTAAATTTGTCTGTTGCTTCTATGGGCTTTGATCTGTAGCTGTTGGACCTCCTTATCCCTGTGAGAGCCGTCTGGCAGTGCACCTGCCAGGCTGGATCATCCTTTGAGTCCCCAAAGTCTTCAGCTGAAGAAGTGGGAATGGGAAGGAAGCTAACAAGGGGATGAAAGATGTGCTGAAGTTCTGTGGATTTCTGAGCATTGCTGGCCTCTGGGAGGGGATTAGCATTCCCTGGAGGAAGCTCTGCACTGGCATAAAGCACTGCTGAGTGTTGAAGCCAGAATAAATACAGACCCCTCACTGCTCTCTGAACTTGGAGGAATAATGCAACTGGCTAAATTACAGTAATTAAGGCTTAATAATTGTGTAGTGCTCGAAAGTACTGTATAAACCCTGCCTCACCCTGCCAGCAGCCTGGTGGGACAGGTAACTATGCTTGGGGATTTGCTGCTGCAAACAGGACGGAAGGGACAGACCGAGGAATGTACAATTCCAAACTGGGCTATTTTCTGAGGAGCAGCTGCTGCTTTCTCTGCTGCTGGGCTGCTGCTGGGGAGAAGCAAAATGCTGGGCTTTGCATTACCTGTGTAGAAAGGTTGATGGTGCCTGTTGGCAGCTTACCCTGTGCTTTATGGAGAGCATAAAATGTGGATGTGGCTGTCTGGAGTAAAATGGACTCTGTGCACAGCAAAGTGCAGCAGGGATTCAGGCAGCTGGGGAGTGCTGCTTTGGCCACATCTCAGAGCTCTGTGCTCCTGCAGCTCTGTCTCTTTGCAGGGGGAATCTGCAGGCCCTGTTAGTCACGAGCTGTGGGAAGCCTCAAAGCATCCACACTGGAGCCCCTGCAGGCACCCAGTTACCCAACTGGGGGGCTCTTTTGTCCAGGGGCAGCGGGAGCTCTGGGCTGCCTTTCATCCTGGGGCTGCCCAGGGGGGAAGGAGGCAGTTGCTGCCTATTGCTCTGTCCATTAACTTGGGCACTGCTGTGCTGAAGGCTTGGCTTGTTTCATTTGATTTGAGACCACCAACAGCTAAGCTGTGGCTGCCAAGCTCATGTCAGGTGCATTTAAACCAAGTTTAATAGCTGTGTGCCTTGTGCCTTCTGGTGCCTTTCCCAGCATGTCCAGTTTTAAAGGCAGTGCTGCTCACAGAGCCATGGGCTGCTTGGTGGAGCTGCCTGAATCGTGCAGCTATCAACATGTATTTCTTTTTCCTGAGCTTTCCAGTGGTGTTCAGGTGGGTTAGTGAATGTTATAATCTTCACAATGACTGCAGTTGGTGGGGATTTGGGAGTCCCATCATAGAGATGAGAAACTAAGGCACAGAGGAGTATCTGATTTCCCCACTGTCATGCAGAAGGAATTAGAGAATCCAGCTGTCCTGACAGTCTAGAGTCTTAATCAAAAGTTCATCCTGTGGAGTAGGAATGTGTTGGGGGGATGCTTCATGTAGCTTGGGTCACTAGAGAAACACTCTTACCTGAACTCAGGGATCAGACCTCTTAGGAAAAGTAACCATGAGAGCACCAAGAAAGGCAGAAAGCATGACTGGGACCAAGGATGGGTAATAAAGGGAAATTTCTGACCGGAGTGACTGATACTTTGGCTTTGCTGTTACATCTGTGTCACTCTGTAGCGGGGATGTGCCATTTCAGGCACTCAGAGCACTAAATCAGCAGCCTCAGGTGTACAGCAGCTGTAGCATCCTGATGTGTGATTTGCTTTAGAACAAGAATAAATCCCTCTCTAGCACTAGACTGCTGTACGAGATGCTACTCCAGGAAATTGTGTGTTGTCATTTATGTGATGTCTGCCATCCAAAAAATCCACTTCGTGTCATATTGTGACTTACCCTAAGCAAGAATCCAACTTACAGCACTAAATGCAAGTATATTTGGTGGAGTTTCTCCTTACTGTGTGTTTTTGAACCTGTGAATAATGCTTGCATCTCAGGAGGTGTAATCCCTGAAGTAGATTAATCGCCTGCAAAGTGTCATTGTTAAATTAAAAACTGCCTTCTTTTTCTGCTAAGGAATGCAAAATAGCTCTCAGAAAAAGGAAGAACATTCTGCTGCCCAGTTTCCCACCTCCAACTGTTCAGATCTGAAAAGCAATTGAGTAGAGGTGTTATAAAAGGAGCCTAGTGAAAGCAGCCTGGAAAGAGGGAAACAGTCTGACAGCTGCCTTGCAGGGGTTTTCCACCACTCTGAATCAGAGGGGTGGATCTGCAGTCTGTGAAAATTGAAACTTCTAGCAAATATTTTGTTTTCTGCTCACTTATTTGTTTAAACCATCTCTGTAAAGACAGCTACATTTGAGTGTACAGCAGTCTTGGTGAGAAGCCCTTATTCTGCAAGAGACTGAATCCACAGAGGATGCAGGATGATTCAGCCCACTTTGCTCTGTAAAGCGAGGAATATATTTGTGTTCCAGCATTATTAAAAAAAAAAAATTTGGCACATATTATGTAAACATTTCTTGGAACAACAAATAAATATGCTACTATGGATGTGTAATGGCTGTGGGAAAATATAAGAGCACTTTTACTATAGCATTATTTTGTCTCCATTTCTCACCCGTGCATGTTCTGCTTGTTTGTTCCTCTGGAAGGAAGGTGCAAGACCTCTGTCTTTCATCAGATAGCAGAGAGTGTGAGTTAGCTGATAAACTTTTAGGGTGATCTTAAATGGTTCTGTGTGTAAAAGAACAGGATGGGAATTTCAGGAAGAGAGCTCAGTGCTGAATTTGTGGAGAAGGTGGGCTGCAGGAAGCAGACATGGGTAGGTGTTGTTGCTCGGGAACAACTTCACATTGTGGGAGGAAAAATCAAAAAATAACCACACTTTTCCTACCTATCAGTCTGAAAATGCTCCTGCAACCCATGAGGAAGGCAAAGGGAACCTCTTTGCCATGAGCCAGGCAAGGCTACAGATTTAACCAAGCTCCTGGGTATCTGACAACTAATTTACCCCTGTGAAACTATGAAGGAGAAGGCAAAGAAAAGTCTACAGACTCTGTGACTCCTCATCTCCTTCCTCTGAGCTGCTTCTTGGTTTCTTCCTGAAGAGCTAAACCAGCTCCTAACCCTGGGCATTTGCAAGATTTATCTCAAGTTCCCTTTCCCAAATGTTTTTAGGCAAGCTAAGCAGTAATTTAACATGTAGAATATTTACTAAGAGTGGAGAAACTCACACATCTTTTCATGTTCCCATCCAGTCCTCCCCTCAGCACATGCATTGCCTCTAGAAAATAAAATCACACGCACAGAAAAATTGTCCTGTGCTGTTTTCCCTTAACGGCCGTCCCGCAGATCACAGCTCCTGAGAGCCGTGGTGTCATCCCAAGGCAGGAGGATGCAATCATCCCATTTTTACCTGGCTCCAGCCGTGCCTCTCACACGGAGGCTGGGATGGCCAGGGCAGGGGTCAGCTCCAGAGTAGCCAGAAGTGCACTTAGAGGCTCGTGTGCTCTCCAGGGCAAAGGAGGAAGCAACTGCTCATTTTCTCCTCAGGACTTTTCACCTTTAGGCACAGGCAGAAGGAAAGTACAGCCTTTTAAAATGCCTCCTGATACCCATCAGGGGTTTGCTTTCACTCTAACCTGGAATTTACTGTCTGCTCTTTCTTTGTTGTTCTTCAGAGGAAACCCTATGCTAAGGCAGCTGGGTGGGAAGGTGTCTTGCTGTTTTTGTTTGGACCGGAAAATTAATGGATTTCTCTTTGAATGTAACTTTCCAAAGCAAAGATGTGAACATTGAGGTTTTTTATTAATGAACTGACACCTCCTGTGAATGGCTTCTTCACCCTGGGTTGCTCACCTCCTGTTTTGTGGCAGGAAGAGCACTTGCAGCTGATGAAAGGCTGGAAAGATCCCTCTGGGACAGCTTCAGAGCGCCTGGGTTTGCCATATACAAAGGTTTACTTCAGGGCACTTGAAAAATGCCTCATTAGCAGTTGAGGACTTAGCAGGGCAGCTCTTGTTGCGAAAACCTAGAGCTGCCCCTTGCCAGGAGCTCAGGGTGGCTCTTCTCTCCTGTCCCTTTCATTTGGGTCCCAGGCTCTTTCTTTCCCTCATGCCCCCCCCAGCAGGTGACCCCAGTGCCCCCAGCAGACCTCACTCATGATATTACAGTGTTTGTTTACCAGACTGGCTCTGCCTGCTTTGCCAAATATTCCATGTTCCAAGTGTCAGGATGGGTGTTTAACAATCCCTGCCCTTCCTGCCCTTCCTCTTCCCCAGCCCTGCCACATTGCACTTGTCCTTTCTCACATGCTACAGCCGCCTTCCTTTGAGCCTGCCCTTACCTTGGCTGACACTACAGCAAACCAGTAACTCCTGTGTAAAGTCTGGAGCAGGTGTGCAGGTGTTTCAGGCACCTTTTTGATTACCTCTGGATTTGCTGCCTTTTTGTGGTTGCTGCCTGCTGTGTTGTGGCAGTTTCTCTTTCCAGGCACTGTGTGCCTGTTCTGGATGTTGGCATTAAGAGCAGCTTTCCTCTCATTTCTTCTGTATCTCCTGATGTGTCCATTGGATCCAGCTCAGTGTCTAAGCAGACTTTGCTTTTCAGTTTAAGTTCCTCTTATTTTTGCTGCCTTTCACTTTGTGTGTTTTATTTATCCTTCTGCTTTCTCTGTGTTGGAGGGGATGAATATTTCTGTGGGTGCCTTGCTGTGCCCCAAACAGGCAGCAGCCAGGCAAGAGAGAGAAGCCTGACTGTCCCTTGCTCCTTGTTGCTCTCAGACACTCCTGTTTGCAGCACTCCATGGTGCAGCAGCACGCCTGGTGCCAGCTCCACTGCCATCTTCTCCTCTGGGAGTCTTTGAGAGACTCCTATGTTTAGTCCTGTGCTGATGTTACCTGGGTTGCTTCCAAGAACAACACAGAACTGCTTCCTCTATTCCTAAAACCGACACGGGGAATGAAAACTGCAGCAGGATTATTTTTAGTTCTGTAAAAGTGCAGCTAAAGCAGCATTGCTGGACTCTGCCTGGACAGAATTTGCTGTTTCAAGTTGTCCGTGATAGGTGGGGAGTCTGTGTGTGTGGTAGATGGTATTTTAAAGAGAATTTATCTGCTGTTCCTCGACGCTGCGTTACAGTTTTGGATTGGACCATCAATGCAAATGAGTCTGAAGTCCAAGATTAGTTTCCAGTAAATGTTCATCACGAAACCACGCAGTTAAGGAACAGGAAGAAAAGATCAGAACCAAGCTGCACTTGCAGAGCTGAGTGTGTGCACGCAGCTCCTGAGGAGCAGAACTGCTGCAATTGGAGACCATGGTGGGTTTGGCAGGGCTGGGAAGAGCTGCAAGAGCAGGAAGAGCTGCAGCTCCTGCCTGAGCTCCAGGCTGTGTCACACTGGTGGGGACCACAGGGACAAACTTCCTGCCTGTGTTCAGTAGTTCTGTGCTCTGTGCACAGTATGATACACCTGAACATTTCCAACATGCAGGATATCCTGTGTGCTGTACACACTCACAGTGTTCGTACTGAAACATGAAATACCCATGAGAGCTTTTATTTACCAGTTCCCTGCCTGCTCTTCCCTGTTGATTCACTGTCAGTGATCTGGGGCCCACAATACCTCACTGCAACCTCTGTGATTTGAAAAAAGGAAAGTGCTCATGTTCCTGCCCCAGAAATGCAAGTGTTTACTCCACTTTATTGTTATCAGCATCTTATGGCAGTGTTTTCCAGATGGCACACTCCTGGGATGTGTCCTTTGGGACTGCTGCCTCTTTGCTGAGCAGTGCTGTGAGCTCTGTGCTTCCTGCAAGTCCAAAAGCCTCCCTTGGAGTTCAGCACTTAAAACTCCAGTGTTTGCTCTTGTAAAAGGAGGAGTTGATGGTGGGGTCATGGTCGGCTCCTGAACTGATTCACAGCCTAGCACTTGAATCTGGGAGCTTCTGCATCAAAGTAGCCACAGAGACAGGACTCACAAACAAAAAATCTGCAGCGAGCAGTTGTGGAAATTGGACCACTCTTGTTTAGAATTGTAGATATTCTACTACTTAGTTGTTCTTATTGTTAGCAAATTTCATCCTGTATCAGTGAAATTCCACCATAACTGTGTTCTGTTGTCTCTACAAGCTGATACTGGTTCAAGCCTGCATAACCTCCCTTTGTATTGTCCTCAGCCTCGGCCGATTAGATCTTGTTTCACAGAAATCACTTGGTATTGTGCTTTGATAAAGTATTTATCAGCACAGTCAGGACCGGTTTGTTTACCTGATACTATCTAAGTGCTCTAATTCCAGCCAGCAGTCTAAAGTTCATGGGAGGGAAAATTATTTCAGGAAAATGGAGAATCAGCCTGGTGGTGGTGAGTGCAGGGCATTCACAGTCGGATGCTCTGTCAGCCACCAGAAAAAAAACCTAAGGAAGAAACTAGGGAAGCACTTACCAGTTTGTTTTTCTGGCACCTCAGGATGAGATGACCTCAAGTTTGGGCCTTACCACAAAGAAAGCCCTCACGATCCTGAGAGACCAACTGTTAGCACTGCTGGAGGGGCATCAGAAGGAACGGAAAAAAGTGACTTCATGGAAGGTGAGGCTCCAAACAGCACAAGGTTGGGCACTCAGTCTCCCCTTCTCAAAGTAAAGCTGAGGATTAAACAGAAATTGGCTGTGTTCCCCCCACAAAGCGCTGCTGCACAGTGCCTGGGTGTAGAACTGCTAAGTCCTTGGGAATCAAGCACAGACTCTACCTGAGGGTGTGTTTCTATCAGCACTTCTCTCCTGGATGCCAGAGCTCCAGCTTCTCCTGTGAAGGATCTAAGGACTTCAAGAGCCGCTAAGGGCAGTGAGCTCAGGGGTCCATCTCAGGTGGAGATAAAGAGCTGTGAAGCTCAGCAGTCTGCCATTGTCCACCGTGTTTGTCTGGTGTGTGTGTTGAATACAAAGTGCCAGTGTTTATGCACAGTGCTTAAATGTTAAAAGTGTTCCTTGGTTGGTCGGTGACAATGGGACAGCCTGGCACAGAAGCCTTTTCATTCTTCCAAGCAAGAGAAAAGCAGAGAGTGTTCACCCAGACGCACCAGCTGAGCATCCATTGGTGCTGCAGAATTCACACAACTGATCCGGGATGCTCTGTGTCGTGTTCAGGGTTTTGCAAAGTTCTGTTCTCCCTGGAGCATCAGCTGCTGCCTTCACCCTTTCTCACTCTGCTTTTCCAAACGTCTGGCTCTGTGTTCCATGAGTGCTGACTGTCTGCTGCTCTCCTTTTGCAGGAGGTGTGGAGGAGCAGTTTTCTGTACCATGGTAACCGCTGCTCCTGTTTCCACTGGCCTGGTGCATCTCTGATGCTGCTGGCAGTGCTGCTGCTGCTGTGCTGCTATGGGAGCCAGCCACAGGGGAGGTGAGCAAAGCTTCCTACGCTGCTTGACTGAAGAAAGGTGGTAGTGTTATGTCATCTTAATGCTCTGTGTGGTTGACATAAGTGTTGTCCCTCATTCTGTGTAGAGATATAGGTACCAGCATACTCACACTGGTAATTCTGTCCCTATCAATCACTTTCACAGAACTTCAGCCAGTAGGCCCAGGGAGTGTCCTATGGAGAGACTGAGGGTTTTTTTCTACAGCATTCCTAGATCTTTAAAACTCTTAAGGCATTATCAGAGTTAGGAAGGATTTTGAAACTGGAGGAGTTAGCAGCTCATGGGAGAAGTTACTGTGCTGTCATATGTGCCATACATGCCTTGACCATATTTGTAAAGTGTTTTTTAATTGAGATGGGTCCTTTCAGACCTCTCTGGTGTCATGACTCTGAAGAAGAAGTGTGATCATGTGTTTCTTTTTTAGCCATAGGTCTGTGAGATGTAGGAATAAACAACCAGGCAGTTGTGTGTTTATCTCTGTGGGTGTCTGGCAGTGTATTCTGCTTGTTTACTCAAACCTCATCTGCTTTCTGCTTTCTCCTGTTTTGCTGTGTGAAGCCAAGGTGCTGAGATAGTAAATGCACTGGCACTCTTCCTCCTGCTCCTCTTGGATCTCCTCATGATCGGGCGTCAGGAGAGGCTGAAGTGCAGAGAGGTGGAGAGGAGACTTCAGACAATCGTTGATAAGATAAACGGTGAGGTCTCCTTCATCTGTCCCATTTGCATTTTCCTCCCATTGAATTTTTCTCCAAAGCTGCTCACATGCATTACTAATTAAGCTCGCTAACCTTCCCCTGTGCTGCACGGAAACAGGCTGTGGGAAGTGTGTGCTCCTCATGCCTGTCCTGTAAAATAGTTATTTTGAGCTGTCATGTGGCCATGTGCTTCCAAGCTGTGTGTTACCAGGTGGGCGTCTGTTATGTCTGTGCTTTGGAGTAATTCAAATCCTCAGATCCTTACAAAAATATCTGCCTTGCAGCAGATGATGAGGGGAGAATACGTGGGGTTGTAGCACAACAGAGAGCAGAAGGAAATAAATTGCTGTGCATGAGCATCGTCTCAGCGGGGGCTTTGGGACCTGAGGGGGCAGTTCATTTCAGTGGGGCAGTTTTAAGGACAGCCTTCAGCTTTTCCATTGTGCAGGTTTTAAAATGGCTGTTTAGTTGTTAATACTGGGTGGAGAGAGAGGGGAAAAGCTGTCAAGGAGAAAGAGATGATAAAAGCTCATAGGAATGGGCTAAGCTTAGCACTGGGGGACCTGTAACCACTACAGGATGTAAATCAATGTGTGACTGGCCCCTCCAGAACTGTTACCTCTTAAATCTTTCACACTTTGTGCTTTCAGATACACTTGGCAAAGAGGTGAAATGGCCAGACTCCATGTACCCTGATCTTCACATGCCTTATGCCCCATCCTGGTCCCTTCACTGGGCCTACAGGGATGGGCACCTTGTCAACCTGCCTGTGAGCCTCTTGGTAGAAGGAGATGTTGTTGCTTTAAGGCCAGGCCAGGAGTCATTTGCTTCCCTGAGAGGCATTAAGGTAACCTGCTTGTCTAATTTCCCTGGCCTGTAACAATATATTTCCCAGGATTTTCATGCTAATACTCTAATTCCCAGTGTACAGATTATTGGAGTGTTTGATTTCTTCTGACCTTGAGAATAGCTTGAAATTCCAGTTCAGTCAAGGACAGTGCATAGTTAGCCAGGCTGCATCTTCTCCATGAAAACTCCCAAACCCAGTGGACAGGAGACACTAATGTTATACAAAAGTACCATATTTCCTCCTCTCCCAGGTCAAGGGGAAAATGTAATGTGCTGCTAAATATAAGTGGAGTGAATCTATCCAGTAGGATAATATGACATACAAACCCCGTACTTTATCCTGCTTTTTATGTGCAGAAATAAAGTTTGTCTGCTTTGACCTTCTCCTTACTAC
Organism: Atrichornis clamosus; assembly: GCA_013400975.1. NCBI lineage: Eukaryota > Metazoa > Chordata > Aves > Passeriformes > Menuridae > Atrichornis > Atrichornis clamosus. The sequence continues at coordinate 22,218 of WBMZ01004224.1, forward strand.
TGATTTATTATAAAAGAAGGTAATATAAAATACCTGGGATAGAAGTAAATTAACGAATCACTTATCTATAGCGATACAAAGATTTTACTGCTTGAGGAAGGTTGGAAAAAGTTTAAAGCTTGAAATTTGCCTTTGGTGGATTTTATTGTAACTTTCACTCCAGATGCCAATTTTCATGAAATAACCAGATGTGCTTGAACACAAGCCTTTGGGCTCTCTCACCTTTTTTCTAGGATGATGAGCACATAGTTCTGGAGCCAGGAGATCTATTTCCACCTTTCTCACCCCCACCCTCCCCAAGGGGAGAAGTGAAGAAAGGACCTCAGAACCCTCAGCTCTATCGTCTCTTCCGTGTGTTGAAGACCCCAATAATTGATAATGTCAGGTGGGTTAAATGAGCGCACAGTGCCTGCCCAGCTTGTCTGTGTCCTTGTTGCTGCCTTCCTGTTGAGGTGGTGAGGAGACCTGGGGAGTTTGCTCAACAGCACTACAGATTTGCCATGGCAAGTGCCACACTTATTATAGATATTGGCTTCTCTTTTGACTGTCATCCCTCATAGCACAGGCTGAGCACAGTGTTCTAACCAGGTCTACTAGGAGGTTTGTATCCAAGGAAGGTGCTGGGTTAGGATCTTGGTGGCCAAAACCTCAAGCTGTTTTCCATTTTTCAGGTGGTGCCTGGAAATGGCTCTGTCACGGCCTGTGACAGCCCTGGACAATGAGAGGTTCACTGTGCAGTCAGTGATGCTGAAATACGCTGTCCCTATCGTGCTGGTAGGTCTCATTCCAAGCCTTTGTCCTTGAAAATAGCCATGTTTTGTCAATAAAGGTGAAGAATTTGCAGCCATCAACAGGAAGTTGTGGCCAGGCCCTAACTCATGCAGCTGACTCTGTGTGTACCTTGGGCAGTCAGAGAAGATGCTGAGCCTTGTAACCATGAGAGTGGAGGGAGGAACTGCAGCAGCAGATTAGATATACTTGTTGTGCTTTCCCAGGGCTGAGAATGTTCCAAAGCACTGAAAACTGCCAGTACTGGTAGTTAGGTGACAGTGTCATCTCTGAATTGCAGGCTGGATTCCTGATCACCAACGCTGTGCGCTTCATTTTCAAAGCTCCTGGAATTGCTTCCTGGCAGTACACTCTGCTTCAGCTGCAGGTAAAGGAGAGCTCTGAGCTTCACTACACCTCCTACCCAGAGCACCACTGAGATTGATTCTCTCCCTCAGCAACTTAATTCATCGTATTTCAGAATCCTGTGCTTGCTGGATCCAGGAGCATGCTGGATCCAGGAGCATTCAGTGTAGCAGGACAACAGAACTTCCCTGGCTATTCCTCCTAGACTTCCATTTACATTTTTTGCTCTCTCATTTGCCAAATATGTGTATATCTATATCTATATTGATATATAATGTATGGTATCCTTTGCCTTTAAACTCGTTAGAGTTTATGCCAAATCCAGCAGGAAAAACAGCTGCAAGTTGGTGTGATTGATTCATGGCCTCCTTCATTACAACCCCCTGAGGTGTGCACTGTTTGGCACTGCTTCCACTCTCCTTCTTTCCTGCCCTGGCCTTTTACCCATCCTCTCCCTGGGGTGGAAAAGGGGTTCTGAGAGGTTCTGCCTTCTTGTTGTCTCTGTGCTTGTTGGTGATTACAGGTTGTCTTTTCCAGGTGAATGGTGTCTTGCCCATCCTTCCATTGCTCTTTCCTGTCCTGTGGATTCTTGCTACAGCCTTTGGAGAAGCCAGAGTCTTGGCCCAGATGAGCAAGGCCTCATCCACCTCACTGGTAGGTACCTTTCCACATCAAACCATTGCAGAGGCAAGAGGAGGAGATGAAAAGGCTCTGTGAAGTGAGCACAGTGAATTCAGCAGATGTGTCCACGTTATTGTAAAACCTTGTTTGGTCTTTGGTTGTCCCAGCTGTGCCCTCTCCCTGGAGTACAATATTACTTCTTGAACAGGTGCTGTAATTTTTTCAACCTCTCTACACATATCCCAAGGTGATAGGATGCTCCAGTGATTCCATAAAGCTCTTCAAGGCTTGTGCTGTCTATCAGATAAATAAAATTTGTCAGAGGGGTCAACATGGCAATAAATGCCTTGTAGTGGCTGTAACTGGGGAATGTTTAGCCACTGAGAAGGAATAGAATACATGAAATCATCTGCAATGCCCTATTTTAATGCATGGGCTGAAAAGTCCTTTCCTGAGGCTCTGGGGCTTCGTTTGCAGGCATGGCCTTTGAGTAGGTCAGGGAGTAAGAGGAGTTTCTGGTGGTTGTGCTGGTTTGGGGAATGGAGTTTGGTGGTCTGATGGCATGTGATCCTGGGTCAGATGTGCTGTTGGGCATCCCTTGTTCTGTCCTGGTGGCAGTGTTGGTGACATGCACTGAGCTATGTTTGTCTTCTGTGCTGGTTTCTGTTACTTTGGACAGAGTTTCTCTCTCCTTCTTGCCCTTCCTTGGCCTCTGTGGTCCCTCTGGGTCTGTGTTTTCTATTCTTTTCCCTCTGGTTGTACATGACTAAGCTGCCTGTGTCCTGGGAGAAAGGACACATTATGTCCCTTAGTGGAATTTGCACCCCTACAATCTCTTCTCAGTGTTTTCTCCACTTTACCTTTCCTAGCCATTCTCAGCATCGCTTGGTTTCCGCCTTTGGAACCTCCCTCTTTCCCTTCTCACTTTGCTATTCAGCTGGGAAAAGCCAGAGCCCCTTGGTTTCCTTGTTCCTCATTCTCAACATACCCATTTACCCTGTCACTCATACGTGCACCTTCCTTGTGTTCTTTCCTGTCTTCTTTTCCTTGTCCAGGCAACTCTGTCTGTCCAGCCAGCCCTTTCTGTGACATCTCAACATGACCCTCCATCCTTGCTGCTGCAGAACAGCCTCTGTGGTGTGCCTTGGTCACTCACCCCCTGACCAGGGCACTCACTTGGCCTCTTTATTTCCCTCCTTTCTTCTCTCTTCTAGGTTCAAAATGTAGCAGGTAAGACCCTTTTCCTCTCCAATCACTTGGTGGAAACTTGTCTGCTTCTCCACCTTCTTCCCCTTCCTATCATGTTCAAGCTGTTTGATTCCCAATTTTTCAAGGCCAGAGGTGTCCCTTGTGACAGGTTGGAAGGACACAAACCAGTGCCCCCCATAACAAGCCCCTGCCTCAAGCTGCATTACTACAGTTGGACTGGAGCAACATTCCTTTCAGAAAGGAATTTGCTGTTGGTTTGAAAACACTTGATAGGTTGTCTCAGTAATTATTTACCTTCACTGCTAAAAATGGATATTCTGTATTAGTGGGAATTTTTGCAGTATCTGATTTCCAGCCCTTGGAACATTTATATCTTTTGTCTCCTAGATTTAAGAGCAAAGAGCATGTCAATCAAAATTCTGGTCTGTTGTAACTACTCACATTCCCTTTTACGATCTCTGGTTAAGTAAACAGTTTAAGCACCTTGAGGCACTATAAGCATATTTTCCAAACCTCTAGTCTTTCTCTTGGTGTTCCTCTTAGCTGTCTCCAGTTTCAGGATCACTGTAGAGTTATGAATCTCAAAACTCACAAAATATTCCGGTAGTAGCTGTGCTTTTGATAAATTTCAGAATAATTTGGACTTTCTACTCTATGTTCCCTTGTTTGTGCAACAAAATATCCCATTAGATCTTTTAGCTACTAATTTAAGAGGCCAGGCTTTGTTCAGCAGATAGTCTGCAGTTAATGCTTTCTGAGAGTGCTCATCCTGTAAGTCCAGCCTCCATCTTTGCACCTAAACACCAGCCTTAGTTTTGTGCCTGTTGGGATACATATTTTTTCTTATTGCCTAAACAATCCATATTATTCTGTGACAGTGGTCTGTTCTATTTATATTGCACCCTGCCCCAAACTATGGATAGTTCACAGTCACTATCAGTAATGTGTTATTTATAGTTTTCTCTGAGGCTATTAACAAAATACACAGATTTGTTCCTTGATGAGCTAGTAACATATCCTATTGCAAATAATTTCTGTTTCTGTTCCATTTAGAGATAGTCTGTTTCTAATATATCTAATATGGGCCCTATTTCTCTGGTATTTTTGTTATAAAACCAGTAAAGCATTTAGAATCAAGTCAAAGCACCAAATGGTCTATGTCAAAAAGCAGTACTTTTATCAGTCATATTTGTAATTTTGTCAAAAAAGATATCACAGTAGTTTGAGGAGATTTGCTGCTCATGTACTTGTGGTGTTTGGCACTGGTTGTATTATTCCACTTTTTTTAATTGAGTTTCATATTAGCTGTTCTGTTATTCTGTCTGAAATCAAAGTCTGTCTGGGGTCCTGTGGTAACTTGGATGGCTCTCCTTCCCTTTTTGGGCATTGGCAACACTTCCATTGGACTGGGACTTAATCCATAGTTCCAGCCTTGTGCAAAATCAGCAGTAACAGTCATTGTCCAGACCTGCTAATTTAAACATATTTACTTTCAGTAGCTAATGTTGGAATGGAAAATATTTCATAGTTATCATATGGTATGATTGTATCACTGAATAAGGAATAGCAATATTTATTTAACACGTCTGCCTTGCCTGCAATGTCGTTTGCAATTTCACTGTCTTTAAAAAGCAGTGGGTCTGGTTTTAATTAACTACTGGTGTACTTTTCCTTATTTTTAATGTTAATTTTTACTTCTGTTTTCATTTCCACTCAAAACTGAACTCTTATTTTTACTGTGGGATTGCTGCTTTTTAAAATTGTAACAAAATATTCTTAAACAGTTCCTAATTATCCTTCGTAGTTCTCAGTTTAAATGGTTTCTGACAAATTTCTCTAGGCTTTTTTCAGCTTTGTTAAACTGATCCTTTTAAAAGTGCCAGATATATGCATCATTATTTGGGCTATAGTTTTGTTTACATACAGATGTAATTGCCATGTTCACTAATCCTTATGAATAGACTGAAATTTAAACTTTTTCCAAATTGCACCTACTGTGCAATTCCTTTGTGCTGGATGCACAAATTCTGAGTTAGTGAATTTCTCAGCGTAATTCCAAGAGCCACGTGGTAGTGCCCTGCTATAATTTCTTTGCATTTCCTATCCACATCCCATTCATACCACCTCATTCCTCTGTGTCCATTGTGTTCCAAGCACCTGCTTTTCCAACCCCTCTTCCAGCTCCCTTCCTGTAACTGACCCATATAGGTTAAAATCAGATCAGTCAATCCTGGCTCTTTCCATCTAAAAATAACCACCCAGAAAGAGCCTCCTCTGGGTCTAATTGCTATTATTTTCTCTGTAGGCATTTAGGTAATGACTGTGTGTTCCTCTGTGATGTACAGCACCAAGCACTTTGCCTGCACTTCACAAGTAGATAAAGACAGAGTCCATTAAAGACTTAATTGCTTTGCTGAGTTATTGGTCTGCCTTGGTACAGCGATTCCCACAGAGCAGGACTCCTGCTTTCTCCTCTCTGAAGGCACATCCTGAGGGAAGGATGTTCCTCATGACACATTTCTGGGCACAATTATAGTAACTGGTCTCTTCTCTTGCTGCAGCTTGCTAAGTTTTCAGAGGACACTCTCAGCAGCTACACAGAGATGGTATCTTCTCAGGTACTATTATTATCAATTGTTTTCCTCCATCTTCACTGCAGAACTTCACGATATCCTTTCCCTTCCTCTCTGATCTGCTTGTTCCTAGACCCTCTTTGCTTGTGTCAGTTGGCTGTTGTCACTCATTTGTTGCTTTAATTTGCTGTGCATGCAGGTTGCATGTCTTTCCCCTCCACCTCCCCATGTAAATGCTCTGCTGACCAGAGATTGAGGTGACTTCAATACCCAGTCCAGTTGTGCTTTTCTGAATATTGCAAATGGTTTGAAATCAATGTTTTCTGTCCTGAAGATAGTACCTCTTTCCAAGTCCTGTTCCAGAAGTAAAATGAACTTTTTATGGTGTGTGTCTGAGAGAAGTATTTTGCTTGTACCAGAGAAACCTCCTTGTTCAAGCCAAAGCTAAAAACCAGAGGGGCTGGTGGTCAGCACCCAAACCAAATGTGCAGAGGGGACCACGGGATGTCCAGGCTTTTAAAAAGTCTGATCCTGTTCCATAGGCTCCTTATCAGGCTTAAGCACATTACCAGTGCTTCCAGAGCTGGGACAATTAAACCTTCAGCAGCCCTTTTTCTGGGGAAGGAACTGCTCTGGCCACTCTGTAAATTGCATAATCCAGATTAAACAGGTGGGAAGAGGAAAGACACTTCTCTGTCTAATCTGGCATTAAGATTCCCCTTTCCATAAGGAGGCAGATGGACTCCAGGAGTGATTAAAAATCCCTCAATATTATAAGAATCAATTCCTATATCCTTGCTCCCAGTCACTCAGAGGAATGCACATGGGTGCACACGCCCATGCTTCCTTTGCTGAATATTTTGTTGCCTTTCTGTGCCATCTCATTTAGCTGAGATGTTTTCCAGGTATTAAATGGGAGTGATTTCAGCTGACCTACCTTGTTAAGAAGATCTGCTTCTTTCAGTTTGTACCTATGTAACATTTTTGCTTAGTAGAAGGTGTTTTGAATAAGAGCTTTTTTTTTTTCTTGCTGGTGATTGTTTTGCATTTGAGCCTACTGCTGTACTAACCACTAGGATCTCAGGAACACGATTTGAGGAGCTTTGGGGGAAGTGCTCTGCAGTGACAGCACTCCAGAATAACAGCTAAAAAGCAGTAAAACAACACAGTAATGCAAACCTGGGTTTGCTGGCTTTAGGAGTGCACAAAGAAGAACATACAGCTCTGGTGCTTGGATTGATTGCTGCCATCCAGGCTCCCTGTGTGGGAGGGGTGTTCATGTGGAAAGTGAAGGGTGCAACTCAACATTTTAATTTTGCAAAATATCTCCTTTTTTCTGTTTCATTACAATTCCTTTGTAATGATGGAGTAATCAGGGCACCTTGGCTTTATTTCCAACGTTGTCACTGCCTCAGTGAGTAACCTTGGGCAGGTCACCTCACCACAGGGACTCCATCCATGTACCTGATTTGCAGCATGGTGATGGCAAACCCAAAGCCTCAAACTCCATAATCCAAGAGGATGAGTTACTTCAGGAAAAAAACAGTAAGAGGTAACAACTGATTCACTTGAAATGAGCTCACTTCAGAATCCCTTTCTGTGTTTTTGGATAGACAGAGATAGTTCCAGTGAATTCTCAGTTCCACAGTCAGTCTGTTAGCAATCAGTGGAAGGGGGAAGAAATGCTTTTCCCTTGAGAACACCAGCTCTGTATCGGGTAACAGGCTCCCACAGAGACTGATGTCTATCTTACAGTGTATCCCTATGTTGAAAGTGAAAGCAGGTAATGTCATACTCCCTTTTTTCCTTCTCTCCCTTTATCTTTCACTGAATGAGTCTTTAATTGGCTAATATCCTCTGCTTCCCTCGTCAGGAAATGATTCGCTGTATATGGAGCCACTTCCTCTGTGTTTTAAAAGGCAAATCCCCAACTCTGAGCTTCACTTCCAGCTTGCTCCACAGTCTGGGATCTGTCACTGTGAGTACTGCTGGGTTGTTAGAGAGAGGAGCCTTACGTGGATGCTTCATTTGCATTGTTCATGTTGTCCTTCCCTGAGCATAGACTGATTGCAATCAGTTCACTGTGCTGGAATTAGAAACCCTTCAGGCACCTGTCTTTGTAGCAGGGTTTGTAACTGTCTTGCCACATCCAGGCACATTTACAGGCTAAAACAATGGTTAGAGATACTCTGTGACATTTGACAGAATGTCTGTATTTTCCAGCTCTGGTTCTGGTCCCATTACCCTCTTGATTCCTGTTCAAGAACCAGCAGGTTTGGGTCCTGATAAGGTACTCACTGGTGAAACAGATTGCTTCCTTCCCTAGGTCTTCATGCCTAGTTCTGTAATAGTCTGAGATAAAACTGGTGTTAAACAACCCATCAAACATGTTATAGCAAGGAATTCTTGGATTCCTTTGAGTGTTACTAGGTACAGTTTCTTAAGAGAGAAGGTTGATGAAGGAGAGACCTGTCTGTCCTCCCATGTGTTTATTAAACTCATGATATTGACAACTGTGCATGAACACCAAGACGTTTTCACTGAGATTTTGCTTTCTTGGGGGTGTTGTGGGATGTTCTAGGTGCTCTGCTGTGTAGACAAGCAGGGAATTCTTTCCTGGCCAAACCCCAGCCCAGAGACTGTTCTGTTCTTCAGTGGGAAGGTGGAACCACCTCATGACAGCCACGAAGATCTGACTGACGAGCTCTCTACACGATCCTTCTGCCATCCTGAGGTGGAAGATGAGGTGAGTGATCCCTAATCCATAACGCAGTGTGTTGGCTGCTGTCATAGTTTGACTGACACACAATGTGATTTTTTAGAGGGGGCTTGTGGAGAAGTCCTGTGCCATAACTCTTTGCTTAAAAGATGAAGAAGCAGTGAGGATCCACTTGTACAGGATTGCTAAAGCAGCAGGTGAATCAGCAGTGCCCTGTGTTCAACCGCTGAATCACCACGGTTCATTTTGTTGGTCTCCTACAGCCCCATGAAAGAGATGCTTTGCTCTCTGGCCCCTTGGCAGACACAGTCCACATGGCCAATGAACAAGAGAGGAACAACTGGTCTGGTGACCCTCCAAAGGCTCCTGAAGCCTCTGCCCACCGAAAGCCAAACAGCAGAAGCAAACATCCCTCTGGATCCAACGTGAGCTTTAGCAAGGACACGGAGGGTGGAGAGGAGGAGCATACTCAGGTAAGACATACTGGAGGGGCACACAAGCAGTCTTTTGTGGAGCTGTCATACAGACTGAGACCCACAGAGTCCCCACTTTTGGGGAACTTAACTGGGAATCCCCTGCAGGATTCCAGGCTTGAGCTGTATTCATTATAACCAATAAAAATTTCCCTGTTGGACCAGGTTGTTGGGGACAGCGAGGTGTTGGCTTGCGAGGCCGAAGACTTTGTGTGTGACTACCACCTTGAGATGCTTAGCCTGTCCCAAGACCAGCAGAACCCCTCCTGCATCCAGTTTGATGACTCCAACTGGCACATGCACCTGAACTCTCTGAAGCCTCTGGGCCTGAACGTGCTGCTCAACCTCTGCAACGCCAGTGTGACCGAGCGGCTGTGCCGCTTCTCCGACCACCTCTGCAACATTGCCCTGCAGGAGACTCACAATGCTGTGCTGCCTGTCCATGTGCCCTGGGGCCTCTGTGAGCTTGCCAGGCTGATAGGTGAGGAGAAATTGGATGAGCAGACACAGAGAAATCAGAGCTGTCAATAGACAATCCTTAGAGAGCATGAGAATATTTCCCTGGTCCTGTTTGCTAAGAAGGTGAAAATACAGAGCTGACTGTGTTGTTGTTCAGTTGCCAAAAGAGCTTATTAAAGAGATGGCTTTTGGCAAGTTCTGACATTGTCAATGCTATCCAAGGAACAAATGTCATCAGCGATATTGCCAGCCAGCCCTGGCTAGGCTTGGTATTCTTCTGGTGTGTCTGCCAGTCTCATCAGGAGGCAAAGAATACCTGCTAATGAACAAGTTTCTGCCCTGTCTTTACAGTAAGGCTTTACAGGGAGTTTGGGGATAAATCACGTGAGGTACCTCTGCTCATTTTATAGATGGAAAAATTGAGGCATAGGGGAGATAAGAGGTTAGAGGTAATACTAGGATTAAAATCTGGAAACTTGAACTCACTTCAATGTCACAGTTTCTCTCTTCAGCGAACTAGAGCATGAATGCTGTAATTACTAATAACATCTTATCCTTCTAAATGTTTTTCATCCTAGATCTTGAGCCATCTTTATGTAGATACACAGTGAGCACAACTCACCTACCAATTGCTGGGGAAGTGTCAGAATGAGCATAGGCAAAGTGGGTGGCACAGAAGCAGAAGGGACTTTTGCTTTGGTTAGAGCCTAATTTTTCTCTTCCTTGTGTTCATGTTCCAGGTTTCACACCAGGTGCTAAAGATCTTTTCAAGCAGGAGAACTACTTGGCCTTGTACCGCTTGCCAAGTGATGAGATGGTTAAGGAAACAATCCTGGGAAAGCTTTCATCCATCACCAAGAGGAGACCCCCCCTGAGCCACATGATTAACCTGTTTGTGAAGGACACCACTACCAGTAAGGCTGCCCCTTTCTTTAGGCATCCACTTGGTACAGGGGGATGTTTTCCACAGAGAGCCGAGAAAATATCAGGAAGAGTCTGGAGTGCCTGTGGGGTGATAGCCCTGCTTTGCTCATGGCCTGTACAGATATGCTCAACAAACCTTGGTGATCAGCTGTGGCATTCTGAGGGGGGGAATTCCTCCTAGCTTTGACTCACTCCAGAACCATAAATAATTTTTAAAAATTATCTTAGATAGCACATAGTAGTCCTTTTTTCTGGGGCCAAATGGCAGTGCAGAGCATGGTGTGGGTTTATTGGGTTTTTAATAGACTTCATGATGGTAGTGAAAATAATACTGCACAGGGTTGAATATCACTCAGGGTTTTAGTTAGTAATGCTTATCCTTCTGATAAATCATAAACCTTTCTCTTTGTGAGTTGTGTAGTGTATTACATTGCATACTCCTATATTGCATGCTAATAAGGAATCACAAAAATCCCATGCAAACTCACAGTGACCATGAATATAACACCTGAAGCCATGCTGACTTCTCCACTCTTTCTACTCCTTCCTATTCTTGTGGAAATGGGCTGGGTAAGGATGTACAGCTGGTTGAGGTCTTCAAGCACCTCAGAAAGATTTAACAGCTTGCCTGTCAGAGCTCTTAGTCTCTTTGTAATTCCTTGAATTGACTGAACTTGGCTCTCTGGAGTTGACATATGTTCAATATTGAATCTGAAATATGATCATTGTGCTGGCCAGAGTTTTACCAGGTTAACTGTCTTCTCTCACCCAATTCTTCTTAATTTTTTGTCTTTATCTGGGAAGGAGCTTTTTCATTTGTTCTGATTGCTGCTATCTTGCCTTTGTGAACAGGAATTATTTTCATGCTGAGATTTTTTGTGTAGAGAAAAAACCTTTAATGTTGCCTCATTTCAACTCCTTATCCTCACTTTTAAACGGTTTAGGTTAGAGCCTGGAGCTCAGACGAATATGTGTGACCTGGATTATGCTGTCTAGAGTAAATTCTAAGAGGAATTTTGCCAGTTGGGGTTAGTTAACCATTGGAATACCTTTCACACAATGGTCTTGTCCCTTGAAACTTTCTAAAATATTGCTGTTTTAGAACCAGAAATACTGGATTGTGCAGATAATATTGGGTGAAGTCAAATGGCTCAGTTTATGCAGAAGTCACACCAGATGATCATAACTTACCTCTCTCAATACATTACTTGTGAATAAATCTTCGAATCCACCCACTCCCATGACATGCTGCAGTCAAAGGCAGATACATAATAAATTCTACAGCTGTAGCAGAAATAGGAGGCTGCTTATCTGTACGTTCCCTTGCTATTCCATTGAAATACGTGTCTCACCATCTGCCAGTGTTCATCCCAAATCCATAGTAACCACATGGAAATGAGGGGCTCACCAGCATCTTCTGTGGAGTGAAATGGCTTGATACCATCTCTGCCTTTCTTTGCTGTAGCTGCACTGCTTGATTCCTGTTGCTCTGTCTCACTGGCTCAGCTGGAGCGGTTTGGTTCTTCCTAATGAGTCCCAGCAGCCATGAATGGCTGGTCATGCTCCCTGCCCTATTCATTAGTTTATTTCCCTTTTGCCAGAGAAATATTGGCCTGAGAGTTCATGATTTGGGAAGGGAAAAGGCTGAGCTCACTTTCCTGGCAAGGACAGCTCGGTGAACTATAATGCAGTTTATAGTGTCTGCTGGCACTGCCACTTTCCCCTCAGCAGGATTGTTGGTGTGGGATTCTTGTGGGGCTGGATGGGAAATGGATTGCAATTGCTGTCAGGCATGAATGTGGGTACATCTGTGCATGTGGTCATTGCAAGCTCTTGCTCTGTGTTCAGGTTGTAGGTTTTGCATGGCTAAACATCTCTCGTTCCCTCCTTCCTAGCACGGACTATCTGAACCTAGGAGCAAGGTGGGAAGGATTAGGTGTTTATACAATAAAATTAGCCAGGGCTCTGCACAAGTGCTCCTTTGTGTCCCTGAGACAGGCTCCTTCTTTCACACACAGCTCTCATTCGTCTTGGAGGTTTGTTATGCTGATAAACTTGGCTTGTGATGACTATTTATAGCAGAAGCAGAGAGCTGCTATGTTTTGGAAAATCCTCCGGTGTTCCTGAAGGTCCCTGCCTGGTTTGTGTTGAGTGGATATTCTTGGCTCTGGATTCCACCAGCCAGAGTGAGCATTAGCAGTCAGCAACAATGCCTGCAAGAGGCCTTTGGGCTCATTTGTCTTGGCAGTGGTTGGGTTTTTTTTCATTAGCTCAGCTTTGAAGCTGTGGGGGGCAAAGTCACAGAGCAGCTGGAGGAGGGAAGGGAGACTCTGCGTGCAGGAAATGCTAATGTGTCGCTGCAAAGGAGAGGGAGCAGGAGGTGTGGAGGGGAGGCAGCCCCACATCCTTGAACTTGTGTCCTGTGCCTGGGACCTGCATCTGACAAGTGATGTCACACACCTCTGAGAAAAACTTTTTAATACCTCTGTCTACAAGAGGGAATAAGAGATTTTTGAGCCTGTATTAAAGAGTAAAATAGGGGGAGAAGAAAAACAGGACAAGCTGTGTTGTCCGTTGATTTTCAGTTGTTCCCTAATGACAACATGAATTACTTTTTTAGAGTCTGTTAGGTTGAACTTTTGACCCATCCTGATTTTACACATTTTCAGGGTGAAAATGTGAAACAGGCTGTTATCTGGCAGGTCACACTGTCAAATTATCTTCTGCTTCTTGAATGAAAAGTATTCAAGAATAGCTCTTACCCTTTAGTGCCACGTCTGGCCTAAAAATGAATGCACTTTCCAGCGTAGGCAGACTTTGATCCCCACAGGCTCATCACTGCTGCTTGTACTTTCATGAGAAGAGGCACACAGGAATATTTCTTCTGCTGCTCTGCTGGATGCAGGAGCAAGGTATTATCCCACCTTTATAGGAGCAGGATTGATACACAGGGTAAGGGGAGAATAGGAAGGGACTGCGTGGCTCACATTTTATCACAGCCTTGTTTGAACCCACAGTTAGACAAAGGGCAGCTGCAGGTGCAGCATCAGTCCTGAATAATTTCTCAATGGAGGTTGAAGACTTTGAGCAGAGCAAAAGGGATATCTGGAGTGCACCAAAGCAGTTTGTGGGAACACCCAGGTTTTAACAAACAAGGGAGCAGTTGGTGTGATATCCCTTTCCTGGAAGCTGTATGTGTGATGCTGACTCACTGTTCTCCTACACCTCAGGCACTGAGCAGATGTTTTCTCATGGGACAGCTGACATCATCCTTGAGGCCTGCACTGACTTTTGGGATGGTACCGATATCTACCCCCTCTCTGGCTCTGACAGGTGGGCAGCTTTCTCATTTGGTGCATCCAGGAGCTGCAGATTAATTGCAGCGGGCACCTGGTCATTCTGTTAAAATTCCCTTTATGATGCTTGTTAAGCACAAGCCATCTCTGCTTATAATTAATTGTTATCATTATAGCAATGTAAGGGATTAGATAGCAACAAGCATTCAGTTGGACTGTAAGAGCAAGCCACTTCTTACTGTATCTGTTAGGATATTAGCCTCTTGTAAGAGAATTCTGACTGTACTTGTAGTAGGACAGAATTATAATCAGGTCATGCTGGTGGCAGAGAATTTTTAGTTGTTTTTCAAGAAAAATGTGTTGCCTTTCATGAAATGCAAAATGATCAGTTGTGCCTGAACCAGTCCTCACAATGCTTACACCCTTGGAGTCCTGCTGCAGTATCTGACAGTGCTGCATTTTCATCTATAGCCTGAATTGCTGTTCCTGTTAGCAGAGCAGACCACTACTGTTTAGTTTCACTGACTGGCAGCACATTTTTCCTCTAATTCTGCTTGTCCTCAGGTGTGAGAAAACTCCCACTGATCATTTTTGGAATATTGATCATCTTACACGCAAATGAAAAATCTGATGTATAGTCTAATTTGTTACCTTTGTGAATTCAATATAAAGAAGGGATTTTACCTTATTTCAGTGACTGAATATTGACTAAATCCAGCTCCTGGGACCCAAACTCTGAAAGGGGGTAGGGAGAAAAGTCTGCTACTGCAACTACCTCTGCCGAAGATCCTTTTGTCAGAGTTGTCAGTTCCCTCCTTGGTGTTTATCTCCCTACAGATAAATTGTGTCTGATGAATTAAGCTTCTGCTGTCATGCAGTGAACTTCCTTGGAGTCATCTGGCAGCCATATAGAGCATATTATATTAATAAGTATATAGTTAATATAATAATTATATTAATAAGTTATATTAATAAGTATTCAGAGAGCTCTGTGTTCATACTCATCAATCTGATGAGCAAACAGGAACATTCACCACTGTTGGAATGCGTGTTCTTGTTGCCCTGCAGTGCCTGCAGCTTGGAGAATGCAGAAAAAGCAGGGAAAAGCTTCTTCAGACTTTCTGACCACTTCTCATGGAAGACATTTTTCCAAACACATGGAACTACAGCATACATTGTCAGAAACACAGCGTTTTTGCTAACTTTGCCTGGTTTTTTTCTCTCTTCCACTTAGGAAGAAGGTGTTGGATTTCTACCAGCGAGCCTGCCTGTCAGGATACTGCTCTGCCTTTGCATACAAGCCAATGCACTGTGCCTTGTCCTCCCAGCTCAATGGCAAGTGCATAGAGCTGGTGCAGGTGCCGGGGCAGAGCGCGATCTTCACGTGCTGCGACCTCCCCGGGACCACTCCCATCAAACAGAGCAGCCGCAGGAATAGCTGGAGCTCAGATGGTATGTGTGTCTTCAGTCCTGGCTGTAGTCAGCTCTGCTGCTGGGCCAGGGGCTTGAGCTTGATCTGAACATTGTAATTCGGAGTAGCAGGTGGAAATTTGGAACGAAGGGTTTCTGAGGTAGATGCGTTTCCAGAGGAAGTAATGGTGTAGCAGCTGGTAGGGGTATTTCTAGTGAAGTTGTTGAAGCTTGCAGAGACATTCTTCTCCTTGTGGGAAGTCTGTTTCTAAAGCAGGCTACTGAGAGTCCAGACTTCTGGGTATTTCAGTATTTGGTTTGCTGTCTGTCTGATTTTATGGAAATCACATCTGATGGGTTTTTCAAAGGAATGAGATGTATGGTGCTGTGCAACTGTTATCCCCTGATGAGCTTTATTGCTGTTTTAAAGGAACTGATTCCCACTAGATGAACTGTACATCTGCTCCAGAACAGCAATGGAAACTGAGAAATAAGCACGTACCGTTACATAAATCCAGAAGGCTCTTTTGGAAAACCACTCTTAATCTATATCTGCCTTTGTCTCCCATTCTGTAAAATGTGACTGGTGGGGTTTCCAGCAGCTGGGGACAGTTGTGACTGAGTGTTTTCAGAACACTTTTGAGTCCCACCTGTGGCAAGCCTTGCAAGTGTGTTTTATTATTTTGTTCTTCATGCTCCATCCAGCTCCCATTCACCACAGGCTGGTGTGGGGATGGTGAAGGAGCCCTGTCAAAGAGCCTTTGCAGGCTCTTTGGGAGTGTCTGCAGGGAACATGATTCAGTCCCTTTGTATCAGCCCCTCGTGCTCTGATGCCTCTCTGCCTCAGCTAGACTCACCATGTTGTTTAAGCACAGTAGGATGTGTTTAAAATGCACATGTGAACATTATGCAGCATACATCCGTGACCTTTCTACCTGAATTCCTGTGACTGATCCCTGCCTTCTGTTTTATCTTTTTCCTTTCCACGCTTGCTGTTTCCCACTTGTGTTCTTGGTCGCGTATGTGGGGATGTCCTGAAACCACTTCTGTGACTGGGTATGCTGGGACACGTGGATGTCTCTTCATCTTTCCTCCTGTGTTTGTGTCTCTGCACGTTTCTGTGTGTCTGGGTACCCTGTCCTTGGGTGTTACCCTGGTGGCCTCCCCACCACGTGTCCCTTGATGCACACGTGGCCCCTCATGTCTCAATGTGATTGCGTGTTGTTTGCATGCCTGAAGAAGGGATTGGGGAAGTGATGGAGAAGGAAGACTGTATCCAGGCTCTGAGTGGACAGATCTTCATGGGAATGGTCTCATCTCAGTATCAGGCCCGCCTTGACATTGTCCGCCTCATTGATGGATTGGTCAATGCCTGCATTCGTTTTGTCTACTTCTCCCTGGAAGATGAGCTCAAAAGCAAGGTAAGCTGTTTTTGCTGAACCCCTGACCTTGCGTGGCCCCTGGTTGTCTGACTGGAGAGTTTAGCTCCAGTGCAACCTAAGGTTAATCTGATTCAGCTCCCTGATGAGTCCAGAAGGTACCTGTGCTCCAGTATGGCATCAGTCTGCAGTGCCCTGGCCTGGGCAGCCACCCTAAAGCCCTTTGTCTGCTCACCCACAGGTGTTTGCTGAGAAGATGGGTCTGGAGACGGGCTGGAATTGCCACATATCCTTAACACCCAATGGTGACGTGCCTGGCTCAGAGATCCCTCCCTCCAGCCCCAGCCACGCTGGCTCCCTGCACGATGACCTCCATCAGGGTGAGAACTGTGCCTTGGCCACTCTGAGTGCCATGTGTTTCCTGGATGGTTCTTTTAAACCCGTTCAGGGGTTCCTGTGTCCACACTAGACACCTGATCCATCAGGGCTTTGAGCACAAAACTGGATGGGCCTGAGGGGTGTGTGTGTGTGTGTGAGAAAGAGCTCTTTACATGTGTAGCCTTTCTAGCCAGCCAGTAGCACAGTTGTTGAGAGCAGACATCCTTCTGTGCACCAGCTGCCATGAATGTGTGTGTTCATGAGTGCTTTTGGCTCTTGCTGGGACCTTGGTCAAGCCACTGAGAGTCCCTTGCCTGTGCACTGCTCTTTTTTTTCTTACTTCAAGTGGGATTTCTTTATTCTCTTCCCCTAAAAGGACAGCAGAACAGATAAAGTGTCATGTCTCAAAAGAGCAGAGTCTAGGCTCACATACCTACCTCTGAACAGATTAGTCATCTAAAAATACTGCATTTTAGATGACTGAGTGGGAGATCCAAGTGTTGCTAACCTAGAAAATCAGGCTTCACGTTTCCTGGCTTCTGCAGTGCCACGTGAACGTCCCACGTGGGTGGCACAGGGGTGGCAGAGGCAGGTTTGTGATTGTTGTTTATGCTGCTTCTCTCTGCTCCAGTTTCTCGAGATGATGTGGAGGGGCTTCTGCTGATGGAAGAGGAAGGGCACTCGGATCTCATCAGCTTTCAGCCAACAGACAGTGATATCCCCAGCTTCCTGGAGGACTGTAACAGGGTGAGGGGCCCTTTCCCTGTACACCTTGTACTGTTGTCCTGGTCATTACTCCCAGAGGAAATTCCTCTTCAAAGCAGATTGACTGCTTTACATCGGGACTCCTGATTTCCTTCACCCTCTTCCAGCTGGGTATCTAGAGCCTGGGGAGTTTGGGATTCTCTCAGCTAGTTACTTTTGCTGCAGAGCTCTTTGCTTTGGAGTTTAGGAATGGAGATCACCACATATGGGGTAGCCTTGAGAGCTGCATCTCAGTTCCTCTGAGTCCCATGGGTTGGGCAGGGAGTGGGAACATCCCCACACTCCACACAGACAGAAGAAACACTCTCCTCCAGCTGTGAGCCATTGGTGCTGCCCAGTGGTCAGTGTGAGACAAGCCCTTCCTGCTTCATAAAGACCTCACACATGCTCAGTGAAGTTTACAGGAATATCAGAGATAGATCCAGTTTTTAAAAAATTAAAATCTATTAGGCCTGGTTTTAGAAGGCAAGAACCCTTCTTCCCTTGCTGCAGGCTGCAGTTGAAATAGATCTGGGAGTTGCTGGGAGACAGGAGGTGTGTCTGACTAGACTCTACACAGGTAAAAAGTCCTTAGAAATCCTTGAGCACAGGTTTGTCACGCTGACCTTACAAACCCTGAGGGCAAGCACAGGCGACTTGGCAGGTCAGTGTAGAACTATATCAGAAAACTTTTTGAGTGGCTTGGGAAAGCCAGTTCTGTCTGCTGGGACACCAGTTTTTATCTCAAAGTTGCATAATTCTAGGAATCATCATTCTTATTTCAGCAGTTCCCTCTGAAATGCCTCTCCCTCACACATGCACACTCCCTACTTAATCTGTCCTTTCTTTTTTTCAGGCCAAACTCCCCCGGGGGATCCACCAGGTGAGACCTCACCTGCAGAACATAGACAACGTGCCTTTGCTGGTGCCCCTGTTCACAGACTGCACCCCAGAGAGTAAGTGGCACAGTGTGGGCCTGTCCTACTCCTGTCCACGAATTCCTTCCCCAGCCATTTGCTCTGGCTTATCCCACTGTGGACACAGGTGAAGGGAAGGGAGTACATTCCAGAAATCCAGAAGGGCTTATTGCTATTAATGTCCCACTGTTGCTACCTGTGGGGAGCCAGGTGTTAACTTCATTTTAGTGCAGCTGTTGCCCAGCTACTGAATTGGGCTAAGAACCACTCCTTTCAATTTGCATTCATAGGAGACACAAAAGCAAACATCCAAAATGCTACTGCCTTTCATTAAATAAGTGTTATCAGTGTACCAGCAGACTTTGATCTCTGCTCACAACCCTTGCTGCCTTATATAACTCGGAAATCACTTCCCAGAAGAATTTTCCCCTGGCAGTTGCTGTTAACACCTTCTGCTGCTTTGCAGAGTTTTTGATTGCAGAAACCAGAAAGGGCAACATTTCTTTCTCTCTCTGAGGTACTGCTTTATCTAAGCAAGGGACTCAGTGCTTGGCTGGCAAACACCTGCCCACTCTCCAGTAGAAGTCTGGTGCAGCATTATGATTTGGCATTTTAGTACCTCTGGTCACAGTTTCCAGCTTGTCTGTCAGTCACAGCCCAGTCTGCCTTCACACTTTGTGCCCAAATTTCCTCTCTCTGTTTGGCAGAAGTGGCAGCTGCCACTTGACCCAACCCCTTGCTGTGCTGCAGGTCAGGTGCAGCAGGCACTTAGAGAAGGTGTTTACACGGAAATCTGCAGAGGTTTTCTCCCTGGAGCATTCTAGAAAATCCATATATACACAGAGCACTGTGCATGGAGCTACAGCAGAAAAATCAGATCAAACAGCAACTTTGACTTAGAGGCCTTGGGGGTGTTGATAAACATTGATGAAGGCTAGAGGTGGTGGGTGGGAGTGCAGGAACAGGGGCTGGCTCTGAGCATGGCTAAGTGTGGCACTGCTTTCGGAGGGGTTTGTTATATTCCCTCTGTTCCTTTAGACTTGGAGCAGCAGTACTGATGAGCTGCTGAGCAGAGTTTGAAACAGTGTATTTCTTCTCGGTTTGAATTATTTAGGTTTATTTCATTTCTGCTGTTTTCCAGCAAGATCATTTGATGCTGAAGCTGTTTTATGCACCTAGGTTATACCTACAGCTCTGGCTTGAAAGAGATCTGCTGGAGATGCAAATCTCTGGGTCACAGTTCTGTGAACCACAACTCAGTTCCTGCAGTGGCAGGTACACAGAGCACCTGCAGTTAATTAACTGTCTAATTGTGTGCTTTGACTGTGGATCTCACTGTGCATGGCTGGTGAGTATCAGTTGTGGCAGTTTTAAAAGATCTGATTGTTTGCTATCCAGATTGGAAAGGGTGTGAAACACTGCATTTTTGTGAGCATACTGACATAACTCACTATTGCTCCTTCTGTCCCTTTTTAGCCATGTGTGAGATGATCAAGATCATGCAGGAGTATGGGGAGGTGACCTGCTGTCTGGGAAGCTCTGCCAACCTTAGGAACAGCTGCCTCTTCCTGCAAAGTGATATCAGGTGGGACAGGGTGTATTTCTCCTCCAGCTGCCTTTGCCTTGATCTTAGCGAGTGCCCAGCCATGGCTCACACCACACTGTGGATTGTGCAGGGAGATGCTCACAATTGCTCTGTCCATTATTAGCCGCATTTGTCTCCATGAAGGAGATTTGGGGGTGTTGGATGGGATGACTGCTTAGGGCCCTTGACACACAGGTGTTTCTCTCCATGTCTGAAAGGGAGATACTCTCCTGCATGCTGGACTCTTGTGCCCCAACTGGCATTACAGGTGCTTCCCACTGGGTGAAAGAGTGGAAAACACCCCTCTGGATCAGCCAACTTGTTGACCTTGTGCCGCAAACCCAAATATGTCCATTCTTCCTCTGGGAATAACTGAAAGTCTGGGGAGATTGATCCTAAATTTGTGTTACATCTGAGGGTAGACGGAGCATGGCATGGCACAGTGTGACTTCACAAGCTGGACTGCAGTGAAACACTTCCTCCTCTGGGATGAGGATTTTCCCTCACACTCCTGTGTTGTCCTTGCAGTATAGCACTGGACCCTCTCTACCCATCCCGCTGCTCCTGGGAGACTTTTGGCTACGCCACCAGCACCACCCTGAGCAATGGCTCTGACGAGCTCACCCCGCTGCAGCTCTCAGGGCAGCTCAACAGCCTGCCCTGCTCCATGTCCTTCCGCCAGGAGGAGAGCACCAGCATCATCCGGCTCATCGAGCAGGTGGGCCGGGCAATCCCCTCTCCAGGGCCTGCCAGGAGCAGAGCCAGGAAGGAGCTCACACAAGCCTTCTGGTTGAGGTGCCCACAGTGCTGCCAGCAGTGGCTTTGCTTTTGTTTCCTGGCCTTTGGTCAGGGAGAATCTTGCTGCTCGGCCCTACCAGTACAAGGTGTAGGGGGTGGTTTGGGAATGGTGCCTTGTGGCAACAGAACCTGAATATTGTTCATCTGGATGAAGTATAATCTTGCAGACATCCCTAGCCAGACAACAGTGCAGTGTTAGGGAGAAGTGTAACCCCAGAAAAGCCAGGAGTTGAAACAAACTTAGTCCTTGGCTAAATTCTGCCCTCCCTTCAGAACCTCTGCACATAGGCAAGAGACCTTCCCTTTTTGCTTTCAATGTGTCCAGATCCTCTCCCCTCCCACTTCCCCTGCAGGCCACATGCTCTGCCCCTGCCTGCCAATAACTGCTCTTGGCTGACAGCTGCTCCCATCAGGGCTCTGAGGGCTTGTGCTTCCTTCCAGGCCAGGCATGCAACCTATGGGATCCGCAAGTGTTTCCTCTTCCTGCTGCAGTGCCAGCTGACCTTGGTTGTCATTCAGGTGAGTCCTGGCCTGGCTGGGGACAGTGTTTAGCTCAGAGGAGAGCAGTGCTCACGTGGATACGGGTGGCTGCAGTGGGGCAGCCTCGAGAGAGGAATGTGGCCTTCAGTCATGTTTACACTGTGTTTGGGGGAGTTGCAGATGAAGACTTTGTGATCTCAGCCTGCACTGCCCCTTCTCCCTGACCCTCATATAGGGGTTGCTTTTCCAGCCCTTTTTCCCTGGAAAAAAGCATCCCCTGCATCTGCTGCCACAGGAACATGTGGAGAGGCTGTGGTGTGGCAGCCTCGCTACCGGCTCATTGCAGTGTTTTGGGGGAAAACAGCAACATCTTGGGTAACAAGTCTGTCCTAGCACTGCTCACACCCTTCACTCTGGATTGTTTCTGTCCAGTTCCTCTCCTGCCTGGTGCAGCTGCCCCCCATCCTCAGTACCACAGACATCGTGTGGCTCTCCTGCTTCTGCTACCCACTGCTCAGGTGAGTCTGTCAGGGTGGGACCTCCTCCCACCCACCCACAGGGTGCACAGACCACTCCCTCAGCCTCACTGTGTTCATACTCAAAGCTGACTTCACCCACAGCATGCTAAAAAGGCTGCAAGGATTATTCCAAGCACCTGCTTTGACAAGGTGCTTGGAAACAGCAACAGGAGCATTTGTGTTCTGCTGTGTTAACCCTGCCTTGTGTGATGGAGAGCCTGGGGTGTCAGGTGGAGGCCAAGGCACCGTGGGTGGTTTTTACTCCCTCATACATTGGAGGTCACTTCTCTCCCTGTCTGCCCCTGCCATGAATAACACCTTTTACAGCATATGTAAAGATAAGTGCCAGTGCTTCAAGTGGTCTGAGTATGTTATTTGGGTTCAAACGTTAGACACAGAAAAAAGCACAATAATTCTGGTGCCTGAACACATTACTGAGACACTTAACTTACCTTTCTCCAGTATCTCGCTCCTGGGCAAGCCTCCTCACAGCTCCATCATGACCATGGCAACAGGAAAAAACTTGACTTCCATTCCCAAGAAGGTAGGTGGCCCATCAGATTTAAACTGTTCACACATTTTCATCTTCTGTTTTGTCCCGGTGTTGATGCATAGCTGAGGCCCTGTGCCTTCCCAGCTCGCTTGGTAAATTGATCCATGGCATGAGCCAGGAAGGGAATCCCCTATTCCAGCATGCCCAGAGGGCAGATCCTCAGTGCAACATCTCATCTGTACTACAGCTTGTCTTTTGCAGCCACTGATTCTCTGATGGTTCATGAAGAGGAGGTTGTACCAGTGACATGCTCATGTCATCCTCCTTCCTTTCCCTTATCCACAGACCCAGCACTACTTCCTGTTCTGCTTCCTGCTGAAATTCAGCCTGACCATCTGCTCCTGCCTCATCTGCTTTGGGTTCACACTGCATGAGTCCTGCAAAGGGGTGAACACCACCAGCCTCAACCTCACAGCCTGCTCCTCCATCATGCTGCACAGGTGAGGAACTGAGCCTGCCACACACATCCCTATTGCTCTTGTCCTTCCCAGGTAAAACTGACTCCCCTCTAACAAGCTTCAGCCTCTTCCATGACCCAGCTGAAATGGCTACACGGAGGGCTGGGTGCTCTCCCTGTAGCCTGGACAACTCATCATTGCCCACTGTCACCTCCTGGTCCCAGGACAGCCTGAGCTCACACGTAGTTCTCTCTGGATGACATGGCCTGGTGGGAACAGGTCAGACAGTCAAGTGCCCACTGTTGACTTCTTCCCTGTGTCCTCTCATTCCCTAGCAATGCTGATGGTGCTCCTGACTGGTTTGGGACATTTTCCAACGCTCTCCTTGTAGCCCAGAAGCTCACAGCTGGCCTGATTGTTTTACACACAGGTAAGTCCCTGTTCCCAGAACCCCATTCCTTGCTCTGGGGGAAAACTTGCATCTTTTGCTTCTTTCTTTGCCCCCTATGCCAGAGCACAAACTCCCCGATAGTAGCAGACTCACAATGGCCTCACAGCACAGGCACAAATCTCCCAGTCTCACTAAACATTGCCGTGGCAGATCAGAGACAACACCTCAGGGCTGCTTCCTACCAGCCTGGTGAAGTGCTCATTCCTTTCCAGTCTCACAAGAAGAGCAGAATCCCTTTTGCCTTCTTGAAAATTAGTAGCAGCACCTGTAGCTCTCCAGAAA
This sequence comes from Atrichornis clamosus, assembly GCA_013400975.1. Classification (NCBI taxonomy): domain Eukaryota; kingdom Metazoa; phylum Chordata; class Aves; order Passeriformes; family Menuridae; genus Atrichornis; species Atrichornis clamosus. Next base: position 45,519 of record WBMZ01004224.1, read on the forward strand.
TATCCCTGCTGCTATTTTGTGGAGCACTCCATTTCCTTCCCCCAAAGAGCACTGACTCTTGGAGAGCTGGGAGCCTTTTTAAACCTTCTGGAGGGGGTTGGAGCCAGCTCCTGCTTGACCCTCATCACCTGCACACTTTGCCTGGCAGAGTAGGTCCAGCTGCTCCCTGACAACCCTGAAGGGTCTCTGCTCCCCGTCCCTCACGTCTTGGGGTGCTGGGCAGAGCATGGTGTGTTGACATGTGCAGGTGTCCAGTCCAACAGCAGTGCTTCCTGATTTCATCTCCAGCTTTGGGGAGAGGGTGTGTACAGTGCTTTTATGTCCCTCAGACCATGGAGGCAAGGCAGGGGTGCTCTCCCTGGCAGCTGTTTGGAAGAGCCCAAGCGAAAGCTGAGCAAATGCTCAGTCCTGTGCAGACAGCTCTGGGTCTCTGGTTGAATATCTCTCTGGGCTGGAGCTTCCAGTGGTGCAGCCCTGCAGTGACCCAGGAACAAGGGCACACCCACTCCTGCCCCTGTCCCCGGGTCTGGGCCTTTGCCTGCTCTGTTTTAGCTGGTCAGGCTGTGAACCAACCTCACAGTGAGCAATTGTGTGCAGTGCAACCACTGCTCTCCCCCTGCCCGCATTCCGGGGGCTTGGAATTGCTGTGAGGAGCCTGGTCTGAAAGAACCTGGGATGAGAGGTTGGTTCCAGGGGGATGAACCCTTAGGAGTGACAGGTGTTGGTGTACCTTGCAGAGTGCTGTATGTGTGTGTTGCTAAATCAGCCCCTTTTCCCTGCAGTGTTCATATCCATCACCCACGTCCATCGCACCAAGCCCCTGTGGAAGAAGAGCCCCCTCTCCAACCGGTGGTGGACGCTCACTGTGGCTGTTGTGTGAGTACCCCCAGGCCCTGGTGAGCTGTTCCAGGATGCTGGAGCAAGGAGGGCTCTAGGCCCACTCCAGTTTGCTGGTGCTGAGGAGAATCAAGCACGTGGCCATTGATCTCCACTGCTGAACTGGTGAAGGGTCTCTGTTACGAGCGTTTCATCTGGGCCCGAACCCAGATCTGCAGGTCCTGGCAAGTTTGTTAGCTCTTCTGAGATTTGCTGTGTCTGTTTTTGATCTTAGATTGCTGGGGCAAGTGGCACAGACTGTGCTGGACCTGAAACTCTGGGAGAACCTCAATTCTTCTTTGACCTTTAACCACGTCTCCATCTCTCCAGTCTCATGGCTCCTGGGTTTTCTTTCCTTGGTCCTTGTGGTTATCATCAATGAGATTGTCAAGCTGCATGAAATCAGGTATGAGGGTAGTAGGGAGAATGGGGAGAAAGGGTTGGAGCCTCTCTCCAGCCTGGCCTTGAGCTGCAAAAAAAATGATGTGTGGGGAACAGGGTGGGGAACAAAAAGGAAAAGATGATTGCATTGTGTAAATCACCTGGCTATTGTGTGCAGGCCCATGTTCCACCTCCCGGGGAGGAAGCACAGGGGAGGAAAAAGGGTCAGGGAAGGGCAGTGGCAGTGATTGGGAGCAGGAAGAGAGACCAAAATTCCCTTATCTCAAACCAAAGGGAGGGAGACAGCCAAGGTCTATGAAACACCAGTGTGGAATCAGAGAGGGCTGTTCTCCCCATCTTGTCCCATGAGGACAGAGAGGCATTGAATCACAGCAGAGGAAATGTGCCTTCACACAGGGCCTGGACTGTGGGACTTGTTTTCAGGGGAAGTGGCTGAAGCCAAGAATGAGTAGCAAGCAGAGTGAGTGGCTGTGCTTCCGAGCACAGGGAGCAGCCAGAGCTGGGAGTTAACGCAAACGAACACTGACTCAGGAAATGGGCTGGTGAGGAAAAGCAGGAACCCTGAGGGGGATAGAGACACCATCTCAGTTCCTGGGAAGGATTTCTGGACCTTTCTCTGTTCTGGTGTCCCCAGAGGTAGGATTTGGCTGGATGGGGTAGGACTGAGACCTAGGGTTGCTCTCTGCATGGGATTCCTCTCCCAGGCTACTACAGGGTCCAGGCCAGGGGCTTCCCTGCTTCTTGGAGCTGTCAGCTCAGGAATGGCAGTGGGGCAGTCTTGCCTTTCACCCCTCCACATGCTGACTCTATTCTTTCTTCTTCTCCAGGGTCCGTGTCCGTTACCAAAAGAGGCAGAAGTTGCAGTTTGAAACCAAGCTGGGGATGAATTCGCCATTTTAAAAACACCCAGCCCAAGTTCCCTGGAGCCAGGGCCAAACAGCCACTGGGATGCTGGCTGCACCAAAGGCTCAGGGAGTTTTCCCTCACACATGCAAACCAGACAGCCTCCTGGCACAACTACATCTGCACCTTCCCGGGACCCCAGGCAGGGATTCCCCCACAGGTATGCAGCCCCTCCCCAGCCTGCCAGGTACCCTCACAGAGCCTGCAAGCTCTGGTGCCTGTTCAGGCTACTCTTCCTTTATTTATTTATTACTAGAGGTATTTGTTAGTATCATGGTGATGCTAAGATGAAGCGACTCCTCTCCTCTGTGTGAGCAGATGGGTGTTCTGGGCCTGGCAGGAGAATCTGGGAGCAGGAGGGCTGCTGAAGCAGGAGATCTCTCTTGAAACCCGTTTTGGTTTTCCATCTCTGCCTGCTCTCCGTGTGTGTGCATGCCTGTGCCTGCCCTCCCCGCCTCCCTACCAGTGTCCTGGGGCAAAGGAGCCATCCCTTCTGCAGTTCCAGGAGTGCTGGGAGCCACCTGGGGACTGGAGCTCGCATTCCCGAGGGTACAGTGGGAAGGGGCTCTGGACAGCCCCTGCGCTGGGCCAGCCCTGCCCTCTAGTGTCGTTGTCACAGCCCTGTGCTGGCTGTGAGTGTCAGAAGAGGGATGAGCCAGGGCTTTGGGAAAAGCTGCCCACGTCTGACCCTTGGGTCTGGTGCAGAGGGAGGGCAGCTCTGCCTCCCTGCAGGAAGCCAGCATGGCTCAGCTTCCTGTAGCCTTGTTGAACCAGCTTTTATCTTCTTTAACAACCCCCAGAGAGGTTTTATAGCTGTTCTCCTGTTTGTGATCCAAATTGCTGTTCTGCTTCAGTACCGTGCCTGCTTGAGAGAGCCACAGCTAGAGATAAAACCCGAGCCCTGCCTATCCCACCCTGGAGGGAGGGGGATGTCTTTCCAGGCAGGATATCTGCAACTTGCAGTTGTGATTAATACAGAGCTGGTGAATGGCTCCTTTCCCAATCCTGGGATTGTGCTGCACCCAGTACTTACTCTCCCAGGCACAGGGAAACCCCCCTAATCATGTCTGTCTGTGATCGTGCTGGGAAGTCTCTCCCCTCCGTGCTAATGCCTTCACACAGAACCACAGAATGGTTTGGGTTGGAAGGGGCCTTAAAACTCCTCCTATTCCACCCTCTGCCATGGGCAGGGACACCTTCCACTATCCCAGGTTGCTCCAAGCCCCATCCAGCCTGGCCTTGAACACATCCAGGGATGGAGCAGCCACAACCTCCCTGGGCAACATCTGTTGCCTGTTTTTCTGGAGGTCTCTTCCTTTGCCTGGGGGGACCCTCCCCTGAGGGCTGCAGCAGACCATGATCTGCCCCCGTGCAGCACACAAGCTCCTGAGCTCTGAGCAGACCCCAGCTGTACTGGGAACCCTGGTGCTGTTGTAGGCTGACAGCCAAGGGCCACACAGGAGCACGCAGGCTTGGCTACCAGAATATTTGCAGCTCATGGAGATGTTGACTCTAGTTCTAAACACTGACTAAAGCTGGTAAATCCTGGCCCTGGTTTTGGCCCCAATATTAACACTACAATATTTGGCTGTTACTTCCCTTGGTACCCGAGACTAACAAGTGGCAGCTGGTCCCTCCTGGGCAGGCAGGGAGCTGGCTGGAAGCCCCAAGCTCTGCCCTGCTGCTCCACCTTGTCTTCCTCACTTTAGAGCATAACCAGAGAGCACGGACACACCTGAGTGTCTCTAAGCAATACCCTCACCCTACTGTGGGCCTGGTAGGGGAGCAGAGCTGGGTACAGCCCCCCCTGAGCTCTGGGGACCCGCTGAGGATGCTGGAGGGGGCAGCTGGGGCTGTTCTGAGGCCTGGACCCAGTTCCTGCAGCTGGAGGGCAGATGTGGAGATGCCATCCCAGGGTTGCAGGGATAGGGATCCAGCCAGGGCTGCTCCCCTGCAGCACAGCAGTGTCTGCCCACCTTTGCCAGCCAGGCTGAACTGTGCCCTGACTCCCCTGGCACCCACAGAGCTGCACCTTCCTCAGCCTCAGTTCACTAAATGCCAGCTCCGGATCTGTCACACCTGGCCCCTGAGAAATCAGCTTTTCTTCCTGATGCCAGGGTCGGATCACAGATGGGATATGATCTCCCCTGTGGCCGAGCTGAGCTGCAGTCAGAGGCAGCACAGAGCTGCTCACTGCTGCCCCAACTTTCCCCCCACCCAGACCTCAGCTCTTGCCCTGTGCCATGAACTGTTGTAGGTGATAAAAGGCAGCAGATTCCAGGGCTTCCTGCTGGCCACACCTTTCTCTGGAGGAGGCACCTTCAAGGTTTCCTTCTCTGGGTGATCACAAATGTTTATTTTCCTGCATCCTCCTTCCCCTGCTAGACTTGGAGGGAGCTGAAAGGTATGAATGGAGCCTTTTGGATGGTCTTGCCAATGCCACCCTCAGCCACTGAGGTGTCCAAGGGTCAGGGTGCATGGCTTCAGAAGGAAATTTCCTACATCAAGATGTTTTTAAATGCTGTATATTTTATATTAAATTTTTTGGGATGTATGTAAAAATATTTCATTTGTATTAAAACTTGTAAATTGTATAAAAAGAAAAAAAAGAAAGAAACCCAGACCCACAAGCATCCAGTATATGAATGGCAATAAATGATTGTCTTGGATAACACACCCAGAGTGGGAATGAGTGTGCACCCAGCAAAGCAAGGAGGTAAAACTGTGTGTGGCTGCTGGGGTAACAGGGTGTGAGATCCCTGGCTCACCTGTTGTAGGGACACAGCCTTAATGCTCCTGGGACCCAGTTCTGGCCTTTTTCCCAGTTTCTGCTCAGCTTCGGGCAAATCTGTCCCTGTCTGAACGCCTCTTCCTACAGAATTAGTTTGTTTACCTGGTGATTTCCTGAATCCCAGGGACTTCAGCCCAGGCTGGCAGCATGGTTGGAGTCCCTCTGGGTGGCTGAAAGGTTGGGGTGAGCTGGAACAGGCACTGGGAGCACTGGAGACAAGGGGATGAGGAGGCCTGGGCTGCCTGTCCTGAGCAAAGCGGGACCTGGCGTGACAGTGGCCACACTGACCAGGCAGGAGGAGCGAGGAATGCTCTGCCTGGACGTGGGGTAGCAGAGGTGTCACAGGGGCACGGGGACACTGGGAGGAGGTGCTGGTCCCCCGTGCTCTCACCACGTTACTGCCGTGGTGGTGAGACTCAGACTGAACATTAACCTCACTGGAGGTGACTGGGACCCACTGGGAGATGATCTGAGGAACCCTGGAGCTCTCAGGGGACAGGATAAAGCTGATCCTCGCTGAACTTCAAGCAGCAGGAGACAAGCTTGAGCCATTTGACACGAAGGACACAACTAGGCAAAACTATCAAAAGGGTAAAATATGCCCCACTGTTTAATAGAATTTAGTCTTAATGGATGTTAGTGGAAAACAAAACACATGATTAACACAAACAGAGCAGATGGTTTAAAATCTGTTGTCAGTCTGGTGATTACACGGGCTATTTTTTCCCCTCACTGTCTCGCTGCACGGAGCAGGTGCAGCTGGGGTCAGTTAGTCCCAGTTGCAGTGTACATAACTTACGCACCATACAGTAGCTTCAAAATAGAGATCTAGAGCTTAAAAAATAGGCATTCTTCTGCAAAATCAAATGTTTAATTCCCTTATTGACAATTGAGAGCAGCGTCGTGCTGCCCTCAGGTGGCTCAGACAGCGGCAGCTCCACCCCAGTGTCCTCTTATCCCTGACCCAAGAGTCCAAGACTTGCAGTTCTGGTTAGTAAATATATATAATAAATCACATTTAAAATATATACATTGGCCTTTAAAAAAAAAAACATTTACAGTTTATCAACATTGGAAAAAAAAGTAACTGGGCTTGTCCCAGGTTGACTCATGGAAGTAAAAATCAGTTTTAAAAGGTTTCTGTGAACCTCTTGATAAAGTGCCACTGGTTGTAGCTATTTGAAAACATCATGATGTGGCACTCGCCTGTCAGACACGGGCAGTGGATACACTCAGTGTGGGACAGAAATCTCAGCCAGGGGAGAAGTGTCTTACCCACCTCACACTGACTTCAAGTCTGGGCCAACAACGAGGACTTTTTGTCTTTGCTTTTCAGCCCACAAGCCTGACTGGCACCCCCCTGCCCACCCAGCCTACGGCACAGCTGCCCTTGGGGGCAGAGACCTTAGGGAATGTTCGGGTGGGCTTTGCTCCCCTTTCCATGCAACAGGACAAGGAGCTGCAAACAGTCCCATTCAATCGCAAACTCCCAACAGGATTGAGAAACAACTTCTTCCTCAGCCACCTTCTCCCTCTCCAGTTTGGTTTTGCGTTGGTGATTTAAAAAAAGAAAGGGGGGGGGGGAATACGTGGATTTGGGGTGGGGGGAATACGTGGATTTTTCTTTCCCTTTGTTTGGAATTTTTTGTAGCAAATGGCACTTCAGCGCAATCTTCGGTTCCCTTCTGGTGCTCCGATGCTTTCATTTGCTTGGCATGCCGAGCACGAGCCAAGTTCGGGGCTCTTGGACATATTTAGCCATGCACTACTGAGCAGATCCTGCGAGAGAAATCTGTCTCGGGGCGATGCAGCCGCCCCTCCCGCCTGGGTGCAGGGAGCTCTCGCTGCCGTTCCCCCGCTGCAGCCACGGGCTGCGGCCGCATCCAGCGCGCCGAGTTCCCCCGGTGCATCCGGGGTCAGCTCCCCCGCTGGGCTCCAGAGCCGCGGGGAGGGATCACGGCCCGAACGCTGCTACTGTTTCACAATGCTCACGGCACCAGGGTTTGTGCCAGCAGCTCCCCGCAGGGAGGGGCACTGGGAAAAGGGACCGTTTTCTTCCAAAAAAAAAAAAAAAAGGATAAGGGAGGGGAAAAAAAAATGTTAAAAGCATTAATCACGCTGCTACTTCACTCTGGAAGGACCAGGGTGGGGGTTTGCGTAGGCACGGTGTTGGCAGAGGGCAAACTCCATTGAGCAGCACGATCCAGATGGACTGGCCCGAATTCCCAGGCCTTTGGCACTGCCATCACCATCCTCATCGCTCTGGGAAGAGGCAGGAAGATCTCCCATGTCCGGCAGGGCCATGGTGGAGCATCCGCTGCTCCGCAGGCTGTGCCAGCCCCATCTCGAGGGGTTTGTGGGTCCCGCCGGGGGGATTTCGATCCCCTTGGATTACACGCTGCCTGACGCTGACGCATTTGGAAAAGCGGCAAATAAAGCAGAAAGGTTCCTTCTCGCTCCGCAAGCTGCCAAATTGCGACAAGCCCTGTCTTCTTTTAGCTGCTGTCAGGCCTGGCCGGGGCTGGGGCTGCTCAGTGAATCGCCAGCTCCGTGGCGGCTGCCCGGGGAGGTCTCTCCTGTGACACATTGTTGGCAGGGGATGAATAATAAGAGGCAGGACTCGACAATGCAGCGGGGAAAGAGAAAGGTCCCTTGTGGAGGCTCCTCAGCTCTGTGCAAGGGAGCGAGGGCTTCTCCATGGCCTTCAGGACTGCGTGTGCAGCCCCTCTGGGCTCTCCTCCTGCTGCCAGTCTGGTGGGAAATGCCTGACCCCCTCGGAAAGCGGCCCAAGGCCACGCTGGCACGTGTGACACAGAGCCAGGGGTGGGCAAGGAGGGCAGCCGTGTTCCCAGCCGCAGTGCAAAGTGCGGGGAGGGAGGCGGCTGGAGGGGCCTGGAGGCACCGCTCGGTGCCGGATCCGCTCTTCCCCCATCACGAGGGGCACTGGTGCCGCAGCCGGAGGCGGGGAGGGGCAGGAGGGAGCAAGCCTCAGTCCAGCATCGCATCCAGCTGGTCAGCCAGGTCATCGAACATGTTGCTGATGTCTTCCAAGATGTTCTTGGCCGAGTGCACAGCTCTGGGGTGGCTGGGGAGGAAAGGGAGAGAGTCAGAGCACCGCCCAAAGGCTGCAGGTGCTGATGGGGAAGGTTTGGCCAGGCTGGACCCGACCTGGCAGCAGGAGCTCAGCACAGAGCTGGCCTCAAGCACGTGTGACCTGTGTGCCCGTGCACAGCCCTGCGCCTGCCCTCGCTGGGAGCTTCCCAATCCCACCTTGAGGAGTGCAGCCCCAGCATTTCCCTCACCTCTCTGCCTGCTCCACCGTGATCTTCTTCTCAGCTGCCTGCAGCGTGGCAGCCAGGCTGGAGTTGGTCTGCTCCAGCCGCTGCTGGGCCAGGGTGGCCCCCGGGGCAGCAGCCGAAGGCTTTGCTGACACCTTGCTGCCCATTTCCAGCGTCAGCGAGCCGGGACCGGGCAGGGACCCGATCACATCCGGCACTGCCTCGGTGGCTGCCCAGGGAGCAACAGTGTGGCGGGAGGGCTGCAGGACCTGCTGGTAGATGGTCTTGGGTCCAGAGAAGACAAGCTTGGTGGATGCCACGGAGGTGTGCTTGGCAGGGACATCTGCAAAGGAAGGGGACTCATGGCAGGTGGTGGCACAGGTCCTCCTCACCTCCCATACCAACACGGGAGGGAACCCCAGGCCCTGCCACCACCACGGAAACATCCCCACAAGCTCCCATACCTGGAGTGGGAGTCCTCACCACGGCCGTGCCAACCAGCTCTGTGGGGCTGGGGGCTTTGGTGGGGCTCGGTGCCTTCTTCATCCCTTTCTCCAGCGACAAGATGCTCTTCTCTATCTCGGCAATCCTGAACTCCACGCTGTCATCATCAAAGGCGTCCCCAGCCAGCCCGGGCCGTGGTGCTGGTGCCGGTGCGGAGGGGCCGGCAATGCTCACGGCTTGGGCCTGGGCATACTGGGGTGTGGGGGTGCCCCCCGCCTCCGCCTGCCCGGCCATGCTGAACGCCTTCAGCACCGCCTGCAGCGGCTCCCGCTCCCTGCAGCGCGGCCGGCGCTTCACCGTGTCCGACTCGGTGAGGTTGAACTCCAGCACGGGCAGCTCCTTGGTCACAGCAGGGGCTGCTGGCTCCTTCCCAGTGGAGCAGTGGGGCTCCTCCGGTTGGGAACCAGGCTCTGTGTCCAGCACAGCCGCGTCGGCCTTGGGATGCCCAGTGGGCTTTGGCCGCTGTTTGATGGTTAAGTTGCCTTCTTCTGCAAAGGGGATGCACTCACTGGAGCTGTTCTGGGAGGATGAAGAGGAGACCCCTGGCTTGGCCTCCTCCTCTGTGTCTGAGCAGGCATCCTCCCGCTCACCCTGGGCAGCCACCTCTGTCATAGGAGCGCTGGGCTCGCTCACTGTCCGTCTCCGTGGCTTGCTGCTCTCAAAGGGGTCCCTGCTGCCATCGGGAAGCATGGCACTGTTCGTGTCACCACCACTGTCACCCACATCTGCCCGGGGGAGGCAGTCCTGAGTCAGGTGCAGCGGTTTTGGAGCCAGGAGGGGCTTGGACGGACTCGCCCCCGGTGTCCCCTCCAGCGCAGCCGCCAGGCTCTTCACCGTCCTGCCACGGCCAGCATCACCGGGGGTGGCACCCGCGTCAACCACGTCCTGGGGGGCTGCGGGCTGCCGCTCGGGGTTGGGGGGCTGCTCACTGTCTGCCTCGGCAGCGAGGGCACTGGACACAGAGCTGAGGCGCTTGGGAGGCGGCGGCGGAGGGCCCTTGCGCTTGGCCCGGATGGCGAAGGACTGGCTGCGGGTCACCTTGGCGTCCACCTGCAGACAGGCCCGCGGCATCTGGCTGCGGCCCGGCCGCCGTGTCAGCGTGGCGTAGGAGCCCAGGGTGCTGCTGGGGGCCCCCTCCTCCTCCTCGTGCTCCCCGTCTGACAGCGCGTAGCGGTTCAGGCTGTGCGAGCGCTTCTTGTGCTTGAAGCCCTCGCCCCCGTTGTGCTGCTCCCCGGCCGTGGGGGACGTGGCGGGCGGCTCCGTGGGGCCGCACTGGCTGTGCAGGTAGGAGAAGCCTTTCTGGGCTGACGACTGCAGGTTGCTCTTCTGTCCGGGGGAGATGGAGGGGTATGGGTGCGCCGGGGCCTTGGGCTGCTCCGCTCCCAGGAGGGATGGGACTGTTGGGGATTTCAGGGAGACGTGTGGGTACATGAAGACGTACGGGGCTGTTCCCTTGCTGGGAGTCTGGGGAGGAGTACAGGGGGTCACTGCTGGAGTCCCAGCTCCTTTCTGAGCCACGGGCCGGGCGTACTGATCTGTGCCTTCGGGCAGGTTCCTCTCCTTGAGAGGGCTGCCCCCGCCGCTGTTGGCAAAGCCATTCAGCCCCTCGGGGGACACGAGCTTCCCGTAGGGCTCAGGGCTGGGCCGGCCCGGCAGGCTGGCCGGGCTCTCCTTGCTGCGGGGGGGCGCACAGGACTGCCCACTGCTGCTGCTGCTCTCGCCGCTGCCCAGGCTCTCCTGCGAGGGGCTGGAGAGGCGCCGGGACAGCACGTTGTCCTGTGAGTGCCCCGAGCCCCGTGACCGCACCCCGATGCTCTCCTGGCTCCGTGACATTCCCTGGCTGCTCTTGATGCCGAGTGTCTCGTGGCAGCTGTTGGACATGGCCGTCTGGAGCTCGTAGCTGAGCTCGCTGTCCTGGAAGGTCGTCATTTTGGGCGTGTGTGGGGACTGGCACTCCCCGTTCTCCAGCGACTCGATGGTGACAATGTCCAGGGAACCAGGGACTTTGCGTCTTGCCAGAGTTGCTTCTGCTTGGTTGAGGCTTTTGCGGAGGTCTCTGAGCTTCTTGACAGCCAACATGATCTTCTTCTGGTGGCCTGCAGGAAGGAAGGGGACATCAGGTCAGCTCCAGCCCCCAAGGCCTTTGTTTCCTGGCCAAGAAGAGTCATGGTTATGTCACCAACTGGGGCAAAGGCCTCTAGGTTATCCAAACTCTGCCTATGGGAGGAGACAAACTACTGCTGGCATCTACCTGGCTCGGCCCAGCTCCAGCTGGCCAAGGACAGTTCTTGGGGACAGCCATGAACTGCCCTTTCCGGGTGCTCAGGACATGCCTGCACCTCCCAGCCTGAGGGAGAACGGGACGTGGGGACCTGGGTGGGAAACTTGGCTGCCCTGGGCCACCCCAGCACGGCAGGAGGGACTCACCCAGCTTGTTGATGCCAATCTCTTGCAGATCCTCCCACGTCAGGTCTGTCACGATGGTGATGGAGTCGTAGCCGTTGTTCACCAGCTTTTTGTGGTACTGGGGCAACCCGATGGCACTGAGCCAGTCCATCAGGTCAGCCTGGAAAGAGCATGGAGCCACTGCTGTGAGCATCGAGGCATGGGCAGCACCCTCAGCATGCCCTCCCTGCCCCTGCCCAGGAGACTGTGTTTTTAGGGTCTCTCTGACTGCTTTAATGCAGTCAAAGCCACTGCAGTGTGTATTTACTTACAGACCCCATCCTGTCCTGTCCTGGGGACAGAGAGCTCTGAGAAAAGACCTGGAGAATGGGGGTGACCAAACCCCAGTGCCAGGGACTCACCGGGATGTAGTTGGGCAGCCACTCTGCGATGCTGAGCTGCCCAATCTCCGTGGAGATCTTTTTCCTGTGGCCTGGTTTGGTCACGCCGATGGCTGTCAGATCCTAATGGGAGCAGAGTGGGGCCGTGGTCAGCTCAGGGAGCCTGGGGCAGTGAGTACCCATTGCTGGCAGCTCGGGGTGGGGAAGGACCTGCCTCACCTCCGGGGTCATGCGGCTGATGGTGGGGACGTCGTAGCCGGCGTTGAGGAAGTTGACAGTGTACGACTCCAGCTGGAACTCACTCAGCCAGTTGTAAATGGCCTCTGCATCCTGGGGAGAGGAGGGGACACAGAACAGCCCGTGATGGTGACTGCAGGGGCTGGAAGGACCTGGCTGCTCCAGGCAAGATGACAATCTCCTCAGGCAAGACCCACTTGTTCCCAGTGTCCTCAAGACCCAGTTCCCTGTGTTCCCAGTGCAGTGAGAGCTGGGCTGAGTGCCCCTCACATGGCCCTCTCACACAGCACAGCATTCCCCAGTTGTCCCAGTTACCTTCCCCTCGAGGAGCTGCTCAGGACGCAAGAACTGGTGGGAGAAGACCCTGTCTCCAGGGGGGCAGCTGCCGGGGGTCTGGAGGCTCTGTGGCCCTGGCAGAGAGGAGAGAGAATGGTCACAGGGGCACTTGAGCAGCGAGCAGCCCCCAGGGCCAGAGGGTCAGCTGTTCCCAAGGCCCCATGGAATTGGGATGGCCCTCACCTGCTGTGGAGGTCCCATTGCGTGGCTCTGATCCCACAAGGTGTTGCTGGATGTCCTCACCAGCGGAGGGCAGCGGCTGAGGAAGAGGAGGAGTGAGTGGAGGAAGGACCCCTCTCCAGAGGCAAGCCCTGTCACACCCCCCAGGAGCAGAGTGGGGGTCCCCACCCTGGGCTGCTGGGCACAGCTTCACTCAGCAATGGGCTGGCCCCCAGCAAGAGATCTGGGCAGGATTTGGCCCAGGGCCCTTTATTATCCTCTCAGGTGACACAGGACACGGTGGAGATGCTCTGTGATGCCACCCACAGCCTCCACTCAAAAAGGCCAGCTGTGCTTTGGGGGACAACTGGGGGGTGTCCCGAGAAGGATCTCCCTGCTGAGTCCTGGCAGCAAGAAGGTGTTTGGTGGAGGATGCTCAGCTCCGGCAGCCCCTCCTCTGCTAGGACGGGGCAGGGAAGGGGCTGGGGCTCCATCTCCAGCCTGAGCCAGCCGGAGGGAGCAGCACAGGTGAGCAGGGGCTGGTGCCTACCCTGGCATTCTCGATGAGGATGCTGGTGCTCTGCCCATTGGTGCCCTCGGTGCTCTGGCCGCTGCCGGCGCTGCGGATGCTGCCGATGCTGCCCTCGCTGCCCACGCTGTTCCTGTCTCCTGCTGCTCGGGGCAAGCAGGGAGGCTGTCAGCAGCACCCCAGATCGGGGCTGACACAGGGCACAGAGGTCCCCAGCAGGGACCCGTGTGCCAACACAGTGATGCCACAGTCTCCCACAAGATCCCTCCGGCCACAGACGATGCATCAGTTCCCTCCCGCCTCCCAGCATGCACGACACAGACAGGGTGACCTGGGCTGGCAAGGGAGGCACAGAGGGCTGAGGACAGGGGGAGGGAAGGGGCTGCTCTATGGGCGCCTGCTCCCTCTCATCTGGCTGTGTCTGCTCCCTCTCATCTGGCTGCTTCCCCACGGAGAGGTGGAAGGAGAGTCTCCCCCTGTGTCCCCTGCCCAGGCAGGGCTGGGAACAGGGGAAGGCCCCCAGCCCCTCTTCCTGCCCAGGTGCTCCCCTGACCTGAGCTGTCAGGGCCTGGGGCCGTCCGCGTTAGGGTGAGGTGGCCGAAGGCCGCTGGGCCACTCGGGGCTGCCGGGTGCGGACACTCGTCGGGGAGGTGCTGCAGCCCCCCAGGGGGGGCTGGGTGGGCCCCAGGGGGACCCTGGCGCTGCTGCACGAGTGCCACACGGGGGACAACCATGCCTGCATTCAAAGACAAAACACACGTGGTCAGAGCTCATGCAGGAGGCAGGCAAGGGGGGAAAGCTGAGCCACGAGCCCCAAATTACTGCCCCACCCATGGCGCACCCCCGGTGCCCACCCGAGTCCTTCCCTTCTCCCTTAGCTAGCCAGGGCTGCAGGGCCTGTCCTACAGGAGCTGCTGGGAAGCCTGGGATGGTTTCACACAGGGGACTGTCTCCAGCATGCCCAGGATGGCCACTGACCTGTGCGCTTGCTGATAACTTCAGCGATGGAAGGGGGGAAGTACCCGACCCGGTCAGTGCCTTTCTGAGCATCGTGGATGTGCCCCTTCCATCGACCATCTGGATGCTGCTCCAGGACCTGCCGTGGGCACAAGAGGGATAGGGCTGGTACCCAGGGCCATGGTGGGGCAGGGGGATGGGGAGCAGGGAGCAGCCTCACCGTGATGATGTCTCCTGCTCGGACGTTGAGAGCAGTCGGGTCATGGAGGTTCCAAAAATCCTTCAAAGCTCGGACCTTCAGGATTCCTGATGCCTCTGAAGGCAAGGGACAGGGGGAAGAAAGAAGGTGCCAGAGCGCAGGGAGGAAAAAGAGGAGTCCAGGAAAGGCAGAAGGAGAAAGCAAGAGCAAGGACAGGAGAGAAGAGAACATTAATACTGCAGGAAGGACTTGATCCCCAGACATTGTCCCACATGTAGGATAGGGGCACACGTGAGAGGGGACTGGGATGCTGGCAGTGGTTTAGGCTCTTCAGAAGGAGCACTGGGAGCTCAGGCAGGTTCCAGAGGGAAGAAGCCCCTCTCAGCACCATCCCCACCTCACCTCTCAGCAGCTGCTTGATGTCCTTGCTGGCGTGCGAGGTGGTGAACTGGTTGACGATGTCCAGCGCTGTCTGGTTGTAGGTGTTCCTGATGTTCACATCAACGCCGCCCTGCCAGGGAGGAGACGTGGTCATGGCCAGGAGCCACAGGAGAGGGGGACCGAGGGAAAGGGCTGCTGGGTGACCCCCAGGGGCTGTACCCCCACGCAGCTCCATCCCCTCCACGCTCACCTCCAGCAGCAGCCGCACCACCTCTGTTTTGCCGTAGAGCGCGGCCTCGTGCAGGGCCGTGCCCGTCTTCGTCTGCTTGTTGATCTCAATCCCAGCCTTCAGCAGCTGCCTGGTAGGAAGGAGGGAGAAGCATGAACAGCAGGACACAGATATCAGGGCCAGGGTGTCGGCTGCTTTGTGATGGGAAGGGGACAACACCTTGCACTTGCTTTGGGGATGAGGGTCTCTTGCAACAGGGAGGGGAGTTTGCAAGGAAGCAGGACTGAAGCCATGATGGCTTTTTCCAGAATAGGGCAGTGTCCTGGGCTGGCAGGGAGTTACCTGATGATCTCCTTGTGCCCGTTCTTGGCTGCCAGGTGCAGTGGGGTGGTGTAGTTGGGGTCAGTGGCATCCTTGGATTGTCCCTCCAGGAGGGCGACACACAGATGGCTGTTCAGCAGCAGCTGGGCCACCTGCACAGGACACTGGTGACCAACGGGGTGCAGGTACCCCCACCTGCACCCTCCCAGCGAGGGGCTCATCCTTGGGGCCAGTCCACTCCTCCCCATCCCTCTGCTCCCTTCCATCCACAGCCCCAGGGCTCGGCCAGAGCTGGACAGTGCTTGGCACAGCCACACTGTCGTGAGGGGCTGTAAAAGGTCACAACAGCCAGAAATAGTCTTCCCATAATCAGGCTTTTCAGACCAAGCCCTAAAAACCTCCAGTCTCTCCAGCCCAGAGCAACTCTCAGCATCTCAGGGCAACCCAGAGGCACAGAGCAGTTATTTTTACTGCCCTGTTTATAGCTGCAGACATTATAGATACTCCAAAAATGGAAATATCCCCCTGGTCCCCTCCTGGTGGGGCACAGAACAGTCTGGCTGGCCACGCTCCAGCCCAACCCAGTGGTGCTGCCATCACCCAGAGCACGGCATGGCACTGTCCCCACGAACTGTGCCGGGGACCTGGAGCAGGGCTGGATGCTCAGAGCTTGCTGGGATTAGCCAGCTCAGCCTAGCCGTGCTTAACCGTGAGCAAAGCTGGGCTGTGGGGGGAGGCTGTGGAGAACCAGGAGCGAGAACTCCTGGCTTCTCTCCCAGCCTGACGCTGCCCTGCTGCGAGGTCAGAAGCAAAACCCACAGCTCCCAGATTCAGGATCCGGCCTCGTCTGGCCACGGGAGGAGGCAGGTCCTGCCTGCCAGGCTCCAAGTCCCGTGGTGTAGGGGGAGCAGTTGTGCCCAGACCCAGTGCTTTGCTCCCCGAGGAGCCAGCGTGCTCCAGAGACGCCCCCAGAGAAGCCCCGGGCACAGGGCAGAGCTCACAGCACCCACCTTCAGCCGCCCAAACTCGCAGGCCAAGTCCAGCGGGGTTTTCTTCGCCTTGTTGATGAGGCAGGGGTTGGACTGGTGCTGGAGCAGCATCTCCGACTGCGGGGGAGCAACGTGGTGCAGGGGCTCAGCACCACGCCACGCCCCTGCCTCCCTCCCACCCTGCATGGCGGGGTTTGCCCCCCACCCAAGTACCCCAGGGAGCCCTGGGGAGGGGTGGGTGGCTCTGAGCTCTCACTTACCACCTCGTAGTGGCCGTACTGCGCCGAGAGGTGCAGCGGGATCTGCCCATCCAGCGAGGCCATGTTGACAGAGGCGGCGGCGCGGAGCAGCACCCGCACGGGCTCCACGCGGCCCTGCCACGCTGCGTAGTGCAGGGGCCGCATCCCTGCGGGCAACGGCGCTCAGCAGGGCTGGACACGGCCCCCGGCCTGGCGCGGGGGGCTGAGCCGGCGGCCGCGGGGGCCGTGCCAGGGGTCACCCCTTACCGTTGCTGTCCTTGATGTCGACCGTGGCCTGTGCCTCCAGCAGCAGCGAGATGAGGTCCAGGCTGCCACCCAGGGCCGCGTGGTGCAGCGCTGAGAACCTGCGGCACACGGCAGGGCTCAGCCCGGCCCCACCGTGCTGTCCCCACAGCCCCCCCCTGCATGGGGACACGGGCTGAGGGTTGGGATTGTCGCTGGCTGTTCATGGCTATGTCCCTCCTGCTTCCCTGCTCCCAGTGCCTCAGTTTCCCCATAGCAAAACAGTGCTACATCCCTCCAAGCTGTCCGTGCCCCAGGGCTCAGCGAGGGATGCAGGCAGCCTGGGTACCTTGGGAAACCCAGGGAAAGGAGTCCCTCACCCCCTGCCCTGTGTGGGGGGAAACAGGCAGGATGGAGGGAGATGGGGAGCAGCCAGGCAGCCCAAACGCGGCTCACAAATGCATCCATCAAATGCATCGACCCCCTGGCCACTCCTGCCCCCTCTGCCAGCTGCCCCCTCCCCATGCCAGCAGGGCTGCTGGGAGCCCACAGCAGAGCGTGGGAGGCCGCTGGTAATGAAAGAGCCCTGTGTCTTGGGGCTGTGAAAGGGGCCTGTCTGCCTGGCACTCCCCCCGAGCTGTCACGTGAAGGGCCAAGGCCAAGTGAGGGGTCCCTGTGCCACCGGGGATTAGCCCGTGTGCCACTCCACGGGACGTGGGGGACTTCTGACAGCACCAGTGTGGGGCTCCAATGGGCTCTGCAGTGCCCAAGCCCTGTGCTGGGGATGCAGCTCAGCCAGGACAGCTCTCCTCATGATCTGCAGTCCCAGAGCATCCCCAAATCCCTGCACAAGTCTTGACAATGCAGGAGGGACAGTAACCCCAGCAGAGAGGGCTGCTCCCTCCTCCAAAACACCCACATGTCCCTGAGCCACAGCAAAGCCTCTGCCTCCAGGTGTGAGTGAGGGGAGTACAAAAACCCCCGACCCAACCCTGCGGTGTCCCACTCTGCCCTGGGGTAGCTGCACAAACCCACACTCACTCACCCCACCCTCTCCAAACCCCAAACAAAGTGATGCCAAGGACACCACCAGAACCATGGCTCTTCCAGGTCATACACTGCCATCCCCATGCTCGTGTCTCACCTCCCCATCGTCATCCCCTTCCTGCACCCCAGTGAAACCCAATGCCCTGCCCGTGTCCCTCTGGCAGGGAACAGACCCTTTACCCCAGTTCTCACCACCAGCCCTCCTGGAGCTCCCCGAGCACAAGCCCTGTGCCTTATCAGAACCAGATCATTGCTTCTATTATTAAATTCTTTTTCTATTAAGCTCCATCTGCACAGTATTATTTTGAGACAGAGCCATCCTGCACGTTCCCAACCCCCCGCTGGCCTGTTAGGATTCATCATGGACACCTCTTCCTACAGAGTCCTCCAAAAGAAAACATGTAGAAATTAGGTACAACAACAGCACATAAAAACTATGCTAATGACTGACAGGTCAGAGTTAATTCAATAAGAATAATGCGCTTATTTATTTTATGGGCCTTTGTGGTTTCTTTAACTCTCAGTACCCAGCTTATTAAGTACTTGGATTTTGGAAGTGATGAACTACACAAGTATGCTGTGGTCACTTGGCAACCTCATCTTTTCTTTCCCTAACCCCCCCTGCAACAATGAGATTTTGCTTTTGGGATATTAAACAGAGGCAGGAGCACGTGCGGGCGCTGAGGTCGGCCGGGTGCTCGTCTGGGCTCCAACCAGCCTCGGGACACACGGCACTGCTGGACACGCTGCCATCCCTATTCACCCCCATCCCTATGGAGTGGGACTCAGAAGGGCTTTATGAAGGATTTTCAGGATGGATTGAGCACAACCCTCAGCTCAGCTCAGGGCAGGCATCAGTGCAGGGCTTGCCCTGGCTCTGGGATGTTGTTGTGTTCCCCAGCTCCCCCGGAAGGCTGTGTGATACTCTGAGCTGCAGAATCGACTGGATACTGGGGAGAGGAGCCCACCCAGGCTGGCGGCAGCACCCAGCACGCTCCAGGGGAGCACTCACCCGTCTGCATCCTGGTAGTTCACGTTCAGGCGCTTGGCAGATCCCAGGAGCTCTGTGTAGACAGGAGGTGACGGTCAGGGCAGGAGGCAGAGCCCGCAGGCCCCCACATGAGCCCCATCCCACAGCCACACCAACCTCCCAGCGCACAGAACAGCGCCTGGCCCATCCCGGGGGTCTCTCCTCTCCTCTGCTCTGCCTGCACATTCACCTCCACGAACCCTCAGTGGGCTGACCCAGCTCAAGCTCAGACTCTTTCCTCACTCCATCCCTCCTGCCCCATCTCTGTGTGCCCCTGGGATGGGTCAGACCCCGCAGCTCCTGCCACCCTGGCTCGGCAGAACAGCACTTCCCTCCCCTTTATAGGCACCAACACCCCAAAACTGCTGAGTGGGGCCATTTTGCCCCCCACTCACTCCCTGTGCCCACTGCCACTGAGGCCTGGCCCACAGACCACATGGTTGGCATTTTTATGGCCAGGGCAGAGGCTGAGGCTTCCAGCTGTGAATGCAAGAATTGTGCCACCTCGGATATCCCCATCCCCCTGTCCATCCCTCCCTTCCCTTCAGGGACCCGGGGATTGTGCCACCTTGGATATCCCCATTCCCCAGCCCATCCCTCCCTTCCCTCTGGGGACCACTGGGCAGCAGAGGATGCTCAGCCCACCCTCGGCACAGCCTCACACGCACCCCCAGTGCACCCCCAGCTCTCCACTCCTTCCCGCAATTAATTCGAATGAATTCCTTCCTCCCACACAGAGAGGACATTTTATTCTTCACCGAGGGGTTGAGAGCGGATTAACATCTCTGGAATTCATCCGCCAAGTCAAAAGGGAAAGAAAGGGGAAGGTATGCGGGGGGCAAGAAATGCCGCCGCTCCTCCTCTGCCCTTCCAGGCAGCCCCATCGCCAGGGAGGATTAAATGCTTTGAATGATTTCTGTACCTTCTCCTATGGAAAATCAAAGTCTGAGTGCCAGGTTCCGAGCCTGGGGTGAAACAGCTGCTCAAATCCCACTTTAATGTGGCGGGGAGTCTTGGGGAAGGAGCCCCCTCTCCCTCGCAGCCAGGTAGATCTCCGGGGCTGAAGACCCCTCTCCTCATTTTCCTTCATCTCCTCCTCCTCAATTCCCTTCTCTTCTCCCTCTCTCCCAAGCTCTCTGCCCACCTTGCATGGCAGATCCCATACAAAGCCATACGGGGCTGTGTGACCCCTCTGCTGGAAAAGGAGGGCTGAAGAGGGGCTGGCTCATTCATCATGCAAATGGATAATTAAAGGAAACCAAGGACCAGGGTGTTCATTACTGCAATTTACAGTGTTTTGTAAACAGCCTAATTAACGCAAAATGGGCTTGGAGTGGCTGCTGGTGAAGGACTCGTGACTCCTTGCCACAGCTGAGGGGATCAGGACAGGATCACCCTAATTACCTCTTCCAGGGACTGTTTGTCTTTGAGCCTCAGCCACCAATCTGACAGCCCTTCCCAAAGGATCTGGCTCCCAAAGCCATCGTTCAGCAGAGCTCCCACTTTTCCCTCCCAGCCCCACACTGCCCAAGAGCCCAGGATCCAGGGTCTTCAACAAGGACCTCACCAGCCAGGCAAAATTGTGAATTGGCCACTTCTGATCCAAGTGCTGGAGCAACTGTAACCACTGGGATTGCTCCCATCATCTGCAGCTGAAAACTGTCACCAGAAAAGGGTGGGAGGAAGAGGAGGAGGAGGGGCCCTTACCCAGGGCAGGAAGGACAGAGCCTGCAGGATGAGAGCTGGGAGGGCAATGCTAGGAAAAGAGAAGGGCTGGATGGAGATGCCCAATGAGCACCAGCACCTCCAAAAGAGGCAGAAACATTCCACAGCCCCTGGAGGCTGGTCCTGGAGTTGAGTGATGTCCAATATTTGAAGAGGGAGAGCTGACCCCAAAATCCCATCCCTAATCCCACCTACAAGGGGACTGGGCTGGCCAGTAGGGTCAGTAAGCAGGGCTGGGATGTGGTGGGAGTCCCAGGACACGGCGGGTGTCCCTGCCCAGCCCCAGACAGCTGTCGGCATCTGCATCTCCCTGAGCAACATTCCTCAAATTCGTTCCCTGCTCCGGCAGCCCAGCCAGGTCAGGACACGGGGCAGGACCACACGGGCATGGTGTGGGTGGCTGGGAGAGCAGCAGGTCACAAACAGCAGAGTCAGGAGCAGCATCCCCTTTGGGGGTCTTCCCAAATGCTTGGATCCACCTCGGGCAGGAAGGGAAAGAGCTTGTCCCTGGTTTGCAGCCAGGTAAATCACTGCTTGGAGAGCTGGAGCGTTTGCAGCCAGGGTGGGAAAGGATCTGGGCACCCCTGGCACAAAGGCACAGGAAAGGAGAGGGATGGAAGGGAAGCAGAGTGCAGCCAGACAGTCAAGACCCCTCCACCAGTGCTGTCCAGCTGCACAGCCCCAAACCCCAGGGACCTGGTGACAGGAAGACAGTTGATGGGACACTTCCCTGCATCCCTCTTCCTCATTCCATTGCTCCTTTCGACCGATTCCCCAGGTTTTCCCCCCATTTCTTCAGCCCCTTCTCTCCCTCTCAGTGCCATCCTTTTCCACACAGATGTTTTGGGACTCAGCAGAGGCCAGCCCAAGCTGTTCCCAATCCCTCCCCCTGTTTGAAGGTGCAGCTTCAGCCAAGGGGCTGCAGAGCTGGGCTGGGAAAGGGCTGCAGGGTCGATCCCGCTACAGCACGGGGATGGTGTGGCCAGATCCTTCCCAGCCACATCATCACCCCCGCTGGGTTTGCACTGGGGCAGGGGCACTCGCAGGCCTGATCTGCAACCCCCATTCCCCACCAGGAGCACACTCATATCCCGGGAAGACGAATAGAGCAGAACACGCAGCCAGCGCTGAAATGCAGAACGCCCTGAAGGGGCTATTTCCAGGGAAAACCCAGCATGGTGCTCCCCAAGGGTTAACTCCAGCCGTGGGCTCCCCCTGCTCGGCCCCGCTCCCCAGCACGACCCCTCCGAGGGGTCCCGCCCGGCTCCCACCCACTCTGCCCCCGGCCCCGCCGCGTTCTCCGGCGCCTGCCCGGGCAGGACGAGGCTGCGCCGCGCAGGGCCGGGCCTGAGCGAGGCCTCGAGGGAGCCAGCGAGCTTCTGTGCGGCGTCTGGCTGCCAAGCGGCAGCGGGAAGCACCTCCGGAACGCTCCGGCAAATTGCTTACAAATGTCGGGCCGGCCGCCGGCCGTGGCGAAGGCAGAGCGGCCGCCCAGCGCCGGACGGGGCCTGGACCCTCACCCCTGGCACGCCCTGGCTCCGGCCGCTGGCCTTGCGGATCCCCACTGTGGCACAGCCACATTCCCAACCCCTCTGCCCGTGCCTCAGTTTCCCCATGGGCTGCACTCCCACGGCGGGGATGCCAGGCTGGGCTGAGCTCCTTGTGGGGTGCAGGGGGCACCCGGGGAGCGGCCGGCCAGGGCGGGCACCTCACCCGCCCCGCTGGCAGCCGGCCCGGCACAAACCCGTATTTACCCCTCCGAGGCACTCGCCTGGCGCCGACTGTGCCGGCTGCGTGGAGCCAGGCGTGCCCTCGCCCGGCCCTGCACCCCTGTGCCAGCACACCAGGCACCCTGAGTCACCCCCTGCCCTTCAACGGAGAGCTCCTTCCCGCAGGGACTCCCGTGAGCTTCACCCTGAGGCCTTGGAGACAGACACAACCCCTCCGAAGGGCTCCTTGGGAAGCAGTGACACGTGCTCGCCTGTGTTTGGCAGTGGAAGGAAATGTCCAAATATCCCGTGGAGTCCTGCCCTTTGGAGACTCCTGCCCTGGCTCTCACATGGGAGTCAGGCTCCAGGAAAGTTCTTTTGCTGTGACCAACCCCTGGTTTTGTCCACCCAGAGCGGCCACAGCAGAGCTTCACCACTGCAAGGCTTTATCATTGTGCAGGATACACAGATCCATAACTGGAGATCCACCTCCTTGCCACAGATGCTTGGAAAAACACTCCTTTCTGCTGCTCCTGTGTCACAGACTCTCGTCCCTTCCCCTTGTCCTGGGTAATCACATCCCCACACTGCTGCAAGTACCCCCATGCCATGAGCCTCCCTGGGCTGGAGGTCTGGGCATCCCTGTATCATGCACATCCCTGTGCTGCCAGCCACAAGCATTCCTCAACATCCAGCCTGAGCATCCCTGTACCATGAGCACCCCTGAACATCCAGCCCGGAGCATCCCATGCAGGAACGCCCTGAGAGGGCACTGCAGGAACACCATCCTGCTTCCCTGAGCAGTGGGAGAGGGACTGTGTGCTTTGGACACACCAAATACATGCATGTACCTACCCTCTTGGGAAAATGAAATCCACCTGGGGACTGTCACCACTAAGCCAATAAACCAGCTGGAGTTGCTCATCAGCTGCTATCCTGCAGAGCACCAGCCGTCTCCGATGGTGGTGGCAGCCTCTGGAGCTGGAGGCAGAGGTGGCAGGAGGTGGCAGCTTCACCCAACCTGCCCCGTGATGGCCTGGGGTGGCCCTGCCTCAGCATATGGTGGGTTCGTGCCGGGGCTCAGGACAGACTCATTGTCTTGCCCAAAATCAAGACCCAAAGAGGTGATGTCCATCCCTCTTCCGCAGGAATCACCCTTCCCTGTCGCCTCTCCGTCCACAGGCACGTCCGCTGCGGCCACCCACACCCGGCTCCTCCTGGCAGACCGGCTGCTTCAGGAGGAGTTTCCCAATAGGTTCAGAAGAGATTCACCCACCTTGATAGGGAAGGAGTTCAGCCACAGAGATGTTAAGAAACTCAACCAAAGTTGCCCAGCAAGCTCGGAGCAGGGGCTGGGTGAGAGCCAAGGGCTGCTGACCCCGGCTCTGCTGCAGCCACCAGCCTGCACCCCAAATGCCGAGCCCAGCACTGGGCCCAGGTCCCCGGGCAGGGGCTCCCCTAATTCCCCCGTGGTTATGGTGCGTGAATTTGGCTGCCAGGGTGCTGCTGCCTGGGATACCTGGCTGAGCACCCATCCCTGTGCCTGAGTGCCACAGGTGTCCAAAGCCATGGGTGCCTTCCTGCTCACAAATGGCCCGTGCCAGGTCTGGGGCTCCGCAGCGTCCCTGCGGATGGGCTCCCCACCAACGCTGACAAACAGGTCCTCTGCCAAGCTAGGCACTGTGGGGTGGGTCCAACTGGGGCAAAGCCACTGGGTTAACTGGCAGGGATGGGAAGGCTGCGGTCAAGGAGGCAGATTCCCATCAACACAGGGAAGTGGCAGTGACAGGAGAGGGTGACATGGCAGAGTGTCCCTTATTGTCCCTACACCAGCATCTGGCAACTCCTCAAGAATAATTGGTGTTTTCATCCCTTGAGAAACCTCCCAAACCCTGGACCAGGCCAGGGCCCTGCCTGCTCTGACACTGCACAGGCTGCAGGACAGCAAGCCCTCTCCTGATTTCAACAGCCTGGAATAACCCCAGCAAGTGCAACAACCTTCCAGGAGCTCAGCTCCAGGCAGCTCCTCACAACATCCTGAGGGCTGGACGCAGCATCCCTGTGCTGTGATATCTCTGCACCAAATGCTTGTTTCTAACCTCTAGAGAAGTCACCATTTACTCCTGGCTTGAGCCCCAAATCTTAGGGCTTACAGCCACACAGAGCCCAAGCTGTCCCTGTCACCAACTTGTCTCTGCTGAAGGCATGTCTGAGTCTCCTCTGGCAGCTCTGCCTCCCTCCTCATCTGTGCTTTCTCCTTCTTTAAGCAACCCTGTCCTGCAACACGTTCGGATACGATAGTGGGTGATGGTGAAGGCAGGTGATGGCAAAGGCAGAGGAGTTTGAGAGGCCCAAGGATGTGCCTTCCACCCTGGGCTGGGCTGGGGCAGGACCCATGACAGGTGAAGGGAGATAGGGCAGTAGGACCATGGAGTCAACTGGGAGCCTTCTTCCTTCTTTGGAAAAGGCTGAGAGTCTTTTTTCCAGTGGAAATCGAACATTTAAGGTTTTTTGAGGTTGGCAGAAGGTGAGACAATAGGCAGCATCCCCACACAGCACAGACATTGATCACTCACCCCCAACCCAGCCACTTCAGGACCCCCATCCAAACCCCCAACTCCCCCCTGCAGCTTCCCCTCACAAGCAAAGCAGGAAAAAACAGGCAGTTTGTTCAAAGTGAAGGCTCCCAGAACAATGAAAGGAAAAGCAGAATCGGAAGCCCCGTCTCCATCCACGCAGCTGGGAAGAAGGTGCAGCTCTCAGCTCTCGACCCCAAGGTTTGGTGGCCACAGGGGATGGAGGGGACAAATGCCAAGCAGGAGAAAGAGCATCACAGAAGTCCTTTGGGGCTGGATTCACCCCTTGCAAAAACCAAACACGTGCTCCTGCTCTGAGTTTCAGGCCCCCAGATTTCAGCTGGGGTGGGATGAATGGTGCTCATTCCCTTCTCACAATAATTTGTGGCCTTGCAGTGGCTGCCTACCCCAAAGTGATGCGCCCCAGCCCAGCTCCCCTTCCCCACAGAGCCAAAATCACATCCCCCAGCCCCATCCAAGGTGGAAACAGCTGGGAAAGGCTTCGGGTGGAGGAAGCCAGCAGGCTCCTTCGGAGATACAAGGGCTCCTTTCCCAGCTGGCTGGGGAAACGCGTTACCGGGAGGTGAAGTCACCGTCCCTGCGGGGACCTGGCTATTCCACTCTCCAGGATATGAACTCAGAGGAGCTGTATTTGCCCAGGGAAGAGGTGGAGCCTTTTCCATTTCCCCCATCCTTCCGAAAGGACAGGACGCCTCCCGAGCGGGAAGAGATGGGCCGATAGCGGTGGGGGCCAGCGGCCAAGGGCGAGCACTGCCCTGAACCTGCACCGGGCACCCCGTGGGGCCAAGGGCCACCCCTGGGCTGTGGGACACGGGGACCAGCAGAGCATCCTAGCTCACATCCAACTGGTTCCCTGGAAGCCAAGGAAGGGCTATCCCACAGCCAGCCGGGCAAAGGGGCTGCACCTCCAGACACTCTCAGTGTTCTCATTAATGCGATACCCAGCAAACAGTGCATTAAAATAATCTGTGGTGGATGCGCTACAGATTGACATAGGCAGAAATAACACAAAAAGGACTTAGAGAGATTAAGAGAACAAACCCAGGCAGATTCAACCTGGGAAAAATGCAGATTGCAGCATCTGGGAAGACATAATCCAACCGGCAGCAGGTCAATGGGAGGAAGAAAGAGGGGAAACAGGATGTGGGGGGACGGTGAGAGGAGCAGCATGAGCGTGGGCATGGAAGGAGCTGCTGGTCAGGAAAACAACCTTGGCAGCCCTGCACGGGGGGTTGCTGCTTCCCAGGGTACCATCTCCCACTGTGTATTCTGTTGCTTCCCGGGGTACCATTGTCCGTCATGCACCCAGGGTTGTGAAAGCAAGAGAGGATCACAGGTGACATGAGAGGTGAGTGACAGGAGCCAGCAGCAAAGGGCTGGCCTTGCTTGGGAAGATTAGGGCAGGTCAGTAAGTCTGGATTAGCTGAGCAACAGTTAATTATGGAGGGCGGGCAGGGACGCAGCAACCCACCTACACCTGGAGGGGTTTGATGCTCCAGAGCAGCACGTACCTATTTATTTTATGGTTCTAACAATGAGTCCCAGATAAAAATTAGAGCAGTCAACAGTGGCCAGCAAAATCCCGTGGGCTCAAGGGAGCGAAATGAGGATCCAGCCCCTACATTGTAGCTTGGATGGTTGCAGCAATCGTGCAGCTCCCAGGGGAAGGAGGGCAAGGCTGAGGCTGGAGGACTGGGCTGCCACAGCCCTATAGCACCGTGTCCCCACCAGTGCCAGCCCTGCACCCCCACATGGCAGCTTGGCACCCAGGAGCTGCCCCAGCCGGTGGAGCCAGTACTCAAAGCACACAGCGATGCGGAGGCTGGAAATCCTGTGACCCTCCTCCTTTGGCCCCAGGGAAGCTGCCGTGCACCTGGAGCCGGCGCTGCCAGGGCGGACGGAGCGGCTGTCCCCACCCTGGCTGCGCTAATCTGGGCAAGGCACACACAGGATGGGAGGGGAGGCAGCGGGAGGTGAAGCTGTTCGTTCGAGGTCACCCAGAAGGTCGATGGTTCAAGTGCTGCCACTCCTTCCCGAGACCGCGGCACGGCTGGGAATTGAATTTTACTCAAAACTCCCCCCTCCCGCCACCAGCCCGCGGGCAATCAGCCGTCGGCAGGCCGGGACGGACCTCAGACGGCTGCTGGCCGCCGGAGTTTGGAGTCACACGGTTAAAAATACCTTGCGGATGCCTTTCCTCCACTCTGACCCCGCCAGCCCCACTCGGGGACGTGCCGGCGGGGTCCCCCGGGACAGGCGCAGCCTGGGCTGTGCAGGAACGTGGCAGATGCTGCCTGGGGACTGGGTTTTCCTCTCTAGGAACCAAGGATTTCCTCTTCTGGGGGGCTGCTGACTATATTCTGTATTGCCAAACTGAAACGAGAAGCTCAGCTTCCTAAAGCCGCCTTCCAGCAAGCGATGCACGGGCTCTCCAGCTCCATCTGAACTGCAGCCATGGATCTGAGCAGCTGCAGCAAACTGTTTCCTTCCCTCCAGGACAGAGCCAAAATGTGGCCTCTGGTTCCTGCCAGTCCAAAGGGATGCTGGATGGGTGACTGCTCCTGCAGATTCCGTGGTGTTGCAGCCATTTGTGCCATCTGCAGTGGGAAAGAGCAGAAGGATCTCGCCCAGCACTGGCTGCTCGGCTCCCAAGCCATGCTGGGCAGGAGGGATCCCTCTCCAAATTGCTTCTCCAGTGATGGCAAGGGCACAGAGGGCACCTTGCTGCTCCCATTCCCTCTGCAAAGGTCACCTACCAAAACACATGGGAACTGACTGGCTGCTCCATGCTGCTGCAAGTGGGAATGGGAGAGGGATGGGTCCATCCACAGCAGGCACAGGCCAAGCTCTCTGCACCGTGGGACAAGCACCCTGAGAGATATCCCTGCTGCCACTCTCTCCTTTCCCTCCTGAGACTGGGAAGGCAGCACAGTGTTGTCCATGCCTGGAGTGAAGGCTCTTTCCCAGATGGATCAGACCGTCTGATTGCATGCCCAGCTTTCCAGCTGGAGGCTGGGCAATGCCACAAATTGGGAAAGCCGTCACCAAAATCTTGCCGAGCACCTGCCCAGTGCCTTAGCTGGATTGGGATATTTTCAAGCAGCTGTGGCAGTCAAGGATATGCCTGGGATCCCAGTCTACAGCAGGATTCCACGTGCAGGGGACAGGAGAGGAACAGCTACATGACCAGCATGTCCTGCACCACCCTGTACGTCCCCACATGGAAGCAGCAATCACTTAGCAGTCAGTGACAGTCGATGTCCTGGGAGAGGCATCACCTCATCCCTATCCTGGAACTGGGAACCTGCCCCAGGACGCCGTACCCATCTTGCCACCCCTATGGGGCCCTTGGCGACTGCTGAGTTATTCTGGGCACTGCATTCCTGACCCTCTCCCCTCATCCCAGCTGCTCCGGGGCCGGCAGGGAGGGCAGTGAGTTCCTCCCATTGCCCAGCCCGGACGCCGGAGCCGGGCAGCAGCTGCTTGGGGACCAGCTGGGGACAAAGGACACGGAGCAGCCCCATCCCCCCATGTACCTTGGGAGGGACAAGGGCTGATTTACAGCAAGGTCAAAGGCATCACAATACAACTCCAACAGAAAAGAGGGAGCTGGATCTGAGGACCCACAGTCCATGGGCTGAGCTCTGGTCAGGAGCTTCCCATGCAGGGATGGGGAAGGGCAGCACAACACCTCCCACCCCCCAAACAAACAGGCCCACCTCAGCACCAGAGGCAAACTGAGGCAGAGGCAACATCCCCGGCTCCTTGTCAAACCAAAGTCATGCCCAGCTTCCCGCAGGGACCTCTGCCAGGTCAGTCCCCTCCATCCCAGCCCTGCCCGGGCGCTCCCCACAGCCCGTCCCGACGGAGGGTGGTGGGACACAAGCCAAGGCCTGCCCGCTCCCTGGACCCCTGCCGGGAACCCGATCTGTTTACGCCTTCCCGGCGCGGCGGGTGCGTGTCGGGAACGGCCCCGGCAAGCCCGAGTTGGCAGCGGAGGCAGGACGTGGGAGCCGAGAGCAGAAACCCCCACCTGCTGCCCCGCAGCATCCCGGGGGTGCAGGGAGAAAGAGGGGGGAGCACAGGGAAAAATGGGACCCTCCAACCTCTGTCGGCTCCTTTTCGTAGGAAAAGGCACCACTTCTTGCCCTGTGCCGCCCCTCCTGTGGCATTCCGTGCCCCCCACCCTGGCCAGGAGATCACAGTGTGTTGCTGCATCCTTAGGCCTGCCAGGAAACGGCTTTCTGAGCTGTGACACTCCTGGGAAAGCACTGGAACCAGCCCTGGAAGCTGCATTTCCCTTCCCAGGGGGCTGCTCCCGGTCCCAGCAAGGAACTGGCTTTGCAAGCACACGGCCAGTGACACATGGGGGCTCAGATGTGGTCACATGCCAGTCTCTGTCCCAGCATCTGGGTTGTCCCCCAACTAGGCTGAGAAGAGGTACCCACCTGCACTGCTCCTGGGAGGAGAGGTTCACCCAGGACCAGTCACCTGGTGTGAATTTGGTCCCACAAAGCCACGTGCGTTTGGAGCAGGCTGCAGTGGGCCAGAGCACAGCCATGATTCTGGGGGCTCAGAACTGGACACCTGCACACCCACAACAGGTTTGGGGTGAAAGGAACAGAGAAGCAGCTCCAGGATGTCCATGCGCTGCTAAATATAACCAGTGGGACAGATGCTCCAAGACAGGGAGTTGCCTGTGCCCCAACACTGTTGAGGAGGAAGCTGAGGGCTCTCCCACTGCTTAAGTAGCTCTTGAGGCTTGGAGACACAGGGCAGGGTCAGAAGTAGCTCCTCAGTTTGTGCAGGAGCCTCCTTCCCTGCAAGGAGGAGCGTCTCCCTTCTTTTTAAGCCAGCAGGATTGGCAGGTGCTTGTTCTGAGAAGCCAGCATGGCTCATGAAGCCCTTCCCATCCTGTTAGCCCCACAAAACCAAACCAGAGCTGCTTCAGCCCAACCAGAGCAGCCTGGGCTGCAGCCCAAAGCAATCCCTGGGCCATGGCTGCACTGGACCCAGTGCTGCTGGCCAGGCTCACCATGTCCCCATGTCCCCCATGTAGGCAATGATTAGCCACTGGGGAGGACTCTGGCCCCTTTTGGAGGCCACTGAGGCAAGTGGTGTTCATGTGGCCTCACCGTGGTGGGGACACATCCCAGGTCCCTGAGGGGCCACACAGGCCATGAGTTGGGTGTGCTGCCTAAGGAGACAGGACACCCATGGAAGGGGAAGGCCCATGGGGCTTCCAATCCCCCATCTCCTTATTACTGTTTGCACCCAGTTCACCTCCAGCTGGAAAACCCCCTTCAGGCTTATCCACGCCTGTCCTGGCAAAGAAACAAGGCGAAGCCTCATGAGGGGCTGTTCAAGAGGGAGAGCAAAAGCCAGCCAGGCCCTGAGACTGATACTCCACGGGGGCAGGAGGCACCTGAAAAGTGGGTGGGAGAGCCCAAGGGGGACACCTCAGTGTTGGGCACCTGCTGCCCTCGCTGTGCTCACCAACTCCCTTCCAAGCAGACAGGGCCTTACACAACCCGCCATACCCAGTGTTACGAAATCCCAGGATTTTCACCCCTCCTGGCACAGCCACCCACCAGGGATGGCCGAGGCAGACTCCAGCTCCCGGGATGGCACCCGGGGGAGGCCAGGGCAGGGGTCTGGACAGGGCGGCAGCGGCGGGGGCCTCGTGCTCCCTGCGCAGCCTTGGCTGGGGCCCGCGGGGAGCGGCGCTGGCAGGGTTTGGCAGAAGCGCAGCCGGACGTGTTGCACCAGGCCTGGGATGCTGCGGGAGCCACATACCTGCCTCGCGCGCAGGTTCTCCCTGCTCCCTTATCTCGCCATCGCAGCCGTGCTCGGCTGCAGCTCCGGCCTTTCTCCCCGGGGTTGCAAACGGCTCGGGGTGGCTGCTCACCTACCCCAGGCAGCATCCCTCAGGAGCGAGGGATGGGCCGGAGTATCCAGCCCTTCCCTGGGAGGGTAAAGATCATCCCCACAGAGCCATTTCCAAGAAGTTTGGGCATCTCCAGACAGGTCTGTGACTCACCAGGACACCTCGGCAAAGCTTGGGTGATATTACAGCCCCAAGGTTCAAACAGATGCTTCACTCTCCATCCCAGGCATGATTTTTTTAGGAAAGCCAGGATGGGATTTAGGGGGAGCTGGAGTGCTCGCAGCTCCTCCCCACCCTCGCGCTTGCTTGAGCAGCCAGAAAAAAAAGGTGGTTTATTGTTATTTAGTTTCTTGCCCCTTTCATACTCCTTTGCCGGAGTTTTTGCCAGCGGCGGGCCCCGGGTCTGGCGGGGATCCAGGACAGCCGAGGCGCTTTTCAAAACAAAGCAGGGCGCGTGCATGCACACACACACGCACGGCATCCAACCCCGCTTTTAACTCTTGCCGGAGCCATGCTGGTGGAAGCATCCATTTCCAGCTGGAAACCATCTTACACGCGGTCCATCGCCACTGGGATCCAACAATTCACCTCCCACCTTCGCAGGAAAACCTCCTTGCAGCACGGGGACCCTGGCGGAAAGGTGGCAGGAGTGATGTCAGTCACACTGTCATGGTCCACCAGCGCCCTCCTGGAATCCACCCCAGCCAGAGGATGGGATGGCTGTGCTGGCGGTGTCCTTGCCACGTCCCTTCCCTCCAGCCCTGGGGAGCACCGTCCCGGTTACGGCACCCGTGTGCCGCTGGCAGCCGGGCACACGGCGTCCCAGGGCTCAGGGCTGCCCTCCCTGTCTGCCTTCAAGCTGTCGTCATCCAAATTGTCCCGTGTTTCTGGGTCACACAGCCAAAACAGCCTCTGCAGCCCTTGGGAAGGGGCAGCTGAGCCCCCAGCTCTGGGCTGAGTCACAGGGAAGTGCCTGAGGGATGGAAATTCCCCTCCTGCCCAAACCTCAGCCTCCTGCCTGTGACATTGGGGATGGCTTCCAACCTGACTCCATCCACAGCCCTGAGGGACCTCCTCCACATTCCACAGAGATCCCAGAGTTCCTGGGATACCCCAGCGCTGTCTGGCCATCCCCAAAGGAGGGCAGCGTGGCCTGGAGAAGGCTCAACAAGTCCCCCATTTGCCTTCTTCCCCCAAATTAGCCTGCTCTTCCCCCTGCTCTTTCACAGAGACAAGAAAAAGGCAGCTGCAGGTGGCCCAGGCTGACAGCAAGGACCACAGGCTGCCCTGCCAATGAATTTCCAAACCTGGGGACAGAAATAGAGTTGAAACAAGGGGAGATGTGGACCTGTGTGAACACAGGGAAATGGGGTGCAGAGGGGCAGGGGCTGGGCCTGCTGGGCTGTGCAATGCCCAGCACAGGCTCCTGCATCTCCCCGTGTGACGCTGTTTGCTCGTGCCTTATCTCCTGCACTCGGCACAGCGACGCTTTCCCTGGCTCCGGGCGCTCCGGTGGCGGCCGGGCCCCTTTCCAAACACAACACCCACCAGAGCCCAGCTTTGAAAACCAACCGTCCCTTCACTGCTTCTGCTGCCCATGTGGGGCTTTTCCCTCCCTGCGAGAGAGGTGGGAAAACCACGATATGGATGGGAGAACCCACCCAGCAAACACCAGGCTACCAGAGGAGACCCCCATCCCAGGGAGGCGGGGAGCCACACGAGGAGGAAGAAAAGATGGACCCCCCCCCTTGTTGTGGAGCTGCAGCCCCACCGACATCCAGCCCCGTGGCTGCCGCACTCCCCGGAGCCTTTGAAGCCTCTGTTCTCCCGCTCCCACCACCCACCCACCGCAGGCTGGTTCAGGAGCAGGTCTGGGCAGGCTGTGGGGTGCTGGGGTCCCCAGCACGGGGCTGCCGCCAGCCTGGCTCCCTGGGCACGGCGCCTCACCCCGCTCCTGGCTCGGGCTCGGAGGAAGAGGGAGTTTTGCCCGTTTCGGCAGAGTTTCTCGGCGTCTCTCCGCAGGCGTGCCCACAGCCCTTCCAAGCCGGAGCACGGCTGCGGAGCCGGTCCAGCCCGTCAGACCTACAGCGTGCGGGGAGAGGAGGGGAGGACACAGCCAAGGACGCTTGGGAGCTCGTCCCCGAAACTTGGGCTTCGAGGGACGTGGCCAGGGCCACACTTGTGCTTGGTGGCAGAGCCAGGTCCAGCTGCCTGCAGTGCCCCAGGGCAGGACCGGAGCAGGAAGGGTGCCCAGGCATCCCTGCACCACTGCCAGCAGGGAAAGTCATGGGGTGTAACAGAGCCTGACATGATAAGAATCCTGCCCAAAGCCAGTCCTGGCTTTGCCCTACAGCCAGACCACACATAGCACCTGGAGTACCCAAGGGTCTGGGACAAACCTCGCTCAGTAGCAGCAGTGAAGGGGAGGATGGTCCTCCTCAGCAAGGGGGGATGGCACCCTGGGCTTGCTGCCTGGCCCAAAAGCAGCAAATGATCCAACATCATTACAAAATAACCCCCAAACAACTATGGACCTGCTGCCGCTGGGAGAAGCAGAAAGCCCGGCAGGACATGAAAGGAGGGCGGGTGTTTCTGCAGAGGACAGGGACACAGAGTGCCGGTGGCAAAGGCTAACAAATCACAGGAGAGATATTAAATCTCACGCTTTGAGGCTTAAGCTGATACAGCTACTAGGGATTAGGAGGAAATTCAAGGGGGAAAGCGAGAGTTATCCCACATCTGCCTGCTGCAGTCTCACAGCACGTGGAGCAGCATCGACCTCCTCCTGCCAAACTGGATGGTGGCAGCAGCATCCGAGGGCTGGCACAGCTCTTGGGAAAACCTTAACGTGCTTCATGCTGCTGGGACACAGCAATGAGAGGCTTCAACACAGGCATGGATATAAAGCCAAGACCCTCTGCAAGCTCTGCTAGCATTTAACAACTTGCTAGGTCATGGCCCAGACACAGCCATGTCCCAGGAGCCTACTCAAGTCCCTGATATATGTAAGGTCTGGAAAGCCTCAATGTAGCCAGTGAAATGGGACAAGTCACTGGTGAAATGCAGCAAGTGGCTGACCAAACCTCCTCAAGACAGCAGCTGAACCCCAGCAGGGCTTTGCTCCCTGTCCTTGAGAGTTTCACACCAGTTTGCTCAGCTGCTGCCCTTTCTTTGCACTTCGCACACGTTTAAACAAAAACCTTCACCACTCCCTCGAGGAAGGCAAACAGTGAGCCCAGCTCCCATCACCTTCCACAGCTCCCCCAGCCCCCGGGTATCACAGGGGCACTGCACCCCCTCTCCCAGCATCACCCTGGCATCCCCCCATCCCCTACCCCTTAGTCCTGCATACAGGGATGGGGACACACAAACTTTGCTGGGCACCGTCCAGCTCCAGGAGCCGTCACCCCCTTCCCAGGATGAGATCCCGGGCCAGGGGGGCTCTGCCTCTTGCCTCCCCCGGGAGCCCCAGCCCCTCGGTGCGGGCCGGGCCAACTGGTGCATTGTTGGCGAGGGCAGCAGCCCAGGGACGTGATTGATCGCAGGGGAGAGAGGCCAAAGCCGTGACGGGTCGTTTAACAATTTCAATTAAACTCTGCAGCGCTCCGACGTAGAGGGGAAGGGAGAGGGAGAAGGAAAATAAAAAGCGGGATGTTTCCATTGCCAGGGAGTCTCAGCAAAGCACGGCTGGCCCGGCAGGAGCAGCCTGGCTCTCCCAGACCAGACACCCTCTCCGGCTGCAGAAGTGACCACGGCGTCGTCCCGACGTCCCCTTTCCCGCAGGCAGCACAACTGCCCTCGCCCGTCCTTCCCCTCTCGCTCCTGCCCCCAAAACCTTCTCCCTGCCCACCTCACCCCACCACCTTGGAGTGAGAGGTGCTGTGACCCACTTGTGCGGCAGCGCTTGCGCGGGGAGGAGGCTGCGCACGGAGAATATTAAACAACACGTCCCTGAAGTTCCCGCTGCCGGGACTGGCGCTTGGATTCTGCTTACGTGCGGTGACTTTTTTAGGCACAGGAAGCCCCAGAGGGCTGATCACAGCAATCGAGCTCCCAATCCACTGAGACAGCAGAAGGACTCTTAGAGGGATTTAAAAAAAATATATAATAAAAAAAAAAAATCAGCATCTCAGCCTGTCGTATGGAAAAGGCGCTTTAATGAGCAGCAAAGGCAGCAAAAGCTCGGCTCACATGGCATCGGTGAGAGGAGGGAGAGGGAACCATAAGGAATGGGGAGCAGTGGTGCCCTCCATGCCAGGAACGAGCCCCTGGGACCAGGCATGGCCCCACAGTGGGTCAAGCACAGGAGCCCCACTGAGGGCTTGCAGCAGTTGCCTTGCAGGGGTCAGGCTTTTTTGCCCCCTCCTTATAAAAGAATAAAATGAAAATAAGCCGAGGGAGCTGCTGACGCCGCTGCAGCGGGGGAGTTAAACACACATGTTCACGTGGGTGCCCCACGGCTGGAGGGAGGGGAAGACTCCAGAGAGAAGACAGACGGGATTGAACTGGGAGAGAGTTACTGGAGGGGACGGGAGAAAACAAGTGTAAGTTCACCCCTCTGGGTGTGCAGGAGAAGCAGAGCCATGGGCACCCCAGCCTGCCCACTCTGCCCGGCCACGGGACACCAGCTCGGGGGAAGGGGCTGTGTCAGCCAGCAGGACACTCACGTCCTCATTATTTATTGCCTTGGGGGTGTCCTTCAACACACCCACATGAGAAAACTGCTCTCGTTCAGCTCAGGGACCCTGTACAGGCACAGTCCCCAAGCGGCAAAGAGGCAATGACACACAGA
Source organism: Atrichornis clamosus (assembly GCA_013400975.1). NCBI lineage: Eukaryota > Metazoa > Chordata > Aves > Passeriformes > Menuridae > Atrichornis > Atrichornis clamosus. The sequence goes on from WBMZ01004224.1 coordinate 80,665, forward strand.
CCCTCCACGCAGGGAAGGGGCACCAGACAGCTCTGCTCTGGGGAGGAGTTGGCTTCTCAGTCCTTCTGAATGCCCAGCAGCTGGGATTTGCAAAGTTCTGGCCCTGGTCAAAGCTTTCCAGTAGATGACCCAGGGCAGCTGATCCCCTCCTCACGTTTATAATCCTCAGCCTAACTCGGGTTTCTCCGCACCAGCCTCTCCGCTCTGAGCTGCTCCTAAGAAGCCTTAAAGCTTCTTCTCCCGCCTGAGTTTCCCCTCTCCCTCCTCGGGACAGCTTTCCCACACACACCCACGAGACCCCCCACGACGAGTAGCCCTGGCAGGAGGGAGTTCCACACTCCCACAGCCCGGGCAGCCACGGTGCACCTTCCCCCAGCCACACACAGCACGGAGAACCCTTTTATTTACTTTTCCCAGTTTCCTTCTCTTGGTATGTCAGGAGAAGTGACCAGGAGCTCAGCTCTCTACAAGGGCTCCGTGGCACCACCACGATCTTCTCCATCTTTCCACCCTGCCATCACCTCCAGATGCCGTGCCGTGCCTGCAGGACCCCGGTCCCCTTGGAGACCCCCCCGAGCCCTCTGTTTGCTTCGAGCTGTGCTTGCTGCTGACCTTTCTGAGAGCACATGCAAGAAAACAGCCCTGCTGAAGGGTTAAACATTACCAGACTGAAATTCAAGGCTTGACGATTGGTTCCAGTTGACTGGCTGGGATGATAATTTTTCACAAGATAAATACGGCCGGGAGTGAGCAGCAACCGCTAAGGACCCTTTGTAGCAGCGTTCCCCTCAAAGGGGTTCATTTCCCCCTGCCACGGCTGCTTCCCTTCGCCCATCCCTGCTCAGTGGCCCACACTGCAGGGCCCCTGGCCCCGAGCCCAAAGGGAACCCCAGCTCAGCTGCAGGACTGCTTACAGCCCAGTCATTCATCGGCACGGGCTGTGCCTGCGCTCCTGCCTCTGGCCGCGGCATAACTCATGTGCCGGGGGTCAGAGCCAGCACTTGCACCCCGGCCCGGACAGCACCGAGCCCACTGCTGGGACTGCAGTGCCCAGCCAGGGGAAGGGAGCCCACGGCTCTGCGCCCAGGTACTCACTGCTCTTGGATGCCTTGATCTTGGCCACCAGTTTCTGCACGCCAGGTATGTCCCCGTTCTTCACGGCCTGGATCAGCTCCTGCTCACGCCCCATCGCAGGCAGGTGGGAGCAGCAGCAACGTAGAAACCCTCAGATCCCAGAGGTTTAAAAAGCCATGGGGCATAAGCCCCTAATTCCTCAAAACACACTTTGATGAGAGGTGAAATCCAGCAAGAAAGACGCTTTACAATCCTACAGGGCATAAAATCCAGAAGGAAGAAGTCTTTCTGTTAAGGGCAGAAGTCCCTTTCTGCGTCGGGAGAAGCAGGACCCAGATGGGGTTTGGTTGGAGAACATGCGACCAGTTAAAACAAAAATTACTTCAGTGCTCGGGGATGGTCTCCCGGCAGCACCAGGGCTCTGTGAGACAAAGCCAGGCAGCTCGGGGCAGGGTGTCCGGCGCTGGCAGCATCGGGATGCCCTCAGCCTCTCGCAGCACTCCTGGAGCCAGAGGTGTCGTGCTTTGCTCCCTTCACCAGGCTGTGCTGCGTTGATGAGTCCCTAATTCTTCCCAAAGGGATTATGGGCTCGTTGCCATCTGGAAGTTATAGATCCTCCCTCTCTGGTGCTCATTAGCCCCTTCGTTTCGGAATTCCTCTCGGTGACGGCACTGCAGGCACGCTGGGGAGCCCTGCGCACGGCCGAGCCCCGGCGCGGCAGCCCGGGACCTGCGGAGGGAAGATCAGAGTCAGCCCCCAAAGGCCATTTACCTCCCGGCTCCGTCGCGACAGCTTTCGTATCCGTGCCGAAGAACGAATACTTTGACTATATTTAGTCCTGGAGGGACTCGGCTCATCCTTATGTTAAATGGAGAGGGAAGAACCTGTGGAGGAAACCTCCTGAGGGTGCTGCCCCAGGAGTGGGAGAAGGGCACAGCTCCTTCCTTGCCCCTCCCGGGGCCACACACACCATCTCCTCCCTCACGGCAGGGCACAGGGCTTGGGGCACACAACGTCTCCCCCTCTCCCTTCCCAGTGGCAGCACACAAGGAACGGAGCAGGGGAGATTCAGCCAAAGCCCTCTGCAGCCCACGGGAGTGGGTCAGCCTGCCTTGCACTCTTCTCCTGTGCAAGGATAAACCCTGACCCTCCAAATCAGCCGTGAAGCTCAGTGCCCTGGGACCCAAGACACTCTTTCACCAGTTCAGGAGCTCTCTCTGGCCCCAGTGAGGAGCTGGGTGTAATTCAGCAGGACAACTGTGCTCAGGAGACCGGGATCAAGGCCATATCCTGACCGGGATGCCAGGTGCCCTGGAGAGAACATGGGGTCCTACAGCAGCAGTTCACATGTCCCAGCCTGTGCTCCCACACTGTGCCCGGGCAGCCCAAACTGTGTGGCAAGAAAATCCCTCCTGGTTCAGGGCCATTCATCTGGCAGGCTGCTCCGACGCCAGGGAGGAGCGTGCATGCAGGGGAGCAGGGAGCACACGCCGTGCCAGCTGCAAGGCCATGGCCAGATCACCCCACAACTCCCCCTGTGCCGATCCAGGACGGATCAGAACCAGCTCTGGTTCCCCCAGCCATAGCTCAGGTCCGTCTCCCTTCCCAGAGCGCTTGCCCTCCACAGTTTATGTAACAGCGGGTGTCGCTTCCTCTGAGCAATCGAGGTCACTGTTTTGAGAATGGAAAGCACAGGGGAGAGAAGGCAACAACGAGAGGTCCTGCTGGGGGTGGGGGGCAAAACCAGAAGGGGCATCCCATGGCATAGCACTACTCAGCTGGAAGCTGCAGCCCATGAACACAGACCCTCCACGGGCTCCCCATGTTCCAGCACTCCCCAGGGCGCAGCAGTACAGGGCAGACGAAAAGATGATCCTCCAGCACTGGCTTAGCTTCTGGGACAAGGGGGTGTGTGACTCCCACAGCAGGCTGAGGGGTTCTCCCCCCACCCACAGCTCATTCAGCTGATGAATCCCTCGGCACTGAGGCTGGTGCCCTCCGGGGTCAGCTGCCACCTTCCCCTCATCCTGGGGCACCTGCATCAGCTTATCTATGCTACAACAAAGTTTCAGCCACTTGACTCAGGCTAACCTTTTGCCGCAAACAAATCCCCTCCCGAAACCTCCTGTGTTGCACCGTCTTCGGAACTATTTCGTTTAACCCTGTGCACTGCATCCAACTCTGTGCTGCTCCTCAAGAGCGCTCACAAGAAGCCAATGTGAGGCGCTGAGACTACTTTGTATTTGAAAAGTCTGCCCGGCCTCTCTTGGAAAGCGGTGGAAAACGGCCCCGGCGCTGCTGCCTCGGCTCCCGGAGCACGCGGGGCTCACCGGGCATCTCGGAGGCACCGAGAGCTCCGCATGCCGACCTGCACCGCCTCAGCCTCTCCGGAGAGGAGCAGCGAAGGTAAAATTCGAGAAACGCATAAAGCTGGAAAAGCAACAGCAAACATCCCTCCCACACGAGCAGAGCTGAGCCTCCAGCCCAGGAATCCACCTGGAGAACCAAAGTATCCCAAACATTCCCGCAGCCAACGGCAGCGCCGGGAAAAAAGAGGAGGGAGACAAGGGAAAAAACCCCAAAACAAACCCAAACCAGTTACGTAAGTGGCGGAGGAAAGATGCGAAGGAGCTGAAGGCACCGAGCCGGGTCCCGAGGGGCGGCGGGGGCAGCTCGTCTCCCATGGGAGGCTCCGGCCCCGCTCTGGGCGCGGCCGGGCGGGCAGCGAGGGGGGCCCCGGCCGCGCCTCCGCCTCCCCCCGCCCCGAGACCCCCGGGCGGGGCGGCTCCTTCCTCCAGACGGGCTCGGGGGGATTTTTGCCCCCACCGAGACGAGTCGCTCCGTGGCTCCCGGGGCGAGTTGCTCCGCCGGCCCCACTCACCTGGCGGCGCTCCCAGCCCGCCGCACCGGGGCGAACCGAACCGCGCCGGGGCGAACCGACGGCACCGGACCGGACCCGACCGCGCCGTGCGGAGCCGCTCCGAACCGCGGCGCACCGAGAAGTGCCGAGCCCGGCCCGGCCGCAACTTCCCGAGCCGCGCGGAGCGGGAGCGGGGCCGGTACCGGAGCGGTGCGGCGGGTCCCGGCTCGCAGGCGGCGCGGCACTCGGCAAAGTCCCGCTCGGGCCGGCCCCGTCCCGGCAGGAAATCCCTCCCCGGCCCGGCCTGATTGGAAAAGCCCGGCGGGTTGTGCGGCGGGGCCGGGCCGGGGCGGCTGTCACTCACCGTGATGCGGCGTCGAGCGGGGCAGGGGCCGGGCCGCCCATCCCGCCGCACCGGCACCGCTCCGCCCCCAGCCGGGCTGCCCGGGGCTCCCGGGCACCGGCTCGCTTTGAACGGGGTCCGGCCGGACACACAACGCGGCCCGCGACCGGCGCCGGGAGGCGGGACCGGCATGGTACGGGACCGACCCGACGCTCCGGGACAGGCGTGGTACGGGACCGAGCCCGTGGGTGGTCCTCCACTTGCGGACCGGGATGCACCCGGTGGTCCGGAACCGACCCGAGGGAGGTTCCCCATTCTCAATCCAGGACCGACCCCGTGGTTCGGGACCGGCTCCGTTGGGCAATCCTCCATCCTCCTCAATCCAGAACCGACCCGGTGCTGTGAGACTGTCATGGAACGGGACCGACCGAGTGCTGGATCCGGGATTGGTCCGGTCCTACAGGACCGGCCCCGGAGGGAGGTCCCCCATCGTCGATCCAGGAACAACACGGTGGTCTGGGAGCCAGCCCTCCCCCACCTTCATCCCCAGCCCGACCCCCTCAGCCCTTTGCCCCCTCCGCAGAGGGGCTGCATAAAGCCACTGATGGCACCCATGGGACCAAAATTCACCGATCCCCAGCTGTTCTAGTCCCAAATTAATCCCACACTCACAAAGCACTAAAACCACCAAAAATCACCCATTTCTGCCAGTCTTCTACAGAAACAGCAGAGGCAAGTGCTCCCTTGAGCACAGTTCTTTTGAAACAAGAGATTGCCTAATAAAGCTGGACAGTTTTTGTTGCATGATACCACTGGATTATCATCAACTAATCAGATTAAAAACACACGGAGGCTTTGGTTTTATTCACTAAATGGCCAGCCCGCAGCTCCCTGGGGGAGGTGCAAAGATCCCACACCTCTTCAAACCAGGCCCCGAGACACTGCACCAAAAGATGGTTTCATGAGCAATCCCAGAGATGGGGATCCTTGGCAAGGGGGAGGGACTGATGTTTCCAGACACACCCTGTCTTTTCAGTTCGGGAATAAAGAGATTATTATGCACCTCTAATTATAAATGTCAACATTTTATGGCTGCTATGCTGAAGCACGAAGCTCTAAGTAGCCCTGCTAGGGAGGGCTGTGAAGTGAAAGGTCTTGTTATTCCTCCTCTGAGTTTTTCCAGAGCTTGTAAAGCGCAGTGACATTTATAATAATCCCCTGAATTTATATAGCACCTTTTGTCCTTTTAAGGATCTTAATTAAGCTTTGCAGCTCCCTGAGCACAGGCTAAACCCACTCTGCAAAAGAGGAGCCCAGGTCCTGCTTTGTAAAAATGTGTGTCCTGTTTCAGTCAGGGGTAGGACTTTTTCACCCCAACGACCTGCAGCACCCCTGATATTCCCAGCCAAAGGTTGTGCTGCTGCAGCTACACTTGTGTGGTTAAAGCTGGGTAATTTAAACTTTAATCTCTGGTGTCACACAAGCCTTTTGAATGGAGGGTGCCACTGGAGGGTTTACCAGAAATCAACGATTTCTAGTGCAGCCTTCAAACATTAAACCACATATTGGCACTCCCAACACTGCACTGAAGCCTTCCCTCTTATGGCCCTGCCTGTGGGGAGTGAAGCGAGAATGAGCCCCCATTTCCCATCAGGTATCCCAACTTTCCATCCACTCTTGAAGGTTGAACAGCTGGCTGGTGACCCCAGCACAAAGACCTGCCAGTGGCTCCAGTGAGTGCACCTCGCAGAGCAAAGAGGCCCCCGGTGACTTATTTCCCTGTGCAGAGCAGGTGCTGAGAGCATCAATTGAGTTTCCATTGCAGAGAAAACCCTTTAACAATTTGCCCCCTTCTCTGCACCAGGATGAGTGCAGGTGTTTAGAGTTTAGGGGGTTTGGGGTGCAGACACACTTGTATGGCCGGTTCTGCCCTCAGCCCCTACAGAAAGGTGCCCCAGGCAGCACTGATGTGTGTTCCCCACTTGGGTGAGGGGCCTGGGGGCCCCACCCGGCTCAGGCAGCTCTGTTCTGTGGGGCCCCAGCTCCTGCTTGCAGCTCCTCAGGTCGATGTTGCCATCTAGAGGTCCCTGCTACAGCGATCGTCTCCTTGTAAAGTATTGGGAAGGAGGTTTATTTTTTTAATTCAATGCAACCTTTCAAAGCAGTTTTTTTAGGTTAGCCCATGTCTTGGGTGGCTGGTTGATGGCTGCAGCTCACCCTGGCTCGTCTCAGCCCCAGCAGCTGCACAAACCCCTCTTTTCTACTCTGACATTATTTTGAGATGGGGCAAAGCATCCAAGTGGTGTATTTGCTGCCAGGCAGGGAAGCAGCCACACTGGCAGGAACAATACACCCAGCAGCATCCACGGCAGCTCCACGGCCAGTGCTGGCTCCAGGTGAGGCTGTGACAGACGTGGCTCCAAACCTGAGAGGGCCAGACTCCCACTCCCAAATCTCACCCCTGAAGACCAAACTTGGAAGTTCATGGCCATCCCATCCCCACTGAGTGGGTAGGAGGTCTGCAAAGGCCCACGCCAGACATCCAAAACATTTTAAGTATGTTATGAACCAGCTGGATGGAAATACAATTCTCTCCTCTCAACTGTGGCTCAGGCTTCTCCTTTCACTGCTGTTTTTTTAAAGCATGTCCAAAGACTTGCTTCAGTCCCAAGGCTGCATCTCACAGCTGGGCAGGGGGAGGCTCAGACTAACATGGGAGCAATGGCAGCTTGATGCCCACAGGGTCGATTCCCTGGATGTGCAGACACCACTGCCCAGTCACTCCCACTTCAAGGTCAGGACAGGGCTGATGTCTGGTACCTGCACAAGGGCAGCCCCACCGTGGCAGAGGTTGTGGTGGCTCCACAGGAGCTGTCCTGCAGGGAGGCGGGTGCAGGCTGAGGATGAAGCAGGGTGAGGAAGAGTCTCTCCTGCACTGAATGAGGCCACGTCAGAAAGCAGGTTATTGCCCAGATTTAAAGCCACCCACAGGAGCCCTTCCTGCAGCTCCTGACATTGATTCACACGTCACCTGGCTCCCTGAGCACCGAGGGGTGATGGGTGCCCCACTGCTGGGCTTTGGTCGTGTCCTTAAGCAGCCCAGCAAGTCTCAGCCTCATTCCTGATCCGGCAAAGTCACATCCTGTCCCCAGGGACCCTTTCTTGCACAGGCATCCATCTCCTCCCACATTGCATCCAGGCCAGGCATTTCCCACCCGGATCAGCACTCCACCTCGTTGGCACAACGTCAAGGGCAAAGCCAGAGCAGGATGGAGGATCTGGACACAAAGGTGCTTACGTAGGCATTTACTCCATCACGTCCTATACACCCTCCTGGCAAGAGCTGCTGCTGGAAGAAGTCCAAGGAGATGAATTAGGGGGCTTGAACAAGAGAGAGGTGCACTGCCCACAAGGAAGAGGAGGAGGATCACAGCTCCCAGAGATCAGGCTCTGGCAGAGAAGAGTTTGGGCTGGTTTGGCCCCAGACACCTCCTCCTGTCACACCAGAGCACAGCTGCTGCCAGCAGCTGGCCATTGCCACCAGAAGGGCTTCAATGCCAGGATACATCCCAGACCCAGGCCAGAACCTGGACACAGCTCCATGAACACAGGCACTGTGAAGCTGAACATCAGCTGGAGTATGAAATGCAGCAGTGACTGCCCTCAGCAGAGCTGGTGGGACCTGCTGGTGGCAAAAAGCTACAGGAACCCCCCCAGTGTCAGCTCTTGGACAGGTAGCAGGGCTTGGGAGGGGATTTAGGAAGCTCTGCTCAGGTAGTATCTCTTGCAGCAAATAGCTTTCCCCCACAAAAGTAATCAGGTAACCAGCCCTTTTTTACATCATTCCACAGCAGTCCCACTCTGAGCTCCCTTGAAAAGCAACTCCACAGCCTCGGCTGGAACACGTGTGAGCCGGGCGTTACAGCCCGCACCAGCCCCTGCCCTGGCACAGCAAACCCTGCCCCTGTGTCCGTGTGGGAGCTTGGGCAGGTGCTGGCACGGGGCTCCTGGCAGGAGCAGCCTTCCCACGTGCCAGTTCCCGGCTCCCGCCGGACTCACCTCTCCAGGCACACGTGAGCTGCTGCTCGCACTGTCCTGCTCGTCCTGCCTTCCTCCTCTTCCTCCTCCTCGAGCCTCCCGGTGCTGACAGTCACTTCTTTCTGGTCTTGTGCCTTTCTTTTCTCTCCGTCTCCCTTGCTTAGTCCCTCACTCAGGAAATTAAAGATAATCCTCCCTTTTTTTGCTGCCGGATTCCCTGTTTAACATTCGCTGCGTGTGCTTGCACTGATTCAAAACGGGATTAGACTTTCTGTTGCTTTGATGTCAGTTGGGCTTTGCACTTAAGGCAGAGGGGGGAAAGAAAATGTCTGTTAACAAACCTCTCGGATTCCACCCACCCACTTGCACCTTGGAAATGAAGGTCAGGCACATTTACCTGCAGAATTCGAGCCCCCTGCCAGGACTGACATGGGGGGAATAAACCAACCCACAACCACAGCACTGCACTCCCTGCGCTGGGCCTTATTCTCTGGAAACACCCAAATTTCACCCTGGCCCCGTTATCATCCAGCTGCGTGGAGGCTGAATGGCTCCCATGAGGAGGGAGGTGTCATTAATCATCAGAAAACCACAACTCGTTGGCTGTCAGTGGATATTGCAAGCTCCAGCTGCCGTGCAGCAGGGAGCGCGCGGGCCACCGGCATTGCTCCAATGGATCGGGGCTCAGGGCTGCCCGCTGGGAATACCCCGAGCTGCTCGTTTCTGTGGGAGAAGCAGGTGCTGCAGGATGGCTGTGCTGGAAAATCCATGTCCTGCTCCCTGTGGTGTGACATCTGTGCTGCAGTCCATGACTTCCTGGGACATTTCCCCTCTGCTTTCTCGGGCCTGAGCGTCTCCCCCTTTGGAAGATGAGGATTTGGGGTATTCTCACTCCTGGTACTTCCAACACCAGTCTGAAGTAGATGGAAAACATTTTTCTCATGTTGCCTGCAAATATCTTGCCTTTGCTTCCAAGACACCACTCCTCAAATCCATGATGTTCAGAGCAGAGTGCAGCACAGTTTGGAGCTGGAGCAGGATCTCACACCAGAAAAGAACCTTTTACAAGGGATTCTGGAGAGCCATAACTGGGGCTGGGATCTGACAGTGAGTCCTATTCCTGCTCATCCAGCACAGCCCTTTTCCACAGTCTCCATGGGCTCACAGGTGGTTTCTGTTGATGATGCTCCTTCTCCATTCCCACCAGAGCTTCCCTGCACAGGCAGCTGGGTCTTCTCTGGGTTACAGGCAGACCTGGGGACTGCAGAACTGGAGATGCTCAGATGTCCCTGAAACCACCCCAGGACCTTCTGCAGGTTGTTAGAAGAGCAGCTCCATGGATGAGCATGATCCAGTCATGACCAGAACCCACGCCCCAGCCCTGAGGGGCCTGTGGAGAGGCACAGCCTGTGCCTGTGGAGCAGAAGTGGGGACACACCTAAGCAATCCTGGGGCTCTGGCAGCTGTAGTCTCTGTCACCCACACCACACCACGGCACTGCAGCCCCGACTGGCACTACCACCGCGTCGGGCTTCCTCCAGGATTGCCCAGGACTTGGGACGGGCTCAGGATGTGCCTCTGCCAACAGCACAGTGTCTAATCCATTTTGCCTGGTGCACACTCACAGACTTGATTAATGTCTGCAATGAGTTCCATCCATCATCGGGGAGTAAAGGAGATTAACTCTGCAGCACGCCTGCCTTGCGTTGATCCCATTCTCCAGGCCTCCTGATTAATGGCGAGACCGCCTTATCTGTCAGGCCAGGAAACACCAATATCCGGGTTGACTGGGGATGCAGGGAAGCTGTGGGAGCTCGGGCAGCAGACGGGGCACTGCCGCCACAACCATCAGGGCCCTGCTGCTGCACCTCTGCTCTCCATTCCTCCATTCCCTCCATTCCCATTGCTCCCTCTGTTCCTTCCTCCCAGTCCTTCCCTGACACGCTAACAACAGGGATGGCTGGAAAGGGAGCAGCATTTGGAGGGCTCGTGCATCCATGCAGGAATGCAGTGCTGAAAACCAAAGTCTGGGGCTCCATTTTCCCTCGACGGTCAGCAGGGAAGATGTCATTCCCCATCCACAGGGGGAATTCGGATGAGCTGATTTGGAGGCCTGGAATAACCCAGGCAAATCCTCTCCTGGGGCTGCGGTCGAGGCTGCAGCTGACCAGCGCTGTGGAGAGCGGCCGCTCGGCCGAGCTCTTCCCGAGAGGACACGCGTGTAAAGTGGATGCAGGGAATTAGCGGTGCCATCTGGACGGGCTCCAGCTCCTGCCCCTGGCTCGCTGCTGATGCTTCATTAACAGCTCCCTCCTTTCAGCTCCGTCTCCTTGGCTTCTGCTGCGATCAGCTGGGCTGGAGTTTTGTTGTCTTGGTCTTTTTCCAAGTGGAAATTATTTCTCATTTCTTTTAACAATCAGGACACAGAGAAAGAGACAGGAGAGGAAGGAATTTCTAGGAGATGAAAGGGCAGGATTAAGGACACGGCTTTCACTTTGTTATCCCTCTAGTGTGGCTAAGAAATTCCTTTCAGAAGAAGGCTTTAATTAACTATATTTTTCTGATGGGAATAAACCCTGGACCTAGACATAGGTCTGGTTTCTTGGGTCTGCTGACAACCCCAGCTGCAACCTCAGCAGCCCAGATTCGTACACACACACACGGTCTTACACAAAACTCGGCACAGTGCATTTAAAATGGCTTTACAAAGGCACTGACTGTCACCCCAGACTGGAAAATAAGGCATTGAGGAAAAACCCCAGGCATTAGCAGGCCACTGTGCACGGTGCCAGTGGAAAGACAACCCGAGTGCACTGAACCACGGGGCTGTGGTGGCTCAAGATGTGGGAAAGGGCTTTTTGGACAGAGGAATAACCCAGGGCAGGAGGCAGTAGAAATATCTCCATTGCCTTCTAGACCAACAGCCCTTCTCACGCAGCAGGAAAAATCAGGGGAGAGGAGAGAAAGATGCCCAGTGGCAAACTGGGACATTTAGAACGCATCGCAGTGATGTATCCGCATCCTCCACTGCCGCAAAACCCTCCAGGAACTGAGTCAATCAAAAATAACATTTGGGGCTGATTTTTATCCAGATGAACTCTCTCCAAATATTTTAAGGCAACCAGCAAAGCGGCCAACTTCTGCTTGTTTAACCCTTCTCCTGAAACCTGCACTGATTCTGAAAGCATCTTTTCTGTGAGCTCGACCTGCAAAACTGGGCATGGTACCAGGTCTGCTCATCGTCAGCATCACTCTGGTCACCCCCCTGTGCCCTGACTCTGTCCTGACTCACTCAGTGTTTCTGCAGCTCAACTTTCTATGTAGACATGAAAGACTGAGAATCCACACAGGTTTCCAGAGGAAGCCTGGCCCCCAGTTTACACAACAACAGTAACTCTGCCAGGGAAACATCACACCAGGTCCCTCCGGGAATTGCATTTACCTTTTTCTGAGCCATGTTAAACAGGGAGCTCTCGCTGAACCCACGTCTTGCTCCTCTCCCAGCTTTCCAACTAACGAACTCCCAGCTGATAACAAATGCCAACTGCTTTTGCTGGAACATCTGCCTCTGCTCTCAGTGTTTAACAGCCCAAGAGGCAAAGCAGTTTACCAATTATTGTTTTCATAAGTGAGCATCATTTTACTTTTTCATTATCATTTTAAAAGGTTCCCACCTCTTCCGCTGCCCTGAGCCACTGCCTCCAAGCCCAGCAGACGCCTCCGTGCCCTGCAGCAACACAGGGAACATATGGCTGGTTTTCCTGGGGGAAGTGGAGGGGAAAGAAACATCTGGCTGCTCCAGCAACCCAACTGCTGAAGTGAGCAGAGCTTTTCCTGGGGCCTGCAGGTCCATGTCAGGAGGGTTTCCCATCCCATGCTACCACTGCTAATAGTCCCCTCGACACAAGACTTCAGTCTTTCTTGTGATTTAATTCCTTATTAATTTTACAGGTTTGGTGCTTGCCCACATTTTCTGCAACCTAAAAATTTCCTGTGACATGCTGTATCAAATGCTTTACTGGACTTCAGGTAGGTTCAATGTACCACAGCTCACAAATCAGCTATTGCTGCTTTCCTCCCCCTTGCCCCTGCTCAGAACCAGGCAGCAGGATTGCAGTCTCTGGTTACAAAACACCACTCTTTTTATTAGCTCTGTCATAAATCCTTACACTTGGATTTGCAATTTCATGTGACAGCTCTTTCCAGGCACCGAATGGAGTTTATCTCATTTCCCTGACTTGAACCTCTCAGGATTTTCCCCTTTGCTTCATCTTGGATCTGTAATTTCCATTTCCAAGCTTAACAACTTCCTAATTCTCATTGAAAAGAAGGATGGCAGAGCACTCATTTGGGGTTGGGCAGACACCTATTCTTGGTCATCAACCCTCCACATCAATCCTCCTGCTCTGTTTTCTCTTGATCTCCATGAACAGTTATCCACAAGCTACGGATCTGAGCCAAAACTTTTTTTTCCCCCAGTTCAGACTTATGAGGAATTCAGGTTAAAGCTGCCTCCTCCTTGTGCTAATGTCTGTTCCTGTAAAAGGGAATCAGTGACTAACAATGAATATGTACCCTGAGGCAGGATTTGTCTCCCTGAGGGCTCCTGGCTGTTCCTGTGCAATGTCGAGAGCTGCTGGCAGCTTCTTATCTCTGACAACAGCGGGATCTGCCCGTTTCACCAAGCACACATCCACACCCCTGACCTCAGCACATCGGCTGACCCGGCCCTGGAGCCCGCCAGCCTCTCAGCTTCCCTGTCACCGGGCAAGTCCTGCTCAGCCCCTTGTTATTTTTGGCTGTGCCTTTGTCTCTGGGATCCTCTAACCTTTAGCAATGAAAACAAAACCACGGAAGGTGCTGCCCTGGCCTTTGGAGCAGCCGGGATGGGCAGAGGCTGAGGGCTAAAACCTCAAATTAGCAGTGTGGGACTGGAATGAGCCAGGCAGCTCGGACCTGTCATTTCAAGGGCAGGAACCTGTGGGGAGAGAGGAGGTCGTCATCTGATAAATGCCCAATTTGAGCTAATTAATGAGAAATCCAGCATGGATAACAGGAGAGTTTAGATGACCATTTAAGCTGAAGTATTCCTGTAAAGCCACGTGTGGCTATCGAGCAGCAGAGAAAGGGAACTCACCTGCTGCCTTCATTAGAGATGCTCATGTGTAAGAGAAAGCAGAGCCTGGGAATTGGGAAATCAGGAGTTTGCTCATGGCTCAGGCTCCTTGTTCATTAATACCAGCTCAGGGCAGAACTGGCTCACACAGTAGCACTGACCTGAATCAAGTCAAGCACCAAGACACAACACCAACTTCTGTCTGACCAGCCAGACTGTACATGCAGCTGTGCACATCTGGATCAATGACAGCAGCACCTGAGTCACTGCCAAGCTGCCTTCACAAACCTAGTCCTCCAAACATTTGAGTTCTCTGTGTTTAGGGGTTTTTGAATCAAATGATTACATTCAGTACACATCCCTCTGTAAAGACACAAATAGTTGTGCTGGGATAGAGATTGCAGGAAAATGGGTAAGATGCTGCCTAAGCCAGGGCTGTTGTAGAGAAAATTACTGTCAATTTCTGACCTCAAGCTCAGCAAGGAGCTTTAGGGGAATTATTCAACTTTGCTATCACTTCTCATCTACAGGGAAGGAAAATAGAACGGGGCAGAGACTCACTTTCCAGAATCAGGGGAGGTAAAATGGAGCAGTAGTTGGAAACTACTGTACCAATCTTGCCTGGAAAGAAGGGGGAGTGATGTGCAGTACAAAGACAGTACCCAGCCAGTATGCAGAGTTGATGCACCATGTCTAACACATCCTGAGTGAGGTCATCCCTATCCCTAAGGCCACTACAAGGACAAGACTTCACCCATTAGGCTATGTGATCAATATGGACACAGATAAAGAGCTAAGCAATAAAAATGCAGAGGCCCATTCTGTAAGTCTGGCATCATGAGTAAGGAGAGCAGTGCGTTCGAGGGGAGGATTTGCAACTTGGCTGGCAGTGAAGGCTCCTCTCTCCAGAGTGCAAATCAGAGCAGTAGCCAGGTGCTAAATAAATATTTAGCAAATGAGAAAGTCTCCATTTAATGAGAAATTATTTGGCGAAACCAGCTGGGGAAATGGTTTCAGTAGCGCGGTAACAGAAGCCGGCGCTGCTCTCTGCCCCGCGGGACACTGTGGTTCCTCTCGTGTTGCGTAAGTCAGGATCTCCAGCTGGGACAGGCACAGGAAATATAACTCATTACTGAAATGTAAGAGCCTTTCAGGGTTAAACTGCTGTTAGACCAGCCAGATTCATTCCCTGGTTGCAGAATTTGCCCAGCAGCAGCTCAGGATGATTACTATCTTTCTTCATAACAGCGGCGTTGCAGACAGGATGGTTTAAGTGTAGTGGTGATGCCAGGTTTGTAGGAAGAAGTAATTTTTCTTTCTTTTATGTTCAAGGGCTGAGCTCCATTTCTTCACTTTTATCTACATCATTAGGCTGTTGAGATGGCAGTTCCCTGCCTAAATGTTAATTAGTGTATCTCTCTTTAAGATATGTTTTCAAGGGGCTAGTGCCTCAATCTTCCTTGTAATTACATGCAGCGGTTAGTACAACTCATCATCTATATCCCAAGGTCCCCTGAGAGCTCATCCCCGCTGCAGTTTCCAGTAGATGAACACTCACAGAACCAGTCCTTCAGAGAGCTGCTGTCTTCAAGTGTTCAGCCAGATAATGAGCCGATTACTGAGCCTGCTCCCGCTGCTGACAGTGAGCTCTGTGCACAGACAGGCTGCACATCACCAGTTGCTGCAGTTAGTATTCCTCCCTTCTCTCTGTCCCTTCAACTCGGCAAAACTCTGCCAGAAACAGCCCCTCCCCGGGGCAAGAACTTCCACACATTACTGACAGAGCAAAAAACCCGAAAAACAAACCTTGTCAAAGCCTCAACCTAAAAGTCCAGTAATGAAAGAGTCACGCAGCCATGGTGGTGAGGAAAGTCTCAAAGGCTGAGCACGACTTTGTCGTGTCAGCTGTGACATGTGTGCATCTGGGACAGACCTGCTGTGGGTTTTATGCCTCTACAGCTGAGAAGAAGGAATTACAGCTTCCTCATGCGTGAGGCGTTCCTAAGTGAACAGCAGTAGTTGAGACTGCAAACTGAAACTAAAGTTGTGCTTTGGAACAACTGCTACATTTAAATGTCAGATTCTTCCTTTGAAAGCTATAAGATAGCTCGTTCCTCTCCAGGGAAAGTGAGTAGGAGCTTTTCTATGCAGGGAAAATGTTTGGAATAGCAACTGCCTACCAGTTTCCCATGCAAACACTCATAATCCATACTTGAGGACTGGATAAAGCTAAATTACCTGAAGGCATTCACTGCAGAGAACAGCACCCTATTCACAACACTCCATCACCCCAACACACAAACCACTGCTTGCTTTGCAGCAGTAACCCCATACAGATAAACACTACCATTCACCCAAAATGCAGAGAAAAAAAAGAATCTTTTAAGAAAATATTGGCTGAGAAACACCACTTTTTTGCAAGCTGTACATGTTCAAAACCAAGCTACCACGGATACCTGCCAGGGAAAAAACCTCACAGGCAAATCACTGAGTGCAACAACTCCAGAGACTCAGCAAAAACCTTACAACAGAGCAGACAAATTGGCCCCAGCCTGTCTCTGATTTCTAAGAGCTGCAATGCCTGGGCAAAATGCGCTCCAGGTTTCTGTCTGCTGCTGGTCCACTAGAGGACAACCTAATAATGATGAACCCCTTTGAGTTACACAAAAATGGCCCATACTGAAAATGCTGCTGCCAAACCTGGCTGAGAGTCCATGCTGGGATTGCTGCTCTGTGTGTGCTGGGCCTCGCTTTTACTGGTACAGACTGATTCATACAGATTTATGAAGCTCCAAAAAATGCCTCCTACCATGGATGCCAGCCTTTGCAACTACAGAGAAAGAGACAGAAGCAAGGGAGATTTCCAGACAGACACATGTAATTTTTTAAGAAAAAACCCAATCCCCTACACTGTGCTCTGCCACAGAGAGAAACCTGCCTGTTGCTGCTGGTTTTCTCAGACTTCTGACATGATATCATGTTTTTTCAGTGCAGGAGGTACAGAATGATCTGTTTGCCCTGGTAACATGTGATTTATCAAGCTGTAATGGAGGAACCCATATCATGTATAAACAGTGGGCAGGAAGAACAACAAAATCATCAGCTCAAAGCCACAGAAAAGAACAGGCTAACACTCTGGCAAGGCAAAGAAAAAGAAAACCACTTCTCAAAACCTAAGTGAGTTCTTGCTTAGTATTTTTAAGGCAAATAGAAGACAAATAAAATCTGAGCTAGCAATAGAGGTAATTTCTGGAGCTAGGAAACAAATGAGCTGTGGCAAGAAGCAGAACAGCAGAAAACAGCAGAGAATTAATTACAAGTGAAGTGTCTCGGGTTGGAATTGAAGTTAGAGGGGTCAGAGCGCCAAAGCAGCAGAGATTTCCGTGGATAATTTGGTCTTAACATCCCCCAGCCCCACTGGGGCTGTGCCTGTGACTCAGGGATGAAAAGTGCATGTGTCTCTACAAGGGAGAAAAATACACACTGAAGGCAGATCAGAGCTACTAAAAAGGCAAAATCTGATACTGCTACTGACGACAGCGAGCGCAGGCTGGCTGCAGCCGGGAGGGCGCAGATCCCAGCCATCCCCTCGGGCTGTGATGTGATGGGGCACTGCCCAGCCCCCGTGCCGGCCCCCCCGGCCCCGCTCCGCACCCGCATTCCCTCCCACCGACGGCAGCGAGGGATGCTCCCACCCGGCGTGTCTGCCGGAGTCAGCTGCTGCTGGATGTCAGAACCTGCTCCGGGCTCGGCGGGCCGGGAGGGGAGCCGGAGCTCAGCCGAGCCTCGGCCGCTGCTCGCCGGCTGCGGGAGGGTTCCTGCCTCCCGCTCCCTGCCGGGAAAGCGCGGGGGAGCCCAGCCCATCCCAGCGCGGATCCGCCGAGGGAACTTGCCCAACTTTCTCCGTCCCTGGTCCCGGGACTCGCTGCCATGGCCCCCGCCAACTCTTCCCGCAACTTCTCCGCGCCGGAGGCTCGGAACGGCTCAGGTGAGCGGGGCTGCGCGGGCCGGGGGCTCCGCGGGGCTGGGGCCGCTGCTGGCGGTGATGGGGGGAGGTTGAAGCGGGGACCCCCCGCACCCCACCCGGGCCGTGCCGCCTTCAGCACCCGGGGCCGGACAGCTCCGGGCGGGCGGCGGGGCGGGCTGAGCCCCCGGGGGTGCGGGAGCGGCCGGAGCCCGCCCGGCGCTCAGACAGAGCCCGACCCCACCGCTGGCCCCGGCGCCTCGGAGCCATCCGCGACCTGTTGGCTGTCAGGCGGCATCACTCCAGCAGCCCGCAGGTCCTGGCTGCTGGGAAAGGATGAACCAGCCCGGCTAGACAGGGAGGGAGCAAAGCACGGAGAACATGAGACAGCGCTGGGGAAGGATGCAGAGACCCTCACCAGGCTCTCCTGCTCTCCATGCTACCCTGTTCCCAAAGCAGTAGTTTAGGGTCAGGCAGCCAGTTCTCAGTGGTGCAAGCTGGTAAAACTATTCAATGAACGTGGTTTACACATGGTCTTTGACCCTCTCTGCACCAGAATAGTCCTTTAGAAACCAAAAGTGTGCCTTAGGCACTTCCTTCTCAAATGCAGTGAAGATGAAGTCTCTTATGTATCTGAGTATGGCTTAGAACAACCACACCTTAGAGAAAAAAACATTTACCCTGTCCTTATTCGGTTGATACAGTGCAGCCCTTTTGGGACTTCCAGAGAGTATCAGGGCAGCCACAGACCTACAAGCAAAGACAAATCAATGCCTGAAGGAGCTGTTTCAATACACAAAGTATATTCACTTGGATATGCACAGAAGCAGCACTGGAGATTCAGATTCAATGATATCTCAAGATGAAAGAGGCTTCAGAATTTATCTTTAGAAAGATAACTTTTGAATATTTGACAGATGTGCTTTTCTGACTCCAGCCCATAAAACCCACATGAACTACAGCTTCACACTAGTGCAGCTAATAAGACTTGAAAGTCCTGCTGGTACAGACACCAAAAGCAGGACAGATGCTACAGCACTGTCCTTTCACACAAAGCCTTTGGGCTTGCACACGTTCTGCTTCGAGGCCAGCTGAGCTCATTCCAAATGTTATGGGATCACCATGAGCACTGTATTGATTATATTGGAGGAGAAAAGGACATTTTGTCCCAATATCCAGCTAACCAAGTGGCATTTATGTTTCACTTTTACAATCCATTCCCACCACATTCATAACAAAGTTTGTGGCTAAAAGAAAGGAGATCAGATCTCATACCAGCTACAGGCAGAACAGCAGGACCAGTCATCATCTTCCAGCTTCCAGTCCTCCATCTTCCAGCATTAAGGAGGCTTGAGGTCTGTTTGGATGCTCAAGGGATGCACAGGTTGGATGTTGAAGTGTCAGGTTTCAACAGGGTGCTGATGGCTGTATGTTATCTACTAAAAGTCATGTAACAGGGGACATTTCCTTGCAATAATGAGTCACCAGGAGGAACAGGGACCATTTAAACCCCGACAAATGGTCTGGACAAGGCTTATTTGTCCTATCAGCCAAGCCCGGCTTCCACCTTCAGGCCCCTGCCAGTTCTGCTGTGCCTCATTGGCTGCTTTCTGACACCTGCAGAGAGGCTTCCCAATAAAACGGCGAAGCAACTGCTTTATTGAGTTCTGGCCTTGGCCTTGCTTATGCCTAAGCTGGGTGCTTCCTAATGCCAGAAGGAGTGAGGCAGTGGCAGCTCATCATGACCCACTTCTGAGAGCACTGCAACGTTACACACCCTTGGCATGGCACACACTTTTCCAGCCACAGGCCAGAAGTGTAGCCCCAGTAATCTTGCCAATTCAGTCAAACTTTTCTGTCACACTGAAGTAAATGTGCAGAAGTTTGTACTCAAGAATCCCAGAGATCAAAGTCAGCAAATACCTCAGCAAACAGACACCACTTTGGCAAAGACTACACCTATAAGTATCTGTTATTTCACTTAATCTCATTTTCAAGATTTCCCGAGGTTCTGCTGGAGGAGGCTTCCCCCCTTCTGCTGCTAAGGAGATGGAATAGCTCAGTGACTGAAAGCATTTCCAATTAACAGCACATTGAATCATCTACAATTCAATGAAAGGCAGTCGAGGCTGAGGGGCTGGCACACACGTCCTTGTAACAGCCACATAAATAACTCACACAAAACCTTTTCCTAGAAAAAAACCCCGCCAGGTCCCATAGGAGAAGAGTAATGAGATGAAATGAGATTTGCCTCACCTAAGAATGGCTCCTTCAGACTCCAGCACTGGGGAGCCCTGCAGAACAGAGAGCACCGCCATCACTGCCCCCGACACCACCTCCTGTGCCCAAGAGCTTGTGGCTTCAAAATGTGATTTTAGACCCAGGTTAGGGACAAGGCCAATGTGAATTTGGTTATATTTGCACCTCCCACCCCAAAGAGCAACAGTCAAGCATTGGAATGGATAAGCTAAGTGTTATCAGGCAGGAATTTTGCCTTGGAAATCCACCCACACTCAGAACTCCAAGATGGCAGCTGTTTTTCTCTTGTAGAACTAGGACATTTCCTGTTGAAGGGCTCCTCTGAAACATGCTCCCAAATCCCTGTCTGGCCACACACTTGGATTTCTTTCTAGGAAAGAAACTAGAGAAAGGGAGAGAGGCAAGGAAGGGAGATGGAAAGGAGAGCGTGCTCTGGCCTAACCCTGACAACAGAGCTGGGACACAGCCAGGGTACAGTCCCAGATCTCACAATGCAGATAAGCATGACCCTGCACAGTCAGTGAACTCCGTGTCTCATACTATACAATAGATAAACTACTCAAGAGATAAACTGAAGCTTTCTGACAACAGCTTGAGCATTGACTTTATCCAGATTTTGGCACCCACAGAAAGGCTTTACTTCTCCAGTGTGTGAAGCACCAGCTGCCTCACCCACTCCCCCAAAAATGGCTAAAAATGCAGCACACCCTAGAATGAAAGTTCCTATCAACTCTGTCAGATGCTGGTGAATGCAGAGGCATGCCAGCCTGAAGTTAGTCCCTCAAAAAAGGCTGGGGAGTTGCAGAGCAGGACAGAAGCACATCAGGAGAGCTGAGGAAAGATGCCTACACATGGCCAGCTCTGGGTGGCACGTGCATGTACTGAGTGGCAGAGAAGGAAGGGTCAAATCCCCAGCTAAGCCTCTCCAAGTACTGCAAAGGGTATTAAAAATCATTCCAAGCTATGTCCTTGATGGGGATGGATCCAGCTGCAGGAGAGCGCAAGCACACAAAGTTGTAAAGAGGTTGTCTCTGGGTTGCACTCACTGCTTTGATTTGTTTTGGCAGTAGCAGAGAAGCCAGCGCCACACACCAACGTGATCATGCCCAGTCTCTTCAGCATCATCTGCTTCCTGGGCATCGTGGGGAACCTCATTGTCATCTACACTATCGTCAAGAAGAAGAAGCTGAGATGCAAACAGACCGTGCCTGATATTTTCATCTTCAACCTCTCCATTGTGGACCTCCTCTTCCTCTTGGGCATGCCCTTCCTCATCCACCAGCTCCTAGGCAATGGCTCGTGGTACTTTGGAGCTCCCCTGTGCACCATCATCACCGCCCTGGACACGAACAGCCAGATCACCAGCACCAACATCCTCACAGTGATGACCCTGGACCGCTACCTGGCCACTGTCTACCCCCTCAAATCCACCTATGTTCGGACGCCGTGCGTCGCAGCTCTCGTCATCTGCCTGGTGTGGCTGCTGTCCTTCCTGACCATCATTCCCGTGTGGATGTACGCAGGCCTGATGCCTCTGGAGGACGGCACCGTGCGCTGTGCTCTCCTGCTTCCCAACCCAGAGACTGATATCTACTGGTTCACCCTCTACCAGTTCATGCTGGCCTTTGCTGTGCCACTGATCATCATCTGCGTGGTTTACTTCAAGATCCTGCAGCACATGGCCACCACCGTGGTCCCGCTGCCCCAGAGGAGCCTCCGGGTGCGGACCAAGAAGGTCACCCGCATGGCAGTTGCCATCTGTTCCGCCTTCTTCATCTGCTGGGCTCCCTTCTACATCCTCCAGCTGGTTCACCTTGGCATTGACACCCCGTCCATGGCCTTCTTCTACGCCTACAACTTCGCCATTAGCTTGGGCTACGCCAACAGCTGCCTCAACCCCTTCCTCTACATTGCCCTTAGTGAGACCTTCAAGCGCCAGTTCCTCGTGGCCATTCGCCCTGCCAAAGAGCCCTGTCGCAACAGCAGCTCTGCCAACAACAACAGCATGACAGAGGCCAGCGTGTGCCTGAAGCTGGCACCAGAATCCACCCAGCAGACTCAGTTTCTGGAGGACTTCTCCCCACGCTCGCTGCCGGTGACTGTGGCTGTTCACTAGGGCGCCCTGAAGTGAGAGCAGGAGAAAGCCTTTGGATCTGGGAGTTGGTGGGGAAGCAGCAGCTGGTGGGGAGGCAGGTCTTGGAGAAGCATATGGACTACAAACTTCCACCTCCAAGAGCCCAGGTGCCTCTCTTTTCCATTGCTCTGCTCCTACACTGCTCCCAGCCCATGAGACGCTGTGTGCTGCTGCTTTCCATCCTGCACGGGAGGACTCTGCCACCACTGGGCCCCCAAAGAGGATGAATGGAAAAGAGAGAAGACAAAAAAGGGGATTTCTAGCAGGAATATTCCTCCTGGAAGAGTAAAACCTCTATCAACACTGCCCACTGAATCCTAACCTCTTGGCCCAACTGGGGTTCCTAACCAGCTTGTCAGTGTAGAGCTTCTTCACTCAAAACTTGAACTTTGAATCACAATGTCATTTTTTTTTTTTTTAAGAAATCTGCAAACTTTGCTGACTGTGCTGATATCCTAGAAGCACACAGCAGAGAGAGATCTTGGGGACAGAAGTCTCACCCAGCTCTGTTGCTTGGCCTTTCAGTCCAGCCCCGTGTGCCGCAGTGGGCTGTATTGTTTGGCAACCAAAACATTTTCAAGAACTGGCTCATTTTGATGCTAATCCTAAATATTTCAAGCAAATTCAGGCACATAATAATCGCACTGCTTCAAGGGACTGCAAAGAATTCTCAAAACTACCGATGCTAACACCAGCTTTGTGGCTTTTCATGCCAATGAGCAGATTTTCACAGTGCTAGTTCCTCATGCTGCTCTTGTGCCTCACAGTCTGCATGGCCATTGGGGAACCCCAGGCAGAGGGTTTTAAACAGGACTGAAAATCACAATGTGCAGAGATCTGTGGAGCGAGAAGCTGTGATAAAGCAGCTCAGGGGAAGCAGAGTCGCTTATGCGGCTTCCTGAAAATAACAAACGCTTTACACGAAGTTAAAAGAGGGAAAATTAAACGTCTGTGTGCTGTATGTGCGGCTTTAACAGTCGGAGGTTAGGAAATAACTCTGCTCATTACAAAGCAGGGAAAAGGCAGCAGAGATCAGCTCAAAGCAGGGATTACACCGACAGCCGGTGCCGGGCTCGGCGGGGCCCACGCAGGCATTGTTCAACACTTTGTCAAACATGGGGGAATGGGCTCTTGTAGATGGATTTAATTTAAAGAATTAAAAACATCAAACGGTGCAAAGGAATTTGTTACTGCACTTACGGTTTCACGCCACCAGCCACCCACGATATGCACACGACAGGAATTCACCCTCACACAGCTCCACAGCAAAACTGTGTCACCTGCACAGGACTTTCTAAGGCACACACGCACTTAGAGGTGCACCTAAAGCACACAAGTCGTATTTGTAAGTATTCTTAAGTACACCCAATACTTAAATTCACCCTGTAGAGAACACACAGCCGTCCGCTCACCTTGGCGATCAAAGCAGGCAGGTGTGCAACGCCAGCACCTTTGACATCAGCAGATGCAGCACGCTGCTTTTTGAGTCATTGAACAAGCCTCAGGACAGGGTCTCTCTGTGTTTTCTTCCCAGCACACCCACACCATGACTGACGGTACCTTGTGGATTTTCCACCTGCGTTTCCCCGGCCAACAAAGCCAGACACACGCGGAACTTCCAAGCTTTACGACTCGAAAAATCTTTGCCCCGTTTTAACTGCCAGGAATTTTCACCTGCTGGTTTTCATGGAGCTGCTTTGCTCTTTGGTCAGTACTCTCCCTGAAGGGTGGGAGCGAAGGTCGAGGAAGATGTGTGCTGTGCCAGCCAGACTTGCCCTCGGGACAAGGGAAGCTATTGTGTTACCTTTCTCCCATGAGGCAGTGAAGGGAAGAACTGGCACACTTTTCTGGGAAACGAGGTGGTAATGACTGGGTGGGGGTTTTTCCCTCTAGTTCCAGCCATAAGGAAATTATGAGTGAAGTGAAAACAGCCTGAGTTATCAGGGCTCTGGAGAGCAGCACAGTGAAGATATTATCTTGCTTACACAGTAAAGGTGTTTATGGTTGAACCAGTCTGTTCCCATCTGAAGTGAGTCAATTTGACCCAGTGTGGCCAAGGCAGTGCTAAAAACCACAGGGGCAAGTGGGCTAACCAAGAAAGGAGGCCAGCAGCAGATGGTGCAGCACTCAAAAGGGGTTTTGTGGGGTAGACCTTTCCCAGATCTCATCACACTGAACCCATCACACAGTACATGGACACCTTCCCAGCCTGAAGTCCTGTTAGATCTCACCTCTGGAAAGCCACGATGGAGAGACTGGTCCCAACACGAGGGACGAGGCTTCCCATCTAGCCAGTGTCCCAGTAGATGCATGTGCCCCTTCCCACCACCCTGCAATGGCTCATGGTTTCCATTTCCTCATGTTCCTCCTGCCTGTCCCAAAGGGGTTTTCTACTCCAAATGTTTAAATTCTGCCTGTGGAGTCCCTCCCTTTCCATATACATCCATAAAAGCTGTGACAATCACACCTTGGGAAGACAAGGATGGGGACACCTGTGTATCTATTGAGAGGTTGGGAAGAGAGGCACAGATAGGAAGCAAATTAGCTAAGAACACAGCCAGCATATAACTTTTTGTCAGTTTCCCAAAATCACCCCAAAGCACTGGGCAAGATGAACAAAAGTCTCTCCTTTGAATCAAACCTTTTGATCAAATGCCTTCAGAAGTGTCACCCTACCTGTTGGGTAAGATAAGGCCTTCCAGCAGCTAAACAGTCTGTGCACCTTAGTGTGACCTACTCCAAACATCCTCTCCCTCTTCCAACTTTTTCAGAGCTGGTTTTGTTCGGTCAGAGAGTCCGTGGACGTTCTGGTTTGCGTTCAGCTTTACCTCTTTGTCTCTCTGCTCTTTGTATTTATTATGTGATCTCCTGCCTCAGTGCCTTGGTTACCAACGGCAGAGCCTGAATAAAAGGAATTGCTAAGTAGGGAAGGACACAGCCACTGGTGCAGGGATGGAGAGCCCGGAGTGCTGCAAGGTCTGTCCCAGAGGTGCCGTGAGAAGGGCACAGAGAGAAGGCAGCTCATTTCCAGCAGTCCTGCTCCCATACACAGCCTGTTTTCCATCTTGTTTGAGAGAAACCAAAGGGAAATTCAGCTGCAAAAACAGGGGAAAACATCCCTAAAACCAAAGGGTGATAGAAAACTTCTTCAATCCAGTTTTTCAGATCAACAGCCTACTAGGCTCGAGGAGACAAATTTCCTCTGCTCATTTTGCCAGCACTTATCCCATGTGTTTGTGAGCTGCCTTGTCAGACAGCAGGGAGACAGATGGGTTCACTCTCCAGCCCCTCCTCTTCCCCTCATTGTCCTCAGAGGTGCGAGTGAAGCCACATGTCACAGCTCTGCTCTTGATAAACTCCCACAAAGGGCCAGATGGTCCAGTTACTTTTACTCCTTCTTTCCCAGCTAGTGACAGCCCTCCTTGGCTGGTCACGGCAGGATTCAGTCCCCAGCTCACCCTTCTCAGTTACCCCTTTTCCACTCTCCACATCCCTGTGTCCAAATAAACTCCTGCCTTCCCCCAGTCACAGATCTGCCAAGCCATCCCTAAACAAGCAGAAGCTGAGGTTCCTGGAGCCCAGAGGGGCAGTGGGCTGGTGACATCCTTCCCTGGGCACCCTTCTCCACGTGAAGTCTCTGCACAGCTAAACCTGCCCGGGGGAAAGCAGCCGTGATGGAGCACAACGATGGAGGCTTCAGGGTGGGGAGGAGAGAAAGGTGGGGTGACTCACTGGCCCCTGGGACACAGCCAGAACCTGACTAATCCTGTTCCCTCAATCCTCCCGGGCTGCTAATTGGACGCATTTCATTCCACAGGCTCACCGGTGGGAGAGGAGCCACGTGGCAGGTACGGATAGGTTCCCAGCCCACTGCTCCTGAATCCTCCTGCCAGATGCAGGGGGCACACAGCAGTGCCCTCCCCTGCTCACCTCCCGTCTGCAAAGCAGCACAGCCAAACCCCCAGAGCAGCCTTTCCACCGGCTCCATCCCTGCCGCGGGGCTGGGGAGGGGCAGCACACAGGAATACACCCACAGGAGAGAAGGAAAGGGGGAAGGATGTGTGGTCTACAGCCCCCATCTCCCAGTGAAGGGCTCCTCCAGCACACAAGGCCCTCCAGTTTAAAGAAGATGGATTTTGAAGCTGTATTTATAGGGCAGGATTTGAACAGGGAACTCTCGCTGCACCACTGGAGGGAAAACCTCTGCTAAGAGATGTAGGACACAATTGCAGGACCCTTTGTGCCCCATCCATATCCCATTTGGGAAACAGCTCCTGTGATCACATAGGACACAATAACTGTTCCTCCCACATCTTTCTACCAGTAAGGTTGCCTTGGCTGTGGGAAGTGCCACTCCTGATCTCCCAGTCTGGCTCAGGGAGAGCAGCAGCCCCAGCTCCTCCTGAAGGGTAGAGCTGGGCTCCCACAACTGCAAAGTTACATGTGAGATGTGGCTGCAGCCTGAGACATGGTGGGGCACAGAGCGGTGCTGCGGAAGCACCTCTGGATGTGCTGAGGACAAGCATATTAGAAAAGCCATCAGGGTGTCACCTCAGAACCTTTCACTGTCCTTAAATGCTGCTGGAGTCAGGTCCACGCTGCCTGGGGTCCAAGATCTCTGCTCCTCCAAAGCCAAGTGGCTGCATCAGCCTTGCCCTCCCCACACAGAGCACCTGAGCAGCACAAGAACCACTGAAAGCTCACGGCCCCAGCCCTGCAGGTCCACACAGGGAAATGAGAGCCAGGTTCTGCCCACGGCACCAGGGTGAGTCTGAGCTGACACCTCAGCACTGAGTGGGAGCCAACTCTACCCCAGGAACTGACTGCATCACCATTCAGCACTGCATGAGAATAGGATCTGCAGGGTCTGGATCCACAGAAATGCCCTTGGGGGAATGATTTTTCTGAGCTTCGGTTAAACCAAAACCTGAACGTGTCACTGTTTAAACGGTATTTCTTCCACTTAAAACAAAGCTAACAGATGAGTCAGCCCTTCCCTCCAACCTGTGCTCTTGTGTCCCCTGCAGGTTTCCACTTGCAGAGGAGGCAGCCTGAGAGTCAGTGACATCATTTTAATTATTCTGGTGTTCAGTTACTATTCAGTTGCCTTTGCTAAGTCTGGAGGAGCTCCTACAATTGCCTTCCTACACACGCTGCTGGAAGCACAACAGCTTGGAAACACCAGGCTGCCATTCCCTGCTCCACCAGACACCAGGGGAGAGAGCAGGACTCTCCTTAGGCAGGCATGGCAAGGAAGACTCCTGCCTCATCCAGGAGCAGGGCTTCTCACACGCACATTCATTCCAGGCTCAGGGATGGAGTCCTCTACCCCTTCTCCCATGGGGCTTGGACACAGAAAGCCAAACATCAATATTTTCAGACATTTTGGCACAGAGGACTCAATGGGGATAAGCACAGGGATGGAAACAGTGGGTGAAGTTATCACTGATGAGAGCTTCTAAAAGTTCTTGTTGGCTTATTCCCTCAGGAACTTTGTTCTTGGAGGTGCACCTTCTCCAGCAGCCAGGTCCCTCCCACCAAGGAATTGAAACAGATTGTGAAAGGAGCAGACTGTTCACATCAGGACTCCCTGTCCTCCTTCCTGTCTGCTCATGAATTAAGACTTTGGATTTCAACTTGCAAAAAACGTTTTGAGGACTTAATTCCCTCCTCCTTTTGTTTTTTTTAAAGGTCAGGTCATTACAACCTCCTAGACTCCAGCTAGAACTTCAATTTAGACCTTCAAGTGCTCTGGGCATGTACATTTATCATGTTATCAACACAGAAACTGCTTGAGAAGAAAAAGAAAAGAGTAAAATGTCACCTCTCAGAGTGAGAACAAGTTTCCTGTCCTTTGCCTTCACTCAGATCCAGATACTTTTCCTCAGCCAACTGCTACCCCTGAGGAAAGCACACGAACCTTTGCTCCCAGGCTGTGCCAAGCCACGGCCCCCAGTCCGTGCTGGGGGGCTCAGGGCTAACAACAAACACTGGCAGCTCAATGAGAAGGGGCTCATTTGCTGTAATTAATATTCAGCCTTTCTGCAGCATGGGAAACATCGATTGTTCAGTGAGAAATAAATCATGTGTCTTTCTTGGGAGGATTTTAATGAAACCTCCCCCTTCTTTTCCTAACACTCTCAGGCTCGGGGTAAAAGGAAAAAAGCAAAACAACATTCCTGCATCTCCCCATCAACCCTGCATCATAGTGGCCCAGTCAGGCTAATTAGGATGTCTCCTGCGTGCTGAGGGAGGCTTTACCCAGCAAATCCAGCCCCACTGTTCATTATATTGCTGCAGCACAACTAATTACTCTTGGCTTTAGTGGGAAGAGGAGCAGACCAGCCCTGTGTGCAGCTGGGAAAAGGGCTGTGCTGAGCAGTCAGGTTCTGCCCTTCCCTCTGGTCCTACCAGATCTCCTGGTGCTCTGAAGGCCACAGGATGGAAGAAGAGGCTGAGCTGGGTAGTGATTTCTTAGGCGAATCATCATAAAAACCTGAACATGCTGGAGACCCCTTTATTTATCTTCCAACTTATCATCCTTCTCAGTTAAGCAGGGAACCTGCCCTGAACAACCAAACATGCTCTGGGACTCCACCACCCCTCCCAAGGGGTGTGGGTTCCTGCTCCAAACTGGGATGGCACCCTACGCACGTGGTCAGTGCTCATCAGGCAATGGCAGCACTGACCAGTCCATGGTGGCACAAGGAAAGGGGCCAGTGGCTCCGGCAGCCTCAGAGCCCTTTGACAGGAGGAAATCCAGAGCCTGCTCCCACTCACACCACTGCTTCCTCCAAAATTAACGACATGGGATTAGAGAAAAGCCAAGCAAAACAAGGTCTGAGTCATGCCAAAGGTTTCTTTTGTGGCTGCCTAAGAGCAGAGTTTGACATCTCAGGGCTCTGATTTCACCACCAAAATGAGCTGCTAAGAAGGAAGGCTGACATGTTGCTGTCCTCTAGTTCCTGAGCACAAAAATTTCAGATGTTTTACAAGTGTTTATGACCCAAACCTCAGATGAAGGCTGGAGATGGGAGAATAATGAGAATCATTTCAACCTTGGAAAGTGTAGGCTGTTGTCTCAGATAAAATCTACAGTACTGCTGAGAAAAGCAACTGCTTATCTTGACTGTCCTTTAGTACAGCAAAGGAAACCAGGAGAGAGCCGTGGGTGGCTCAAGAAAAGACAAAGTCACCAGTGACAGACCAAAGCTGCTGAGGAGCTGCCAGAAGCAGGCACCAGGCAGGAGCAGCTGAGCCTTGATGGGATAAAGACAGGACATAACCCCCATTCCTCTAATCTCCCCAAATCACCTCACGGTCCTAATTCTTTAAAATATGCTTATTTCAAAAGCTGCAAAGATCTCAGCTACATCCCATGGGCTGGGGGAGATGGCCCAGCAGTGAGAGTGTTCAGACGAGTGCAAGACAGGGTGACACACAGCTGATGCACAGAACTGCTCACAGAAAACAGAAAACCCCTTCCAGCAGCCAGTAAGGAGTTGGGGTTCATTAGGTCTGCCAGCTGTGTTTTTCAGGAGTGTTTAATCCCTTCTTTAAAGAGGAACCATCAGTACTAATGAACTGCAATGGTGACAGCTCAGTGCAGAAGCCCAAATGTTAAATTCTGTATCTGAGTGTTTATGTGGTAAAGGGACTCAAAGGACACTGCAGAAGCACTGTCTCTTCCCAGGAACACTTCAACCCTTTGACTACTGTGTTAGCTGTTAAGGAAGGCCTCAAAAGACACCAGAGAGCTTAGAAAGTTACTACTTAAGCAGCAGGTCATATTTTAGAACATATTTTCCAGCTACTGCAAGCTCAAAAAATGGGATTTATCAATAGAAACCCTTCATTGCAGCTCCCATGAAAGGAGCTACAGGATCAATTGAACAAGGATACCTCATCAGCATTCAGTCACAAGAAAATCATCCACATGACATTTCTCCACTTGCAAGAAGCTGTTGGGTGATGTCCATCAGCTCCGTTGCAAAGAAATCTTTGAAGATGTGTCTGATTTTAAAAGAAGCAATGAACTCAGATCTCAGCTGGAGAAAAGCTGCTTTACCTCACCCTCCCATCAACTAGAATGGGATAACTTCTGAGGATATCAATCAAGCTTTAAGCAAATCCCACAGTTCCTGAAGTCTCCTTCCTCACCTTGGTGATGAGCTACAAGAGGGCTGTGACCCAAACTGGGTTTGACTTGTAAGCCCTGCACAGAAGGAGGAATCTGGGAGAGCACTAGCAGTGGTGAGGGGACAAGAGCTGGGAGCTGGCTGGGTTAACTGGAAAAAGTTGGACAGTTTTCATCAAAAAACTGAATGTGAGACATCTTTAAACAAGATCCATGGCCAAGTGTGATGATACAGGCAGTGGGAAGGGACACAGACGGGAGGAAGATCCAAGGACTTGGCAAAGAGACCAGTCAGCACTGTTTGTGCCACTTTGGGAGTGGAAACAGTCAGGAGAAGTGAGCAGAACTCCTGGGAGGATTGTTTTAAACTCCAGAAGGAGCAATGGGCACTGGACTCTCAGAGAGTGAGAAAATTTCAGCACTGAGGGAAGAGTGGCCAAAGGGAAATAATCTTTTTTGTATGAAAGAAAGAAAGAATTTGTTGGGTTTCTTATTTTAAATATACCACCTCCAGAAGTTAGCACCTGCTACTTTCTCCTAGAGAGAAAAATAGAGAAAAAACTCAAAGTCAATTCCAAGTTTTTCAAGCACACTTTAAAAACAGAATTATTGACCTGTTTAAAACCAGAGGCAAGTTTTACCAAAATTCTGTTGCATTCTTATTTGCCTTGTTAGTAGTTCTGTAAGGACAGCTGATGTGGCAGCTTATAATTCTTCTGTCCAACTGGCACAGGGGTTTTCCGCACCTGTCCAGCCTCCCCTCCCTGGGCACTCCCTGGTCATGCTGCTGCCAAAACACCCAACACCACAAACGAAACCCAGCAAAGCACAAAGTGTCAGCAAGGGGACACTAGCAACACAAGCATCTAGCACGGCAATGAAACCTCCTTCCTGAGCCTGTAAGAGCTTCTGGTCTGCACATTTCCATCTTCACCCCCTCCCTGACAGACACAAATATTTTAACTGGTCAGAGTGAAGCTGGTGCTTAGAGCATCTCTGCTGGGATACTGCAGAAGTGACTGAACGGAGTGAGGGCTTTTCTGTCCTGGACTTAGGAAGGGTCCCTGCCCTCATACACATCTACCTAAAAGCAGCTGCCAGGCTTTTTTGGGCTGAGCAGATCCACACCTGAGAAAGGGACAGCTGCATCCCCTGAGCATCCACCCAGGGCTGGCACACACCTGGCTGAGCCTCCAGCTTCCCACAGGTTTGTTTCCTTAACCATCTTTCAGGGTCAAGAAGCGACATGATTTCAGCAAAGCTTCCCTTTCTTCTGGGGATTTATTATTGATGTTACTATGGTTCCCATCTTCAGCTCTGGCCTTAAAAGTAAGCAGCACT
Source organism: Atrichornis clamosus (assembly GCA_013400975.1). Lineage (NCBI taxonomy): Eukaryota > Metazoa > Chordata > Aves > Passeriformes > Menuridae > Atrichornis > Atrichornis clamosus. The sequence continues at coordinate 111,931 of WBMZ01004224.1, forward strand.
GCAGTGTGCAAATTGAGGGAATTTTCCAATTGCAAACCCACAGCACAAAGGGACTCTGGCTCTTTCCATAACTTGTTTTTATTTATTACGTTCATGCGGAGGGACAAGTTCTCATTGTGCTGCACAATCCTCAAATCACCAGCACTTAAAGCACACCAGTCAATAAACCTTTTTTAATTTAAAAGTTGAATTAATTTCACCTGAACAAGTGACTTGTAGAGCTTTTTGCCTCTGTTGCAACATTAGTTTTAAAAGTCAACTCCCATACTTGATTTTCTGTGAAGTCAGAAACAGATTTTAGCCAGTCCTGGGGTACAATAGCAGATCCAGAATGGAGCAGATCGATACAATTTGAACGGATTTACCTGCAGCTGTGCCCACACCTTTATTTACTTCCTCCAAAATTCTGGGTTTATTTACTTTGCTTGGATAAGCCAAAGCCTGAGCTTATTCTTCCAGGTGTGTACGTAAGAACTGTCCCTGCTGTTCACGCGCGGTTGGGTCAATATAGGAGAAGGATTAAACATTGTGTTTTATTATGAGCACAACTGTGCACACACAGCCTTGTCACACACTGGCACGGAGTATTTAACAGACCTGAAATGCATGTGAAACTGCTCTAAATGCAGTGATTATTCAGATAGTCACACAGAGGGTGTCCACACAGGGGAGGCACATCTGAATAGCTATAGCACAATTACAACCCTACCATTACTCTGGATAATTTCCTAGCAGACACGCCAGACTCCCCCAGCACACCACACAGCCTTAGAGCCAGAGATCCATAAGCCAATTTACATGGCAAATTAGGAGGTGTCAGAAGAGGCAGAACTAGACAGGTCTCAAGGATATTAATTCCTGCTGCCTTAGCCTTGAGCTTTCAACATATCATTAATTTGAGATCGTTGATGTCACACTGTCGTGGATGCTGTGAAAAGAGGGAATACTTCACTCATGCTGTGCTTGTGCTGGGTGAAGATAAAGCAGCTAAAGAATCAGCCTGCAGGTGTAGGTCAAAGCACTGCCAGCCCAGGCACAGTGAGACCCTCACTCCAACAGAGAACAGGGCTGTTCCCTGAGCTCATCCCCACCCATGGCACCTCAGCACCTCGGACCCCAATACAGCAGAAAGAGATGACAAATGACACAAAGATATTTCCACAAAGAGCTGCTCACTTCAAAGCTTATCCAGCACCATCCTCTTCCTTTTTTTACGTCCTCTCAGGCTCCCAGAGCAAGGCTGTAGGCCCCCAAGGCTGGGATAACCCTGCTCTGGCACACACCTCCCTCCCTCTGACCACTGTTAATCAGCTTGATGCAGAGCGGTGTAGAGGACACCCAGCACCACCCCAGTCTAGCTCACTGTCTTCGAATTTATGATACATCTGCAAGCAATTTGCTCTGGGACAATGAAGTCCCAATTAATTTGCAGCTGGGTGCAGTTACATCAATAACAAAGTGGGTAAGGGATGCAAACTAGTAGTGCCTGCACAGAGCACATTAACCACTGATTTAGGCAAGCAGCACACAGCAATGAGCCCATAGCTGCACCAGTGAGTCATTACAGGAGAGAATAGAACCCCTTTTGGATGCTGTTACCAATTTTTAGCTCTCCCCAGAAGCTGGGGCTTCACACAAAGCCAGGGCAGCAAAGGGCCATTTCTATTAAATTTACCAAACACAGCTGTGAGATGCTGGGGTTTGGTCACGCTGCTTCCCACACACCTCCAGCCCACAGTTGAAGTGCTCCCCAGTCTGGGCCTGCATCCCCCGGCAGTGGCATCCTCTGTGCACCCACACGGAGAGCCAGGGCTCTTCTTCCCTCACTGGGAGGCAGCTCAGCCCGACAAGAAGGGCTGTGCAAGCTCACCTCAGTGCCAACACAGCAGCCCCTGCACATTTGCTGATTTTAATAGACACCTGGGTTTGTTTTTTAATTCCTCCCCTACTTTCCCCTAGCAGCAAAGACTGGGGGCCCAGAGGATCATCGTCTTACTGGTGTGTCAGACACAGGAATTCCCATCCCGGATCCCCCATTCCGGCCTTTAGGGCATGGCTGCAGTATCAATACATGACTTGTTCCAGTCAAGGCCTGCATTGCTGCAGACCCCAAGAATTCAGAAACATCAGCCTTGACACCAACTATAACCCAATAACATGGGCAGCATCCTTCCTCCCCCACAGCACAGGAAATCAGCCTTTCAGGGGCTACAAGGATAAATGTCACCAAGCTTTCAGCTCTCTAAATCCCTAGAGAGTGCCTGTGGGGTTTCTCCCACACTCTCACCACCCTATAACCACCAATAGTCATTCTGGGCTCTTTTCCTTGTCTATTGGTGCTCGGTGTGATGGGATTTTAACCCTCTGGCATTTCAACTCTGCCATAACAGGTTCAGCATCAGCGGGGTTTGTGCTGGGCATGACAAATCTCTCCCCAGGATCTCATATAATTTCCTCCACCTCGAGAGGGAATCTGCCTCTGAAGAACAAGGCAGCAGCAGCTAAAAATCAAACCAGACAGCCAGACCAGGACTAGGACCACATGGCCACACACTGCTGCTGGAGGCAGTGCTGCTCCAGTGCCTTCACACTGAATTCACACCCACCTTGTTAATAAGACCTTTTGAGACAGGCCATGAAATTGCATTAAATTAAACACCAAGGCAGGCTACCACATCGGAGCCTCTTCCTCCCAGGAGCCTGGATGCATTTTAACTCAGAATTAAGAGGACAGGTGAGGGGAAATGTATTTTCCCATTAGCATTTCTCCTCTTCTCAGAAGAAACACCAAGCAACAGCTCCAGAAATTAATTTCTCTTGTGAGTTAGAGTGGGGGAGGAGGAGCAGCCTGGCAGTACTGCTGCAGACCAGTGGAGGAGGGAGATGGTCTCGGCAGCTATTTCAGTCTTCTAACTGAAATAAAAGCCCTGCCTAGCTGTAGCTCCCCATTCAATTTTAACCTTGCAAGAAGGCAGCAAGCTCTGGTCCCTGTAGACACCCCAGGCCCAGCTTGCCAAACCAGCTGTCCCTGCAGCAAAGCACTTCATCCTCCCAAATATTTACTTCAACCTGCAGCTTTTTCTAGAGACTTAAATTCACTTAAAGCCACAATTAAAGCTCAACCTTTCATGTTCTTTACCCTGAAAGAGCTGCAAAACTGGAAAGTCCTTCGCATCTGAGCAGGACCAGGTCATCCTACATTAAAGATTGGGCAACAGAGCTGCATTTGTGCAGTGGTTTAAGCTAAGTATTAATTAGCGCATGCTGAACCCAACCCAGGCCAGTCCCTGGTTTGCTGAGCAGCCACACAAGAAGGATGTTGGACAATTTTCGACAGCAGCACCTGCTGAGACCTCTGTGGAAGGACACTCGAATGGTTTAAAATTCAGCTCAGTCTTCTCCCCATGCTCCAGGTGGGGGGAAACACTTCCCTGCAGCCAGGAGACTCGGGACTCAGGTGTGAGCCACCACCCAGCCCCTTGACTGCACCCATGGCACCAAACCTGGCTCATGAACCATTCTGGATGCCCCGTCAATCCTGCTCCATTCGCCGTCTGGACTGCAGGGGCAGAGGTGTTTTTAGTGCAGCCAGTGTTTCCTAAACAAGAAATGGCACTTTGCTCCTGATTTACTGGCCAAGAAAAGCAGGGGGCTGTTGCCTTAACCAGAGGAGAGGAGCAGGAGGGAGACACAGAGTCCAAAGGGATGAATCACACAGAGCAGTGAGGCTTGGAGGAGCTTCAGCCTCCGAGTTGGCAGAGCAAGGCACAACTTCAGGGATGCCTTTTGCTGCCGAGGGCAGTCCAGGCCCACGTGCTGCATCCTCCAGCAAGGACCCTGCCCTGGCTGCTCCCAACAGCTTCTTTTACTCACTCACATGGAGCTGGAGACTCTCACTTCCGCCTATGGAGAGCCACAGGGGCAAAAAGCAAACCCAAGAGGTTTTGGGTAAGGAAAAAGGCAGCAATGCTTCTCCCAGCAGCTGTGCAAGCAGGCAGTGGCTCATCACCCCTTTGGGGATCTGTCCCCAGTGGAGTGGTGACTCTCCAGCACGAGCACTTCACTGACAGATACGTGGGACAGGGTTCTGGAGGTCTTTCCTCTCTGGCACTGTGGTAGACAAATTGTTCCCAGACTGGCAGACAAAGTTATCCAGTTTTCCAAGCATGCTGGAGGATGAAGGTAACAGCAGAGAGGCAGTGAAGGACTGCCAGCACTGGGTAACAGGATCCTTCATCCTATAAGGCAAGCTACATCCTAGGGAAGTAACAGCACTATTTCACTTGGACAGGCTGAGGGTAAAAAGGGCTCATCCAAAGCAAAGACTCCTGAGCTCACTTTGCAAGAATTAATTCACTATATTGCTCTCCAGAAACTGATACTAACTAAACCCTGTCAGTCACACAGTAAACAATTCCAGCTTTGTAGGTCGATCAAGAGCAGTTCTGTGAGCAGATGACATGTGAGATGGAGTATGTTTTAGTTCTTCTTGCTAAGTGCAAGATATCATTTGGCCTCCAGGCCAAAAGCATTCTTATTTCAAAAGGCAGATAAGCAGTTTCCAGAGTTCATTACTCCCACAAGCTTTCCTTACAGGAAATGTAGCCAGTGACTGTTCAAGATGGAAAAGAAATTCCTTGTATGAAGACATTCAAGGATCTGCTCAGCTTTAGACTGAGGCGCTTCAGAAGGCAGCAGCCACTTCCAGAGCACCTCAACATCTCTGTGAATCGGGAAACTTACATTTTAAGGATCACTTAATGGTGTGCAGTAGCTTGTTCATATCCAACTTGGAAGGACCTATTCCACTTCACTTCTGTGATGGAATCATTCCACTTTCTGTGAGGAAAAAAGATCAGCCTCCACTCACCCACAGGCAACACAGCAAGTTCCCCAAATCTTGTCCCACGGGCCTGACTCAGTCCCTTGTCCCCATGGAGCCACATCCCCACCTCAGAGCAGGAGCTTTGGGCTCACAGTCACCCTTGCACAGGTCACAGCAGCTCACCTGGCTCAGGAAAACCCATGGACACACACACTGGGACCCAGCCCAGCTGTGGTGGGAAGCTGGGCAGTCTGAGCTCCAGTGTCTTTTTTTTTTTTTTTGTTTGGAATTAAATCTGTTCATTCAGCAAAGTTACAGGCAAAGCTTATGATTTTCATAAGCATCAGACAAGTTTAAGAGAAGGGATTAGATGGAATGAGGCAGGAGACTGGGAGAGATGCCACTGCCATCTCCTCCCAGGAATCTGAGAGGCCTCTCCCACGCCTCTAGGAGGGGAGCAGGTTCTTGGGATTGGATCCTGGCCCCTCCTGAGCTGCCAGGGCTCCCACACAGTCAGGAAAAGGGTCACTGTCCTGGCAGGCAAATCTGCAATCACATGGACCCACAGCCCAGCACCTCCCCTGAGCACAGGCTGGAACAAACATCAGCAGGAGCCACACAATACCTTCGCAGCCTTCAAAAAAACCCAAACTAATCAGCAAATCTCTTTGCTTTAATCATGTGCACCGGAGGCCAGAGGAGCACAGAGGTATCTCATTAAAACTGACCTATCTGCCCTGGAAAATTCATCTCATCCCCTTCAGCGGGGGAGGCGCAGGGAGAGAGTGTGATACAAAGGGAGAGGGATGGGTTCCCTGCTTTGTCCCTGCCCAGCACCAAGGCTTCCACTCCATTACAGGAGACCTCCATCTCATCTGCACACGGGCAAGCCTCAAAGAGAACAAAGTATTTAAATGGACCAGCTTTTATTTCCAAAGAGAAGATGGATTCCTATTTGTTTTCAGGATTGCAATTTTCTCCCCACGCTGCAGAGGATGCGAACAAACGAGCAGGGAATGAAAGGGATTAATGAATGAATGGCTGGGAGCTGAGCTCCAGCTGCAGGGAGAAGGGGGGGACGCCCACCACAGTGGGACTGCCAGGGGGAGAGAACCAGTGTGGCCAGTGTTCAGCACCACAGACCCTCCTGGGACCCCCTGCTCGGATTGGGGTGGATTAACAAACACCTCTGAAAGGATTCACTTAAGGGGAAATCAAACAAAGGGAAAGGTAGGAAGGGTTTCAAGTTTAGATCAACCACATATGGCATAGGAAGGGCTGTTTTTACAGAGACACAACTTCCAGCTGCTGACACCACTCAGTTCCCAGCAGCTTTTGTCCTCTTTGAGTGGTGGACCCACGTGAGAGTAATTTCCTCCCAGTCTTAAAAGATGCAGAAAACCAAAAAGGCATTTGGTATTTACTGAAGTATTTATACCAAGCATTGCTCATTTGAGACCTATTGACTCTCCCAGCTGGATCAGGGAGATGCAGCCCTGTGGAAGCTGCAACACAAGCAAAAATTAAATCTTCTTTTCCCCTTATTCTCAAGCTATTTTAAGTCAAGTCCAACATGAGGGGATTAGAGGCAAAGTTTGGGATTAGGATTAGTTTTCAGCTTGGTGAGTGAGCTGCTCTGCTTCACGAGGCAAGTTGGTTTCTAGTGCTGATGGATCCCAATAAATTGAATCAATGCCCCCTTTGCTCGCAATGCTCCAAGACCAATCCAGTGCTTGGGAATGATGGGAAAGCCACATAAAGGCCACCACGGTTTGTTTTGGTGGGAGAAGTGACATTGCCTCCTAAATCTAAGGAGTTGGCAGTTACCCACCATGCTACCAATAATTAATGGCTTAATTTAAAGGCAAGCTCAATTTGCAGATTAATTATTATAGCCTGTGACTGGTTGAGCTTGTAATAAATCACCTGGGTGAGAAATTGCCCAGCAATTACCTGATTGTACATTGAGCATGTAAATGTTGGTAAAGAGGTGTCACCTAAAGGAGACTGATGTTGGGGAACGGCAGGCTGCAGCCAGCAGAAGAAAGTCACAGTGCAAAGCAGGTCAGGGGGGTGGGGGGCAAACAAAACCAGAGACCAAAACACTTGAAAACATTCAAATCAGCCTTCAGGAACAACAGGTAAAACCAATGCAGGATTTTAAGGGATCGGGAAATTATGGTGGAATTTCTCGTGGATAGTGCTGGGACAGCAGATTTGGGAGATGAGCCACGGGGCAGGACAGCCCCAGCCTCACTAGTGAGAGGCAACGTGGGCAGACCTCAAGGTGATTGACCTTCAAACCACAGTGAGGTTGCAGCAGATGATGCTCTCTGGGTGCCACAAGCCTGGATTTCGGAAGCATCACATCTTACCCAGTCCTGCCAAGCTATTCCCTCATGACAGCTCTTCCCTTGCAGCATCCTTTGGATGGAGCAGAGCTCATTGACCTGCTGGTCCTGGTCCTGGGGCCAGGTAAGTGCCTGTGGGACCTTGGAGCACACAAATCAGAGAGTCCCCAGCTGGGTCCCACCCCTGGCCAGGGCACAGCTGAGTTCTCTCGTGCCCAGCAGTGCCAGGCTCTGGTTCTGTTTGGGAACCTCCCTTTTGAGGAACCAGATTTCTTGCTTAATTATTAAAGTCCATGGGGCACCCAAGACTAGAAATGGCTTTAGAACAGCAAGCCCAAGTGTGTTATCTTTTCTAAGCCAGAACAAGCAGGAAACAAAGCAAGTTGAGAAGTTATTCTTTTACTGTAGCAGGGCTCAAGCCTTGGGGAGCAGTTTGTCACCCTCAGGGCACACCTGTGGGATGTCCAGGTGACCTCTCCCCCTCCACAGCACCAGCACTCTCACCCCACAACACCCTTCATTGGCAGCACAAGCACTCCCTGCCAGCACAGCACCAGCACTGCTGGGACAGGCAGTCCAAGAGCCAAGGGAAAACTTCCCACCTCCTTGGATATGATCCCCATATGGGCTGAGGAGAGGTGGCACCATCCTGTAGAGCTGAAGGAAGCTGGGGGAGAGCAGAGCACCTCAGCCCATCAGAGCTAACAGCTCTCACAGCCTCCTAGGTGAGATTCAATTTGCCAGAGGATCTGGGATTTATTACCATGATCAAAGCACCAGGAACAAATGCAAACAAACATTGTTGGATGGAATCTGTGAATGCCACAGCATTATAAACACTCATCCAGGGCTCAGTTAAGACAAGTAGCCAAAGTGGGCTGCAGTCTGCATCCAGGGCCAGGACCTTGATTAGAGCCAGCAGATGTGGATCCTTCCCTCCTTCACCGCCGGCTGCCCACGGAGTTGCTCAGCAACACAAGGGCTGACACTGCCAATTTACCCAGAGTGAGCCCTGGGACTCCCAGGAGGAGATGCTCTTACCTGACCCTGTGTTCCACATGCACCCAGCCATGGAGAGCTGCCAGGGAAAACCAGGAGCCCCCGGCACCCCAAGGTGAGGAGGGGATCCCCCACAGGGCTGTGACCCTGCCTGCAGTGGATGCACCAAGAAAAAGCAGCACATGTGCCTGGCACAGCCGCCTGCAGCCCCCATTTACAGATGCCATCCCAGCAAACAGGATCCTGTTTGGCAGTAGCTTCAGTTGTCCAAAGCTGCAACAGGGTTAGATCCAGCAGACTCTCTCCATTGTTTCCCAGTAACTCCTGTCCCAAGACAGACCTTGCAGGCAAGTTCATTCTTCATCAAGAAAGAAAAGTTTCATGAGGAATGAAAAGATGACAAAAGCTGCTTTGCTGTTGCAGAGCTTCCAGGGAAATGGGGCCAATTACAAAACCTGCTTGGGATTTAGCAGACAGCTGCTGGGAAACATGTTGATTGGTATGGAGTAAGAAATTAGGTTGGAGAATTATTAGAGATTAAGAAGAGGAGCTTTCCATGCTCTACACCCAAAATCAATGCAAGTGCCTGTAGCACTTAATCCTGATCAGCACCAGGTCCCACAGCTGGAGCTGCAGCCCCACCACCCTGGGGATCACAGTGACTGCCCAGGGTTCAAGCTGGGCTCTCCATCCTGCTGTGGGGAGTTTCAGCCTCATCTTATCTTGCAACAGTGGAGCCTTTGGCTCTTTGCCCTGTGACTCTGTGTGAGGTTTCTCGCTCTTTAACTCTACCTGCAGTGGGGGTATGGTTTGGTTTTCAGTTTAACACAAGTTTTCACACAGCGGATCCAGACAATCGGTCACACTCTGCCTCTTATCCTGTGCAGGGAGCAGCTCAGCTGCACTGGGACCCAGCAGTGCTCAAGGCTGAACACAGGAGGAGGTCCCAGTCCTGCAATCCTGCTCCTGTTCTTCCCACACATCCTGGAGATATCTCCATTCTCCCCTAGGAATTATTTACCCTTTGGGCTGACACATCCAGTTTATTTACTTGCTTGCCTGGGAGCTGATTGCTTTGCTCTTAGATAGCCTGTTCTCCACAAAAACCAATTGCATCTTTGCTGTCCCTAAGCAAGGGCACCTCTGGAAGGGTCTGGGCCTTCATTAGTCTCCAGACAGTTTTCCATCCACAGCAGAAGGGAGAGGTTTCATTAATTACAAGATGAGCCATTCCCCAAGCAAGACAGCAGCTAACAAAGGAAATCACTCCCCAACACTCACAACTTAATGAAACAAGGATTCTTCCTCAAAGGCACCATCAGATTTCTGGAGCCATGCAAGAGCCAAAAGAAGAACCAAGCAGCCTTCAGCCCCAGGGCTGCATTTGCAGGTGGAATTTCCAATGCCAGAGAAAGCCACTCCATTTTCTTGTAAATGGATCTCATCGAGGGCAAAGCTTCCCCGGAGGGTTTCCATCCCAGAGTGGTGCCACAGCCCAATGCTGCACCATCCCATTTCACCCCTACACTCAGGGCTCAGTCCTGGTCTCTCCAACATCAGGGCAAGCACAGGGGGAGCAGCATTTTAGGTGGACTCTTCCATGCTCCTGTATCCTCCTTCCAATACCTGTTACCTCCTTGCAGCAGGAGATCTGCTTGACCCCCACACCTTTCATCTCCAGTCCATTAAGAGAAGACAAAAACTTATTTTAACAGGTGTTCCAAGCCTGGTGCTCCATTTCTCTCTACACCACCAGACCCACTGGCAGCTTTTCCATCGGCAGATCTATCATTTAAATGGAATTATGCCAGCAGCAGGGATCACGCTGTTCCTGTTCTATAGCCATGCTTTGGAAATGGATGCAGATTTATTTAACATCAAATTCTGACTTTTCTCAGATCTGTCAGCACAGCTCCCTTGGTTTCAGCATAGCTGAAGTGCTGGGTGCAACTGAAGGCAAGATCCAGCACAGAGCACTCTGGAGTTAATGAGCAGTGCATGAATAATCTGGATACAATGCCCTTTTAATGCCAACAGCAGCAATAGGAGTGCAAAACCAGAGCCAGCAGAAGCAATTTTTCTGCTCACATGTGAGCACTGCCTGCTTCCCACCCTCCACCTCCAGTGAGCTCGGCACCAGGGAACATCAGGTCTGCCTCTGGCTCACTGAACACACCCTGGACACCAGTTTGTGGATGTTGAGACCAAGGCAGGGCCATCATCCCACTTGACTGCACGGCTGCTTTGTCACAGCCAGTGCAGAGATGACGGCCAGGTGTCCAGCAGCCCCAGAACTTGGACCCTGCAGCCTCACGGTGCTGAAAAGGGAGCCCATTGCCCTCATTCCAGGGTGGGAAACACCTCCTCTTCCCACCTCTCCTCTCTTTTTCAGCCAAATGAGATGCTTGGTTTAGTCAATATGCAAGACAAGTCTGGCCAATTCATGCCATCCCACCGGGAGACAGAATTTCCCCCTTTGGGGTGGAAGTCATTAGCAAGATTGCACAGTATTTCTAGCTGCAATTGGTCTGATTTTATCCTTCAGACACAAGCTCTCATTGTGCCTTTTTTTTGCAAGATTAAAGTGCTCTTTGTTATCTGGAAAAGTACTTAAGTGTAATTAAGTCACCCAGTCCTTCATTTGATAAGGACTAAGCAGATTGAGTTCTTGCATTCCTTCCCTCCAAGGCATTTCCCTCCACATGCCTTCCAAGCTTCCAATATCCTTTAAAAAAGCCCCTGAATCCAAAGCTGTAGGAGTCATTTTAGCATTTCTGGCCCAAAGGGGGGAACAGATCACCTCCCTGCCTCCCACCCAGCACCCATCCCTCCTTCCCACCCAGGGAGGCGGGAGACAGCCTTTCCCTTGGAGGCTCCTGTGTTCCACCCATCTGACAGCAGTGCTGCACACAGGTACTATCAGCCAGTGCAGGCATCCTGTTACAGCCTTGCACACTGATAACAGGGGGGGTTTCTGTATCCGGGGTTCCCTTTGGATGTGGAGGTGCAGCCCAAGGGCTTATCCTTGCCTGTTCCCACCCCAGGTCCCGCTGGGCTGGTGGGATCACTGCTAACACACACCAGAGATTGGTTCCAACTAAACTCCCTCCCTCCTCCTGCTGTCCCCTGCGTGCGGGGCAGCTTGCTGCCAGGTATTTCAGCACAAATTCAATCTCCTTTCAGGAGTGCACCAAGGAAAAATAAAAAAAGTCTCTCCACATGCATCAGGATAAAGTTAAACCTGGTTCAAGCTGACACTGTGCAGCCATTTCTGCTGGAGCAGCTTCTTGATTAAATCTACCCATCCCTACAGCTGCTGACAGCTCCCAGCCACAGCTGAAATGCCTGAAAAAAGGAAAATAAGGCTTTCAGGAGAAAGAAGCATGGCTGTTCACTTCAGTGGCATCACCCTTACTTTTCCAAGTCCCTGTTCAGAGCACTGTATACATGGATTGCATTCCAGCCTGTCCCCCAACACATTTTAACTTTTAAATCCTCACAGATGGACATTGAAAGATTCCCAATGCCAGTCCTCCATGGCCCCAACTGACATATATTAAATAAAAGCATTAATTTAGCTGCACACTGACGTGAGCTGCTCTGGAGCCACACATGAAACACAGCCCAAGTGTGCAGAGATTCACAGTGAGAGGCACAGCCCTTGCACCAAACTGCTCTTATGAATCTCAGTGTCCCCAGGATGACCAACAGCAGCAGCTATCAGGGCATAAACTACTCCCCAAAGTAGCCAGGAGTTCTCCTGACCTCTCCCAGGCAAGCACAGCCAGCAGGGCCCGGCATGGAGGCAGGCTATCAAATTAGTTCAATTTTTAGCAACAAATTTATGGCAGGAGAGGGGAAAAGTAGCTTGGTTATTGGGAAAGATTTATGGGACAGTCCCTGCACGTGTGGCAGGAGCTGCCACATGCAATATTCACCCAGGGCTACTGCACACACGGGTGGACTGCACACCTCCCCCAAGGGCTCCTTCTAACACTTCTGCTGCCAGTGTGGTTTCAGGGGACTTAAAAAAAAAACCTTTGCTGTGTCAGGTGAAAATTACTCTATCCTTCAGCATAAAGCCTTGCTGAAGAGCAAAAAGCAGACAACTGGCTTTACAATCTGGACCCAGACACAAACATGACTGTCAGAAAGATAACAGCCCTGAGGCACTGAGTGGTTTTCAATTTACACAATTCTTCCAGTGCAGAAATGTACTACTTCTACAAACCTGCCTTTTTACTCCAGATGGAATCCAATCACATAAAATACCACATACACATTTGAGAGATAATTCTCAGGTTATAAGTTGAAAACAGAAAGGAGTTACAGCTACAAAATGGCCTTGATGTAGGCTCTGAAAGCTTGTACAGCTCCAAATGCAAGAACAAGCACTTGGTTGGGAAGTGTCCTCAAGTCAAGGTCAGCCCTGTGCAGGGGTCCGAGTCTTTAACATCTATTTAAGGACCCCAAAGGTGGGGCTCACTCTGCAGGATCCCACAAGCAGTGGGACATTTGGAATCAGAGACCCTCTGGGCATCATATCAACCCCACCAGGCTCCCAGCTTGGCTCCTGAAGCCACACATCCAGGAGGGAGGCAGACCAAGGAGGATATCAAGGGGGTTGCAAGGGTCATGTAGTGGCAAACCTTCTCCCAGCATTCAAGAGATGCACTGGAGGGAGAGCTGGGCACCCAGCAGTGGAGAAAGAGCAGAAGCATTGGACAAAGGAGTCAACAATCATCACGTGAAGCCCCCTACCACCTTCCTCCTTGGAGCAGGGCAGGCCAGCCCCTCCAACCCACCCCACAAGTGTTGCCATGGGCCAGCTTTCAAGCAGCAGCCCAGTTTTCCAACAGCACAAAGCATAATCACAACCAGCCTTACTTCCCACTCCTCAGTGCCTGCTTCATGCCAGCTGCTGGCTGGAGACTCATCCCTTCCCACTCCATCCAATAATTGTGCTGGCAGTTTTCTTCCCACAAGCAAAGGAAGCAAGCAACATCCTCTTTAGCCTGGTGCACCAGGAACAAATCAACCTACTGTAGTGCTGTAACTGAAGCTGTCTCAACCTGTCACGGTGCTGCAGATGGAACTCGGTGTTCACAAGGCTGATTTGTTTGTTGGAGCTGTTAGAATATCATTACTCTAAACTCTTGCTGTAGCACTTGAATTAAACTCAAGAGCTCAGAGAGGCACACTCCAGCATTCCAACTAAACTGTGCAAAGTCCTTTGAAACAGACACAGAAGAGAGTTTAGTGCTCTTGGGGCTGCTGGTGCAGACACAGAGCAGCTCTTCACCCTTTCTGAGCACAAAAATCTCCTGCTGCTCCCCATCTCATCCTGGTTATGGACACAGCCACACAAGCAGCGCAGCATAAATTGCTCATCTCATTTGGTTTAAAGCCTGGGGTGCCCAGAACAGGTAAGGAATAGCCTGGAGCATCACAAGCAAATGAGGCACTGCAGAGCAGAGCTGTAATCTCCCAATTCCTCGCCTTAAACAATATTTCCTCCCTCTCAGTCCCCAGCCCAAGCCAAAAGCACCCTGGGTGTCCTGACTCAGTCGCTTGTCTCTGACCCAAAGGCATTTCCCTGCCAGGCATCTCCTTTCATGGACTACCCAGCAAGAAGCAGCAGGTTTTTGAGTGTTTCTCCAGACCAAAGCCAGGGAAGACATTTCCAACTACCTGGTGAGTACAAACACATTGCAGAAGTTGTGAAACTTGAGCAAGCAGCATAATCTATAGCCTGAAACTCTGCACAGTGAGGCTCCTCTACCCCAGGCAGGCACCCCAGTGTCAGTCTGTCCAGGTGAACCATGAGCAGGATGCCAAGGCAAATTGGAGACATGAGGAAAGCTTCAGCCATTCTCTCCAGACAGAAATAAGTCAGCATTTCTCCCAGCCCAGCACATCACTGAGGTAAGAAAGGTTCCTGGCTATTTCAATCGATCTTGCTGGACTTGGTCCGTGGTTCCTCGGTTTTCACATGTAATTAGCAAAATGCAGGTTCCAGTAAGTGATTGTAAATAAATCCTTAGGTGACTAACAGATAGCAGATCCAGAAAGTCACACAGTGGCATTTGAAAGCCCAGATTCAGATCACTCCTGGGGGCCCCAGTAGCTCACTCTGTACCACAGCCCTGCATAACGATACTAACTCTGTTTTCCTGCCACACAGAAGAGATGAAGAATTGTCCTGCAGTCTATGGCAAATTTCTGCCACAGGCTTAAGAGAGAGAGGGTGAAATTTAAGCTCCTCCATTTCTCAGCCACCAGGAGGCAGTGGTAGGTGTCAGCAAACCAGAGCACACACTGGTTATGTGGAAGTCTTAACTACTTAGTCCCCAAAGTCCTGTTCTCAAAGACATGCTTGTTTGGGTTTTTTTTCTTAAAAACCTCCTTCTACCTCCCAAATCCAGGCCTGACAAGTGACAACAGAGGTTTAGCCCAGAAACCTTCCTCAGTAATCTCCTGTTTGGACAAAAGTCTCTTTCCATTGCCCTACCCAAACTCCCAGCTGTAACATGCTGTGCGAATGATCACAGGCATCACAAGCATCCTAAAGCAATAAGGAATTTGCCAAAAGACTCCCAGGTGAGGCTGGAAAACAGACTGATCCCACACCTTCCAGACAAGCTGTAACACCTGACACCATTATCTGCTCTGCATCCAAACCCAAATATTTCAGCGTATGTTTAAGGTCTGCCAAATCCTGTTGGAATGGACTGCCAAACCACCCCTTCTTATGTTCTACTGTAAGAAATTTAAGTTGTCTAAATAATGCTCCGAAAGCTCAGAATTGAGATATTTTTCACTAGAATATAATTAAGTATAATACTAATTAGACAACTGAATGCTGAACTACAGTTAACTCATGACAACAGGTTTGTGGGGCAGTGATGATGAGGGCATAGCTCAGAGCTGAGCAACTGTGATAACACCAGGTGTATTGCAACACGCACAAGAACTGAAGCACTTGCCAGTTTTAGGGAGTTTCACAGAATCACAGAATAGTTGGGAGTGGGAGGGACCTTAAAGCTCATCTCATCCCAACTCCCTGCCATAAGCAGAGACATTTTTCACTACACCAGGCTGCTCTAAGCCCCATCCAACCTGGCCTTGGACATTTGTAATGTCCTTTTCTGTCCTGAATCACACAGAGTATCTACACACAAATCATCCTGGTATCAGAACATGGGTTGCAATGAAGGCAAGTGGATGGGCCACATTATCCATCTCAGACATCGTTTTCCAAGTGTTGCCATTTGTAAAGTCTGAGGCACAGCTGGTTTTTGCAGAATTACTAAAATATTTCCAAACACCCTGCCAGGAACTGCAGGAGTTGTTAACACAGGGATTAAAGCAGGTAGCTGTACCTGGCAGAGCTGCTCAGCTCCAGCACAGAGCATGCAATTCCCACCTGGCTATGCTACGTGAAACTACAAAAACAATCCCAAGGCCAAACTTTCTCCTGTTTTCTCAAAAAATACAGGGTCTATTTACATCAAGTTCATCCAGGAGTTAACCACAAGGAACTTGTGAATACAGGGACTGCACAGACATGACTTGAGCACAACTGAAAAGGACTGAAAGGGCTCAAAACCATCCCCACACACCACAGCTCTGCTCTGCTCCCCCTGGAGCAGGGTCAGGAGCAGGAGGGAGAACCAGGAGCTGCCTGCCCTATTCAGGAGTGGCAGCCAGCCCACATTTTCAATCCTGATGGCCTTTTTACACTTTATTAACTTTTTTCCCTGCCAATTGAAAAAAAAAAACCAAAAAGAAAAACCAAAGTGGGCAAACCCACCACACTTACCTGCTGCAAGGGCCCACCTGCACAGCACTGGTTTATTCACTCTTGTGTCTCTCCAGTCAAATGAAGCCCTTTCTCCCTTGGGATCAGAGCAGTGTCCTACAGGGGAGGGAGAAGCAGCTTTGGCCTCCACCGTCAGCTTCCTCCATGGCTGCAGGTGCCAGCCAGACAGGGAGGGCTGGATCCTGCTCTGCTCCCTGGTGCCACACACCCACATTCTTCCTCCCTGGCAGCCTCCAGGCTCACAGTCCCACATCCATCATTATTGGAGCTCACAAGACCCCCTGAGCAGACCCTTCACTCCCAATGGCAAGTTTCACCACTGCTCAGCTCAGTAATCATTATTTCAGCTTCTTTTCACAACGAGTCACTGCAGAGATCAAAGGACAGTCAAGCTCCACTCAAAATGCACTCAGGTCCCACCCTGGATAAAGGGAAAAAGATCCCAAATTTAAGGAAAGAAATCCCCCCCCAAAAAAAAAGTCCCCCATGAGCACCAGAGTTACAATTTCAGGGCACCTATGCAGAAACTTAATGTTAAAAATCCTAACTCAAACCCAAAATATCTAAACAGAAAAAAACCCAGACCCACCTCACTCTCCATTTGTAAGTGGAGAATAGGAAGTGCAGCCCCCAGGACCACCCACACCCAGCTGATGACACTCAGAATTAGAGCTGATAAGAGGATTCAGCTGGGGAGAACATGAGTCCCATCCCGACAAGGCTCTGCTGGTGCCCCTGAGAGGAACAGGACGTCCCCCCACCACATGACAGCTAAAATCCCAGTATTGAAAAGAAACATGAACTGAGATTAGTCTTGACATTTCTGGGTCTTGTAATCACAGTGGGTGACAAAAGCAAATTCTGGATCAGAGCTTTTCCCTGAGCAATTTAAATACATCTATTTTAAGGGAAGACCGAGTTAAACAAAGGGGTGACAGCCCAAAAGTTGAAAGCCACAGGATGTGGAGTCCTGGGATTATGTGATAATCAGGCAGTACAAGTAGTCTCCAAGATCCATGTATTTTTTGGAAATCAGGGTGAAAATCGCTGCCACTGCACAGCTTTCTGCCCCTTGCCCCATCCACAAGTCCTTGTACCCCCACATGCCATGGAGAGGCACTGATGGCCAAAATCACTTGGCCCCCTTGCAGGGTGAAGGCTCAAATCAGGAGGAGGAAATAATCAGGCAGGAAGTGAAAATTAAACCATTCAGTGGGAAATGGAAGGGAATGGTTTTTGCATTCATCTGCCTATGCTGGCGTCTTGTCAAAGGGCTTTTATTGGGAAACCACAGTTGGAATCAGGGACTCTGGTGGGGGGAAAGCTGTATTTTTCCTACTTGAGGCTCCACTGAGATATCCCACAGCAACAGGACACAGGTTTGAGCAGAAACTTGAACTTTTGGTGTGTTTCCCCATCAGTTGTGCTCATGTCTCCTCAAGCAGCCAATCCAGCCGGGTTGGCAGAGGCACAAGGCCGTGGTGCAGGGGGATTTTGTGTTTTCCAGCCCTGTCGGATTGCCGTATGCTCCAGGCACAATGGCACCAGCACCACACTGGCCACTGCTGAAGCCCGAGCCGTGAGAAATAGTGACAGCACTGAAGGGACAATCCTTCTGCCTCAGGGGGCAGGACACAGCCACTTCCAGATGCTTCTGGCTGGCTCCACATGGCCCCATGGCAGGGCATGGCTGAGCCTGTCAGTGATGCTGGTGATGCCTCTGGGGAAATGTAGTTTAAAAAGGGCAAAATGCTGAGAGGGGAGAGGGGGAAAAGAGTGAGAGAAGGCTCTCTAAGAGAAAACTCTGTGAACAGCAGGGTCAGGGAGAAAGAGGGGTGAGAGGTGCAGTCCAGATGCTGGAGTGCTCCCTGGAAGCCCCAGACAGAGCAGATATCCAAGCCTGGGACTAATATCAATTAGCAACAAATAAACTTTTTTTCTTCTTTTTTTTTTGCTTAAATCTAGCTAGTTTTATCCGTATCGGCCATCCGTGTGTGATCTCCTTGCCTTTATCGCAACCTACGGGCTGTTCCACCTCCCCTTCTCCCCATCCCGGATGCGGAGGGCGGCGTGGGAGCGGCAGGTGGTCACCGGGGGCAGCTCAGCGCGGCATGTCTGGGTCAGAGCCCCGGGGCAAAACCTGGTTGCACTGCCCCGGACCCCCCTGCGCCCGGCACCTGGTGTCCCGTCCCCTTCCCGGTGTTCTCCCGGCTCCCATCCTGGCTCCCGTTCCTTTCCCGGTGCCCGGCACTTGGACTCCTCCGAGCCGCCAGGGGGCGCGCTGGCGGCGCCCGCCCCGCTCTGGCGGCGCTCGTGCCCGGCGGCGGAAGGACGCGGCTCCCGCACGTGCCCATGGAGCCCGGCGGGTCCCGCCGCCTCAGGTGGGGCGGGGGGCGGAAATCGGGGAGGCACCAGGGGGACCCGCAGTGAGGGAGGGGCAGGGAGGTACCGGGGGGATCTGCGGTGAGGAGGGGCCGGGGAGGCACCGAGGGGATTTGCGGTATCACGGAAACACTGGGGGGACCCGCGGTGAGGGGGCCGGGGAAACACCGGGAGGACCCGCGGTACGGGTGGACAGGAAGGTACCGTAATACCGGATCTGAGGACGCACCTCATGAACCCTCGCTACGGGGATCCGGGGTGGGGGGGCACCAGAGTACGGGAGGAGCCGGGAGTCACCGGGGGTCCCGCGGTACGGTGTCCCGGTGCCGGAGCTGGGCGGCCGCAGGGGGCTGTGGGTGGCTCTCGCCGCCCTCACGGCTCCGCTCTCGCCCCGCAGCACGGCGGAGCAGCCGGCGGATCGCCAGGCCCGGCGGAGCCCCCGCGGGCAGAAGGATTTCCTCCCCGACGGCTCGGCCCGGCAGGCCGAGAGGCTGCGGCGCTGCTGCGAGGAGCAGTGGCGGCTTCTCTCCGAGGAGCGCCCGGAGCGGCCGTAAGTCCGTGCCGAAGAGCGGGGCTGGGAATGGCTTTCCCCCTGGAAGGGGTGATGCTGGCGGGCAGAGCACAGCTGGGGGGTTACGAGTAGGATTGAGCTGTTCGTAGCAGGGAGGGATTGGTCAGCACGGCAAGTCCTCCTCAGGTAACCTGCACACAAAGCCCGGGTTGGAGCAGCAGCACCAGGACACAGCCTAGCTGTTCCCGCAGGAGCACAGGGGTGTGCTGCCACACCTCTGGCTTCAGTGTGGCTGTTCAGAAAGTCCCTCAGAGGGCTCTTAATTTTCACAGCTGTATGTATAGTCCTGTAGCCTTTTGGGTAGCAGCCTCTGCCCTCTTGGGCATGGTCCGAGTTACAGAGCATCTTGTTGATGCTCCCCTGTGGCCCTGTGCAGATTTGGCCAGGTCTCAGTGTCCTTGGTTTATCAGTTTTGGTGATTTCAACAGCACTGCCAGTCTTGGAGCTTATCACTTCCTAGAAGATGTTCTTATCTGCCTCTCAACACACACTTTCTCTGTTTGGCCTGCAGCTATAAATTTTTCCCTGTGAGTCCACGTAGGTGGGATACAGTGACTTGAAGGTGTCTTGGCAGCAGCTGAAGAATTGTATGATACAGAATCACAGAACGGATTGGGCTGCAAGGGACCTTAAAGCTCATCTTGTACCACCCCCTGCCATGGGCAGGGACACCTTCCACTATCCCAGGTTGCTCCAAGCCCTGTCCAACCTGGTCTTGGACACTTCCAGGGATGGGGCAGCCACAGCTTCTCTGGACAAGCTGTGCCAGTGCCTCAATATCCATATATCCCGGCTTAGGCCATGCATCTCCAGCAGGCTGCTGTACCCTATGGACGTGCATCTGTGGTGCTGACTGAAGACACTTAACTATTTGGTGATGATAAACTCTTCAGCTGGTGCTGGTAAATCCAGGGGATGATGTCCTTGTAATGCCTTGCAAAAATGACACTTGGAAATTTCCTGCCTTTTGACACCTTCCTGAGCTTGTATTGCTAGACTAGGAGCTGACTGTAGGACACACCAGTAGTAACAAACTAATCTTTAACCTTCTCAGGGGAAATCTGGTGAAAGCTGAGTGGAAGCCAGAACAGGGCATCGTGGAGCTGAAGTCCCCTGCGGTGAGTGCTACAGAGTGTACTCAGTGCCATCACCTCCTGCTGCCTCACAGATTCCTTAATTTGCTTCTTGCAATGGGAGGGAGCCTGGCTGTCAGCAGGGAACAGCCAGAGCCCATCAGGGATTTGTGCTTCTGTTCCAGGGGAAGTTCTGGCACACCATGGGGTTCTCAGAACGAGGCAAACAGTGTCTGCTGCCCGAGGAAGCTCTGTACCTGCTGGAGTGTGTAAGTGGGATGGAGGCAGTGGGTCCTCTGATGACTGGGGGAGCTGTAGCAGCTGACAAACACTTGGTTCTCAAGGAATTGTTTCTTCCAGGCCATGGATTCATACCTTGTACTCTGAAGCAGCCTCTGTGTCACTGACAGAGTGTGTTAGTTGGATTGGTGGCCAGTTCATTCAGCTGATGTCATGTTTAACTCACTTAAGCAGAGATCTTTGAGGTTGCTGCTTGGGATTTCTTCCTAAAATATATGGTAGAAAGAAATACAAATGTGGTAGAAAGAAATTTAAATGTGGCAGACAGAGGAGTGAGACTACAGTATGCTCAGTGCTTCTCTGCTTGCAGAAATGCTGCTTAGGGCTCCGTTGCATTTCTTTGCTGTAAATGCTTCTGAGGAAGCACTAATTAATTGATGGCATCTGAAGATGCCATTGATTCCTCTGCTCCAGTTCTCAATTGTGCTGGTCAAGAGTGCTTTTGTAGTTGTGCTGTGTCCTGATTCACTGAGATCATCAAAGTTAAATTATCCCTCAAAGCAGTGATTATTTTATCATGGAGCATTTTGCTCTCAGCTGCATTCTCCAAACAGATGCAGGAGCTGAAAGCTGTGGGTGGGAACTTCTTACCTGGCTGATAAAACCAAGGGATGGGGGAACAGGGCATGGGAGAGGGACTGTAAGAAATCCAGGTGGCATGTGGGGAGAGATGGATGTCACATCAGGGAGGGTGCTGGGACCAGCTGTCAGGACCAGGGGGAAAGGACTGGTGTGAGCTTGCATAGGTTTGTTCCCTGTGACTCTCACACCAAGCTTTTGCCCTGCAGGGCTCTGTCCAGCTCTTTTACAGGGATCTGCCCCTGTCAATCCAGGAAGCCTACGAGACCTTGCTGTGCCAGGAGGCAATGAGCCTGTCGCATTACCAGGTGTGTTGGGTCCTCCAGCTGTTGCAGGAGGATGAAGGCAGAAAGCCCAGCCTCTGCCACACAACCTCTTCCAGTGGCTGGAAGCAGGGTAGGATGATTTGGGAGGGGAGGGGAGTCATTCTCAGTTGTTCCCACTCACCTTCTTCCAACTCCTTCTTCAATCCCTATTTCCTCACATTTGCTTTTCCTAACTCTGGCATTTTCTCCTCTGTCAGTGCCACACCACGTTCACTCAGTTGTAGTGGAACTGAAGTAAGTTGTATGTGTTTGGGGTTGTCATTTAACCCTCTTGTTTTCCTTTGCTCTAAGGTGTTCAGCCACTTGAAGCAACTGGGTTATATTGTCCTGAGATTTGACCCCAGGTAACCAACTTTTCCTTCCCATGTTGCTTTCTCCTTCCTGAAGACCCTGAGACTCTCTGTGACTACTGCCTGACCCCAGGGAATGGCAGAGAAGAGGACTTTGGCCCTGCATTCTGCCTCTTGGGAAGGTTAAAGGCTAAAAGTGGCACTCTGCCCTTCCTTGCTCCTCCCTCTTGAGGAGGTGATTTGGAACATGAAATGGGGCACGAACTGAGGACCATCCTGGTCCCACTTGGTGATTTTCTGTGCCTTTTCTTGCTCTGTCCTGGGGGCTGAGCAGAAGGTGGTTCCACTACCTTGCCCTGCTCTCAGCCTCTGTGTTGGTCTCTCCTTCCAGCACTGTCCCATCCCCCTACGAGAGGCAACTGAACTTGGAAAGTCACTGCAGAAGCCCTGGGAAACAGCATCGCAAGAGGAGGAGGAGTTCCAGCCCCCGGTAAGGATGTGGCCCAAAGCCTTCTCCCGTCCTCTTCTGGGCCACGCTGGCTCAGGAACAGCTGCTTTGCTGCAGTGTCCCCAGGCCCTCATGCTGAGGGTGACCTTGTCTGGCACAGTTGCTCTCGGTAGTCCCCAGGCAGTGCGGTGCTGTTCCCGAACACTTAGCAGTGTTCCCTTTTGTCACATGTGTGCTCCATGCCAGGGCTAAGAGGGGCAAATTGCCCGAGTTCTCCAACTGCAGTACTGAGATGCCAAAAGAGAAGTGTGGAGAGATCAGTGCAAGGTGTCAGGTGTCTCTTCCTGCTCTTTTTTAGCAGAAGCACAGATACCACAGTGCACATCTTGCACTTACCTACCTCAGTCCAACTTACATGCCAGGACTGTGCAGCAGAGTTGGGTCCTGGAGCTTACACATGTCCAAAACATCAGCAGAAACTGCGATTAGTATTTTTGCTCATAATTCTGACAGTTCCCAGGAGGTGGCGTCAGCCTTTCAGGAATGGGGAGAACGAGGCTGGCGATGTTAACAGTAAATCAGTGCCTGAGGAGCTGTGAAATTGTAGGAATTGGGAGATTAAACTTCTGGTTTAAGAATTGTCCCATCTTCTCTGGAACCAGAAACTGAATCTCACACCAGTAAGAGGTGCTGGTGGGCAGGTTTCTGCCTGGCCTGTGCTGCTTTGGCTGAAGTCCATGATGTTTGCATGGAGGTGCTGGGGTCAGTGTCTGGGGTGTGGACCTGGCATGGCAGGTTGGGAGCATTGTCTATACAAATCAAGGCTGGGATTCTCTTGGGCATTGAAGTCAAACCTCCTGCAGGACTTCTGAGAAGTTTATTCTGCCTTTGGCATTCGCTGCTTGGGTTTGGCCTGCTTTTTTCCTTTCTCATTTGTCACACAAGCCAGGAGGTTGTTGTCAAGGGTTTGCAGACCTGTCTGTGGGCTCCTGCCACCTTTGCTGTCCTTCCTTCAGGCTTGGCAGACTGCATTCTTCCTGTTAGCAGGGAGCAGGCAGGATTCAAAGGAAAGAAAGTTCTGCCACATACTCTCCCTGTCTTTTATGCTTTTCTTTTGTCTTTAGGTCGCATGAGAAGAAACATAAAGGATCTGAGGACCTTTCAGAAGCTGAAGGGATGTCCAGCAAAGATGGAGATGACTGTGGAGACTCCATTCCCATGGATGAAAAGACCTTGTTAATGCAGCCAAAGGAATCAGATGCTGGCAATGCAGAGGGGGAATCAATGCCAGTTCCTCTTGACACAGGACAAAAGGACTCTCTGAGCTTCTCAAGCAGCCAGGCTGGAGACCACAAGGAGAGCAGCACTGGCACCCATGTGTCCCGCTGGGATTTTACCACCATCACCTTTCCCAACGTGGCCCCAGACCAGCCATGCACACATCTGCCCTCCCCTGACAGCAGGCTCCTGCCAGAGAACGTGCCGGGCAGGGAGGTGGATGCAGCTTCCTGGTGCACACGGATCAACCAGAAGCAGGAGAAGCTGTCCCGGAAGGAAAGGAAGCAGCGAGAGAGGGAGAGCAGGTACAAGAGCAGCGTCAATGCCGACCAGGAGGTGCGGTGCTGCTCCACCTGGCAGGAATACAAAGACCTCTTGGAGCAGAGGAGACAGCAGAGGGTTTGGAAACGACCATCACACCTCTGGGACCAAGCTGTCACACCACTGCTGCGGCCAGATGAAGTGACCTCGGCAGGTAGTGGCTCTGGGAACCTGGCAGGGACCATTCTCTCCTCCCCCAGCTCTGAAGCAGTGCCTGGTATGCAGCAGCTAAAGGGATGACATGGAGAAGCTGAACAGCAGTTTTGGGGACAGTACTTTGAGCAGGAGAATCTTTCTATAGCCCACTCAAGTGCCAGGATAAATGGCCTTGGGAGGTCTTCTAATCCATTCCCCATGTCCTGCTATACTGCAGTCCTTCCTGCTGGGCTGTTAGGCATGTGCAGTCAGGGCCAGCAAGATGCAAAGCAACTGCAGGGTGTTTTGGTCTGTGTGCTGGGAGGAGATGAGGAAGTTGAGGTCTTTGAAGTAGCCAGTGGTGACTGTGGAGCTGCCAGCCATTGTCGGAGGAGGAAGGCTCGTGGGTGGTGTGGAGTGCTTGGAGTGCCCTGGGAGGGAAATTGCTGGTCTGATCCTTTGCCGTTCCTTCTCCCTCCAGCTGCGCTCCTCCAGCAGATCAGCGTGCTGCAGCCCTCCCACATCCTGGATGGAGCCTCCCGGTCAGTATCCAGCCAGTCAGCTCCTAGCTGTTCGGGAGTGGGAGTGTCTTGTGACTGTCCCTGCTTGTGAGGTCTCAGATGCTTGCAGCAGCAATTTGCGAGCTGCCTGATATCCAGGGTGCTGAGAGAATCCAGTGCTCTGCTCCATGTCCCCCTTGCATCTGTAGCGAGGGGGTGACATTTCCATGAAGTACTAGGTGCTGCAGCAGTGCAGCCAGGATTTTCCAAGCCAATTAAAACAGCAGGATTTCTCTCTTATCCTGCCCTTCCCTCTCTGCACCCCAGACAGGTATCTCCTCAAGAGATTTGACTGGGTTTTACCTGTGCCTCATCCCTGGAATGTGCTGCCATCCCTGCTGCAGTGGTTATAAAACCTTGGCTTTGGGACTTTTGGTTCTTCTCCTGCCTCAGAGTCTGTGGTGCTTGTGTGCAGTCCCTGCAGTGCTTTGCTCCTGTCTCTTAATGATGCTTCTTGCAAGGGCATGGGGTAGATGTGAGCCAGGATCTTGCTCTGGACCACAGGAAAGCTGTGGAAAATAATCAGGACAGTTTCTGGTCAGTCCTTTGAGGAGTGAAGCCTTTCAAAGGACCCAAACTAGTCAGGCCTCAAGAGTTTTTGCTCCCTCTCTGCTGTACCTGCTCCCTACAGTGTTTCGATCCCATACATGTGTGGCTGTGTTTTCCTGCAGGCTGCAGGAGGACCCAGAGGCCATGAAGATAGACTTTGACGTGTACCACGCAGATGCTGTGTCCAAGTTTAAGAAGACAAACCCTGGGAAGCCCCACGTCAGGATGTGTGTTCGGAGGTACCCATGAGTCTTGTGCTGTTTTCTGAAACGTGGAAACGACGTTCTAATGATCTGTAAATGACCCAGCATCTTGTGAGCTGTACAGATCATCAGAGTGTCTCCCTTGAGGGTGGTCCTGCCCAGAATTTTTTTTTTCTTTCAGTTCCTCCTTTGTTGGAGGCCCTGGCTGACAATTTCCCCAGCCCTTGAACTCAGCCTACACTATTTGGTCATCTGGTTGCTGCTCATGTCTGGGTATTACTGGGAGTCAGGAGTAAGAAGCCACAGCTGTTTTTATGCAATGCTTGTGAAACTCAGGTAGAGCCCAGTTTTCAGAGAGCTGAATCCTCAGTCAGGGCAGATCACTCTGGATTTCTGCAGAGATGAACCTCCCCAGAGGTTGCTACAGGCTCTGGGCCATGGGTTCAGTATTTAGATCATTGTCAAGTGTAACATTTAAGAGCAGTAGGAACAGAGGGCAGATGTCCCCTTCCCTTTCTTGCTGGATCCAGAACCTGATACTTACACTCTGTAGCTGGGTACAAAGTTCAGTTTCTGCCTTTTCTCATTTTGCTTTACTAAAACTGTCCCTCTGCTCTCTGCAGCTCTAGTAGACAGAGCAAGGAAGGTGGTAATGCAGTTTTACCAAGGTATGTCATGAGCCAGTAGGATGATCCTTGTTGCATAAATATTTTCACTGGTGAGCAAACAGACTCTGCAGAACTAAAAGGAGGGAAAAGCAGGTCAGATCCCAGCAACCTAAAGATCTTCCCAGCACAAAGGTATTAAGATTGCAGTGGACTGGCCATGTGCCAATATCCCTGTGAGCCGCATCTGAGGGGCACAGCGTGGAGCAGTGTGCAGTCATCCTTGTTTTTGGCAAAGGATTCAACAGCTCCCTGGTCCCGGCATGCTGCGTACTCACTGGCAGGGCTGGCAGCCTCCTGCTTTGACTGATATGGGTGGGGAGGATCTCTACCAGCTCCTCACGCCAAAGGCAGCTGTTGTGATGACTGTTCAGGACAGCTTTGCCTCTGTGTTCCTCTTGCTTTGAGAACTCACAGGATGTTTTTCTCTCTCTGTAGCTTTGATGAGCAGATCCCGTCCCTGCGGGCTTTGAAGCAGGTGACGTATCTGAGTGGGGACGTCCCACTGGTCTTTGCACTGGTGGATCATGGAGAAATCACCTTCTATTCACTAAAGGAATTCAAGCTGCCTGTTGATGTTAATCACTGAAGCTGCTGTCACTTGCAGAAATGGTATGGGGTGAAGAGAAGAGCTCTACTCAGGATTTGTTTTCCTGATTAATGAAATATTACAGAAAATAGAGCCTGTGATAACTGGAATGTTGGGAAGTTGACCACTTTATTGGCTGTTACAGACTTCACCCACACAGGTGGCTCAGGCATAATAATACAGCAAACAGGTGTGTTTGGCTTAGCTGGGCATTTCTGGGCTGGAGTTAACACTGCTTTGTTCTTGAAGCCACTGGTTCTCCAGCCTTCTCACCTCATGGACCACCAGCCTGCCTCTGGTGTGTCATCTTTAGCTGACTGTGGACCATTAGAAAACTCTTTGCTGATGATCCTTTAAAGAACCACTGTGCTACACCAGTGGAATATCTGGAGTGTCACTGAGGTCAGTCAGGGACAGAATAAGCTGATCAGTGCTGGTGTCCTGAGCCTCTGTCATTCAGCTGTGCCAGTGACCGTCAGATCAGATTCTGATCTGAAAAAGGCACAGCCATAAACTCAGTCACCTGGAGGAAAGTTTCCAGACACTAGAGAGCAGGAAACTGTGCCTTGAACACAATTCCATCAGTCAGAGGTCACGGAAAGCCCCAGAACTTTGTAGATGGCACCCTGGCCTCCTGCAGCAGCTGTGCTGAGATGCGTTGTGGCTGCACAGTGTTAAGGCATGTTAAAGTTTGACCACCACTATCAGCACGTTGTATCTGATAGTCTCACCAGGGCTGAACTGCAGCCCCTCTCTTTCAGCCCAACATCCTCTTTCCTGGCTGTGGATCCTTGTTATTTCTCTTGCAAGTGAGAGATCCCTGAGTAAAGAGAAAGCTACAAAATCCTAATGAGCCTTCCAGTCCTGAGGCTGTTGTGTTCCAAATTGAGGATACCATTGCTTTCCACCAAGATATCTAGGTACCAAATTTGCTTTAGCCTCTATGCCAAAAGTGCCAGGTGCCAAAAGGTCTGCTCAGTGGATGGAAGTGAACTGAGCACGGCTGTGTTTGGTATCAAAGTATTCAGAACTGTAGTAGCAACTGGTTTAGATATGTTTTATTTGGGTTTTTTTAAATTCCTTTTGGAGATGTGGAGAAGGCTAAGCAATAAAAAAATAATTTTGCAACGATGCAAGCTCCTCCATGTGGTTCTTAATTCCTTTAGAAATGTTAAGTTATGCACAGGGAGACTGTGGAGGCTACTGGGACCCCAGTAACAGCAGCTGGTGAGTGCCTGCTCAAGGTCATGCAACCCCGTGGCTGTGTAACCCTGGTAACCCTGCTCCTACGCCGTCTGTGTTTGCATCCAGCCGCTGTTCCCTGGGAGGGCAGCGTGACTCAGAGCCTGGAGGTGTCCCTGCATCCGCGTGCAGTTCCTGTCGGCACACAACACCTCGCCGTCTTCCTCGTTCAGCTTCCTCCTGCGTGGTCCGAGGTATCGTAGCCCAAGGTGCCGGGGCTCTGCTGCCAGCGCCCGCTCCTGTTTCACACACACGCCCCAGTTATCAGATGCTGGAAGTCGGCAGGGCTGTGCTGAGGTGAGGGTCTGGCGGCTCCTCCCACGCTCCCTCCCCTTCCTTTTCCTCCTTCCAGCAGTCCTTTGGGTCTGTTAGTCCTCCTCAAAGCTGGGGTTGGCAACTCCCTCTGCCCTCAGCATTCTCCCAGACTTTTACAGATTAAAGGCAGTGGGAAGAGAGCTTCTAAGAACAGGCGCAGCCAGGAGAGCTCCAGCCTGACCCACAGGGCTCACGTTTGTCCTGGAATTAGGTCAAACTCACTCCTGTTGATTTCAATCAGTCTCATCTCCTTATGCCAGGGTGGAATTGTATCGATGAACTCTACGAGAGCCACCCAGTGAGTTTCGCTAGGGCAGAGACTCCCTGATTCAGCACAAGACAATTACAATTTAATAACCACAGCAGGAAGGATTGAGAAACTGTGGCTGCCTTGCTCAGCACCATAACATCTGATGGTGCCTTTACCAGGATGGGAGCATGATGGAGACTGATACCACTGCTCCATTTTGGCACGTGGTGTGGATCGGCTGGGCATTGCAAGAAGAAGACAGAACTGAATATTTAATTGAAAAACATCACTTTTGGAAACATAGGTAAAATACTGACTGTTGCTGGCCCATCGTCAGAGGTAATTTCAAGTTTTTGCATGGATGCAGAGAGGCTGGCAGACCTTGGCCTGCCATTGCCCTCCACATAGCTCCAGCTTCCTCGCCCAGCTGCTGTTCCCTGCAGCAGGACACGGGCTGGCTGTGCCGGGCTGTGCAGCAAGGGTTGCGTCCCTCTCTCCAGCGAAGGCTTCGACTTTCTGGAAAGTCTGTACAGTTTCACAGGCAGGCTGCGAAAGTTGGAATCCCTCGCGGGGCTGGGGCCGGGAGGAGGGGCCCTGGAGACGCCTTTCCCGGCCCTTTCCCGGCCTTTCCCGGGCCGCGACCAAGGCCGCTCCCGGTGCCGGGTGCCCGCGCTCCGCGAGCCGCGCGGTGCCGCTCCCTGATTGGCTGCAGCGAGCGCGCTGCTGAATTATTCATGAGCGCGCCGGATGAAAGGGAGGCGAAGCTCCGCCCCATACGCGGTTTGCATGGCGGGGCTCCGCCCTCGGGGGCGGTCTCGCCGCAGGCCCCGCCCCGCCGCGCCCCTCCCGGAGGTGCCCGCGGAGCGAGGCCGCCGCCGCCGCGCAGCTGAGGGGGAGCGGGCGCG
>WBMZ01004225.1:0-85110 GCA_013400975.1 Atrichornis clamosus
CGCCGCTCAGGCGCTGCCGAGGGGCGGGCAGCCCGGGCAGCCTCGGCTCCATGCGGCCGCCGGCGGTGGAGCACCGGCGGAGCGGAGCGGCGCCGGAGAGCGGGTAGGGGGCTGAGCGCCCGGTCGTCCGCGGGGAAGCCGGGCGTTCTGCGGAGGGAGGGAGGGAGTGGCGGGTACGGGGTTGCGATCTCCAGGTTCTGGGATTCCCAGGCTCTGGGACCCCCTGTCTCGGACTGCGCTGCGCCGGAGCAGCTGCACGGTTGGGGTAGTGCGGGACAGGAGAAGTGCCGGCGGTTTTGCCTCATTTGGCATAAGGTGTGATTTGTTCCCTAACCTCCGAATTCCGTGGGGTTTGCTGCCCTATCCCAGAGCCCCTTTTCCGTCTCCCACCTCACCTCTGAGCCCCTCTGACCCCATCAGCTGCCGGCTGAGCAAAGTCCCGGGACACGGGCAGTCCGCGAGCACACCAGGGCAACAAGGTGTGGGGAGTGCTCACAGCGGGGAACATCCCTCCCTGTTCTGGCATGGTCACCCATATGTTGGCATTTTATTCTCTCGGGTGGACTCCACACTGGGGAGCGCTCACACTCACTGGCCCTCCAGCTCTGCTGGGGCCTGTCACCACCAGGAGAGAAGCTGTGGTGCCTCAGTGTGCTGGGGTAGCTGGAGCTGTTCCTGGCAGCAGGCAGCTGCCCTGCGGGAAACTCTCGGGTTGGGTTTCTCCACACCCTGGCTCCCATCCCACTTGGCTCGACAGTGTAACTCAGACTGGGGCAAGGGGGCCTGCACAGGGCCAGGCTGTGACAGGCTCAGGGCAGCCTTTGCACAGCGGGAGAGAGCAGAATAGCTGTGTCCTTGCATCCGCATGCCCTTCCCCGTGCTTGCTTGTGCTGGAAGGGATCATCCCTTCTTTGCTGCATGTGTGGGGAAGGCACTGCTCCATGGCTGAGACTGGGCATGCTTGGGCCAAGTCGGGAGCCTGGAAGGGCTGGCACTGGGGGAAAAGTTTAGCTCCAAACTCTCAGCGTGGTTATGGGCCTGAGGGCTGCAAGCTGCTCCCTTGCATGCTGCCACCTTGCACACATGCATGACAGGGTGAAAAGAGGACTGACCTTTTGGTAGCACTGAGCCCGTCTCTGTCCCAGTCCAGCATCTCTCCCTGCTTCTCCAGCCTCGGTGCCTCTTCCTCCACTCTAGCTTCCCTAAGACATCCCCATCTCCCTTGTCAGCTGTGGCACAGGGGCTGCAGGGCAGGTGAGCACCTGGAGCTGCGGCCCTGCAAAGTGCCTGTACCGGGCTGGGTGCTGCTGGAAAGGAAGAGGGTACAGGCAGATGGGTGACTGGCGTTGTCCCCCTGGTTCCCTGCAGGCCATGGGGTGCAGGGGCTAAGTGCATGCTGTAAGGGGTGGTCGTGGGGCACTCCTGGAGCTGTGCTAGCCAGCATCAGGGCACCGACTCTGCAGGGCACAAGAGGAGTGTAGTGCCGCCTCCATTTGTGGGTGTGGGCACTCCAAGTCCCGGGCTGGTGTGTCAGTGCCCCTTGGATTGGATGTGGGGGGATATAGACACTGCAGCAAGTCCTTGTGGTCTGAGCCCTGCAAGAAGGGCCAGTGTTGGGAAGGCACAGCCCCAGCACAGGGCACTGCTGGGAGGCATTTGGGATGACATCCCAGCTTCTCCATGATTCCAGCAACACGTGAGGTCCCCAAGAGTGTGGACATATGGTCCCTATGTGCCCTGGGGACAGGCAAACAGCCACTTCTTGCCCCACAGTTAGTGTGTCCCTCAAGAACAGGGCCACAGCCCTGGCCGCTGCTGTGCTGGGGATCTGCCCTGCTGTCCCCACACTGAGCAGGGGATGGCTGCTGTCTGGCCCAGGAGCCCACAGGGGTCTGGCAGTCGGGTTGGGCAGCTGCCTGCATGCTGACGGCACCGGCTATTCCCAGCCCCGCATCACCAGTGCCTGTGCTGAGTCAGGGGCCTAGGCCACCCCTGCATCCTGGCACAGAGCCCTTTGCTCCCAGGGACCCCCGAGTTCACCCCCTGCACCCAAATCCCAACCCCCAGCTGCGGCATCCGCTCCTCAAGGGCCCAGCTCCAGCACCTGGGTGACAGGCACATCCCGTGATCTGTCAGTCCAATTAAAGTCTCAACAGCCTAATCAAAGCCTCATTGTCCAGAAGTATTTATAGGCCCACTTGCTGCAGTGTGCTCCCCATACAGCTGCAGGTGCAGTCACAGCCCGCGGTGCTGGTGTTCCCTTCGGAGAAGAAGATGTGGGTGCTGAGGGTCATTGCTCTGTGCCCCCCTTCCTTGCTATCACAGCCATACCTCTCCCTTACTATCAAATTTGCTGGTTGTAGTCCTTTTCTAGGTGATGAAGGCTGTTAATGGGCAGTCCCAGAGCAGCTTTTCCTGGTTTCAGGGGCTGTTTCTTCCCTGGGAGCAGTGACCTGGGAGCAGTGACCTGGGAGCAACAGGGCTCTGGTACCTGCCGGGCTGGGGGGTGTCAGTGCTTGCAAGTTTTTCTGTTTTCCACCAACACCTTTTGAGCTCCATCTTCCCGGTAGCACAGATTAATATTTCATGAATGTGGCGGGGTGAACTCGACACTTAAGGAAAGCAATGACCCAGCAGGAGACAGACACAGGTGCACTCACACACGGGCAGGAGCACACACACCTTGCACACACGTGGGTATGGCCGGAGACCACTCGGCGGAACCTGGGCACAGCATGGGGGTCCAGCCTTGCTCCCCCCCAGCCACCTTCTCTCTTCCCTCCCCAGGAGCTGCCAGCGTGGAGAAGGCCATGGCATCACTGCTGTGCAATGCCCGTGAGTGCCCCAGCGGAGGGGAGGTGCAGGGCAGGGCATCGGGCCATCCAGATTTACACCAAGGCAAATGTGGCCTCCGGGTTCAGCTCACCTTGCTGCACTCAGGAGCATACCTACCCTACCATGGCCATTGGGATTTGGGACAAGGGTGGATGGGAAGGGTTGATGTGAAATTACCTTCTACACCTCTTGTGGTGAAGGCAGTTTGTTTTGGGTCCATCCCTCCTCCCTCACGGATTGAGGGACCATGTGGAACCCCAAAGGCAAGAGGAAGTAAGGTACAGGGGACAGTGCGTGGATACCCCTACCCTCAGTGATGCAGCCCGTGCTGCCTCCAGGCATCCAGCTCACAGACACACTGGAGCAGATGCAGCAAGGGACCCTGATGCGCAAAGTCAAGTCCAAGAGCTGGAAGAAGCAGCGTTACTTCAAGCTGCAGGATGACTGCATGACCATCTGGTACCAGTCCAAGAGGACAGGAAAAACTGAGTCTGCCTGTGAGTACTGGCTGCTGTGTGTTGGCCATGGGGCCATCAGTAGGCTTCAGAGTGAACAGGGATGTGAAGGTATGGAGAATCTGGGCGCCATGCTTGCTAAGGGTGCTGTGGCATTCAAGAAAGGCTCTGTGTGCATGTGTGGTCTCTTCTCACCCACACCCCTCCATGAAATATCCTGCCTCCAGCAGGACCCATGGGTCAAAAGGGCTGAGTAGAAATTGCAGCTGATACAAGTGGAACCTCTGGAATGTGAGCGCAGGAGTAAGACAGAGGAGATAGATGACTGACTGGCTTGATAGCTCAGTGGTTAATAGGTGGATGAATAGCTCTGTAAGTGGGTGGATGAATGGATGGATGAGTGGAAGAAGGGATGACTTGAAGGATAGATGTGGGTGGTGCGCCTTGCCCTGTGGTCCTTGCCCCCCACAGACAGGCTCCCCTCCCTCTGCCCCAGTCTCTATCAGCGATGTGGAGACGGTGCGGGAAGGGCACCAGTCAGAGGTGCTGCAGAGCCTGGCCGAGGAGTTCCCCCCTGAGCGCTGCTTCACCATTGTCTTCTACGGCCGTCGCGGCAACCTGGACCTCATTGCTGGCTCGGCAGAGGAGGCGCAGTGCTGGGTCCAGGGCCTGCGTCAGCTCATTGAGGTGGCCACCACCATGGACCAAAGGGAGAAGATAGACCAATATCCTTCCTGTGAGCATCACTCTGCCACCCACACCCGTTGCTGATCATCCCCCAGGCCCTGCATCTCCAGCCTTGCCCCAGCATGTGTGTAGCTGTTCTGGGTCTTACCATCTGCATCAGTGAAGGGCACAGGAAAAGGAAAAGAGGCCCTCTGATGCTCCCCAGCTCCACCTCATAGCCAAGGTCCTTAACATTTGCCCTGGTTTCTTGCACGTGGATACGTGACTGGTTCCAGAAAGCTGACAAGAATAAGGATGGCCGCATGAACTTCAAGGAGGTGCAGCGTCTCCTCAAGATGATGAATGTCGACATGAACGAGGATCATGCACTGCGGCTCTTCCAGGTAAGCATTGCATCCTAGAGCCTGAAGGGGCTGGAGAGGGACTGGAAGGGCTGGAACAAGCTACACAACACCTCTTTGCAAAAGGATATGATCTCTTTCACCCATCCATCCATCCTTTTGTTCAGCCAACTATCTGTTTACTCACACAAACACCCATTTGTTCATTTATTTGTTAAACCAATCAGCCAAGGCAGCTCTTCCTTCCTCCCGTTCATTTGTCCATCCATCTGGTTATCTGTCTACCTAGCTAACAGCCATCTGGTTTTTTTTATCCCTCCCTTCCTCCTATCCACCTATTAGTCCATGCTACCAGCCCTCCATCTGCCCATCCATCCATTCCCACATTGATCAATGACTGCCACTGGCATGGAGTCTCTGTGTCCTCTGTTTGGGGTGTGAGAATCCCCCCACAGCACCTTGGATGGCCAAGACACCCTATTTTGCCCTGTCTGGGTGCTGAGGGAGCTCCCTTGCAGGATGCCGACAAATCAGAGTCGGGGACGCTGGAAGGGGAGGAATTTGTGCTCTTCTACAAGGCCCTCACGCAGCGTGAGGAAGTGCTGAGCCTCTTCCAGGAATTCTCTGAGGATGGAAAGAAGCTGACACTGCTGGAGCTGGTGGATTTCCTGCGGGAGGAGCAGCTGGAGGATGAGGGCACAGAGGAGCTGGCCATGGAGCTCATTGACAAGTATGAGCCATCAGAGACAGGTGAGAGCTGGCCCAGACATCTGCTGTGCTCGGGGGCAAGGAGGGGTAGAAGACTCATAGTTTCATGGCAGGAGCATTCCCAGCCCCATCCTGCGGTGGGTGGGCACAGGGGGAAGACTCACCATGGTGTGATCTGGGTGCAGTTCCCCTTTATTTGGACCATTCTGATGTAGAAGGTTGACCAGCCATGGTGTGCAAGCTCCAGCTTTGGGGTCCATTGCCCACCTTTCCAAAGTTACTGCCCTGTGGCATCTCTTCCTGTGCCCCAGCGTCTGGCAGCAGCTGTGCCTATCAAGCTGGGGATTCCAGGAGCCACCAGCAGCCCTGTTTGCCCCGATTCTGTCTCTTCCATATCCCTGGCTGTTGCTGAGCCTCCCCCTGTGCCTGCAGCCCGGGCCCGCCATGTGCTGAGTGCTGATGGGTTCCTCATGTACCTCTGCTCCCCGGAGGGCTCCATCTTCAATCCCCAACACCGGGTGCTGTGGCAGGACATGAGCCAGCCACTCTGCCACTACTTCATCTCCTCCTCCCACAACACCTACCTGATAGAGGATCAGATCCGGGGCCAGAGCAGCATCGAGGGCTACATCAGGTAAAGGGGGTGCTCCCTTCCAGCTGCCCTCCAACACCCTTCTGAGCCAGTGTAGTGTCCCAAGCAACTCCATGGAGCAAACCCAGAATCTCCTTTGCTCCTCTGTGGTTCAGCACTCCTCTGGCTGTGCCGTGTGGTACTCAGCACGGGGGATACTGAGCCCATCTCTACCTGCCCTGCATGCAGCAGCATCCTCACCCTTGGTGGGCGTCCCCTGGTCCCTTAGGGGTGACAGCCATGGGCAGATGGGAGGGCAGGGGTCTTGTGCCCTGGCTCAGTGCAGGGTCCCAGGGGTGACAACCCACCCCCAGGGCTCTGAAACGGGGCTGCCGGTGCCTGGAGGTGGATTGCTGGGACGGGCCAAATGGGGAGCCCATGGTGTACCACGGCCACACCTTCACCTCCAAGATCCCCTTCCGGGAAGTGGTGAGCACCCTGGGGAAATATGCCTTCAAGGTAAGGTACCCTTCCCCAGGTGCTGGTGGTCGTGGGTGGTCCTCGGTGGGTGGGGGTACATGGTAGCGATGGGTCCCTGGAGGGGCAGAGGTGCTGAGACTCACACACACCTGGTGATGCAGCAGGACTGATCACACTGCGGGAGAGGAGGGCGGCTGTGTCACCTTTTGGGGGACAGCACTGGAGGGTCTGACCTACAGCCTGCACCGTGCTGTGCCAGGGGGTTGGTGCTCATGCAGACAGGGTCTGTTGGGGGTGCAGGGGTGAGATGGGGCCTCGGGGATGCTGGAGTGAGATAAGATGTGAGGGATACTGGAGGATTGGAGGGATATGAAGATCCCAGGGGAGAAACAAGAAGACACAAGGGGCTCCATCCAGGCACTGATCAAACCTGGATAAAAAAAAACCTTGTGAGAGCTCCCCCGCCCCACCAAGGCTGATCTCCAGCTGTGCATGTTGCTCCCCAGACCTCGGACTACCCTGTAATCCTGTCCCTGGAGAACCATTGCAGCATGGAGCAGCAGGAGGTCCTGGCCCAGCAACTCAAGGACATCCTGGGGGAACAGCTCCTCACCACCACCATCGATGGGCATGTCCCCACCCAGCTCCCATCCCCAGAGGTAGGGACAGAGCACAGCTGTGCTGGGCATCTCTGTCCTGTCTGAGAGTGGGGTGAGGAGGTGGATCTGCTGTTCAGAGGATAGGCCAAATTGTTCCAGCATTGTCCTGCTCCACTGGAGCATTTGAGGACTCTGGGGATAGTGTCCTCATGTTCACGGAGGTGCCAAAGCTGTCCCCAAGGTTG
Source organism: Atrichornis clamosus (assembly GCA_013400975.1). NCBI lineage: Eukaryota > Metazoa > Chordata > Aves > Passeriformes > Menuridae > Atrichornis > Atrichornis clamosus. Next base: position 6,922 of record WBMZ01004225.1, read on the forward strand.
TCTCCCCACGCCCTGCAGAGTCAGGCAGCAAGCCAGAACCCTCCTACCCCATCCCCTCCTGGGTGCCGAAGGGAGTTGGTGGTGCTGGCCCCCAGCAGTGCAGGATCTCAAGGGACAACAAGCCCCATGGAGGCACTGGGCACCCCAAGGTGCCTCTCTATCCCCAACCCCACAGGAGCTGAAGCACAAGATCTTGCTGAAGGGCAAGAAGATTGGGCGGCTGGAGGACACTCTGGATGGGCCGGGGGACGAGGCGGCCGATGTGTCTGATGATGACAACGGGGCAGAGGCAGAAGAGGAGAGGAGGAGGGCAAAGGTGGGTGGCCTGGACTGGGGATCAGCTGGGAGCGCTGAGCCCTTGGACACAGCTGTGAGCTGTGGTGACATCCTTGTGCATAATGCAGAGACAGAGACTGCAGAGACATCACCAGGCAGGGAGGATAGACCTTTCCACCCCTAGCCATGCCAGCCTCCTCTTTGCTGTGGTGGCAACATATTGGAGTCCCCCTGCTTGCTTTGTTCTTGGCAGGAAGACTGCTTATAGTGGGGGCATGCTGCCACCCACCAGCACACCCCTGGCTGCTCTTGTCTGCACTGGCTCTACAGTCCCTTGGGTGAGTGCTGGTGGATGGTGCTCCCATCAGGAGGGACCCAACACACCTCTGCCTTGCAGAAGGACAAGGAGACCCTGGCACAAGCATTGTCCGACTGTGTCATCTACTGCAAGAATGTGCCCTTCCGGGGCTTCCAGGAGGCCCGCAGCCATTCGCGGCCCTCTGAGATATCCTCTCTTTCTGAGGCCAAGGCCAGAAAACTCATCCGGGATGAAGGTGAGATGAAGTGGGCAATGGCACTGTGGGACTGGGACAGAGTAGAGGGGGCAGATGGCTTCCTCACATATAGTGCTAAAGCCTCTGGACACGAGGGGTTCCTCCCTGTCTGGGGGAAAGAGGGTCCAGTGGGGCTGTACTGTGGGGTTTCGCTCTGGCAGGTGACAGGGGGTTATTGTCTTAGAAAACAAGGCAGGAGACTTGGGTTCCTGAGAGGGGAAAGGGATGAAATTTGGTGGATGGGTGGACAGGTGGATGGACAGATAGATGAGAGGATGGCTGGCTGGATGGATGAAAGTATGAATGGATGGATGTAACTGGATGTATGGNGCTGGCTGGATGGATGAAAGTATGAATGGATGGATGTAACTGGATGTATGGATGGAGAAGGTGGATGGGTGGACAGGTGGATGGACAGATAGATAGATGAGAGGATGGCTGGCTGGATGGATGAAAGTATGAATGGATGGATGTAACTGGATGTATGGCTGGAGAAGGTGACTGGGTGGATGGATGGACGGACAGATAGATGGGCAGAACTATCTTGTGGGTGGCTGTGCATGCCAGAGAATAACCTCACAAGTGGCTTTCATGCTCTATCCCTAGGAAAGGAGTTTGTCTGCCACAATGCCTGGCAGCTGACACGCATCTACCCCAGTGGGATGCGGACAGACTCCTCCAACTACAGCCCCCAGGAGATGTGGAACGTGGGATGCCAGATTGGTATGGCTGGGGTGCAGCAGGGCTGTGGGCTGGGGAGCTGCCCTGAGTCCTGTGCCAAATGCCACCATCAACACCTGTGTTAGTGCCAGCTGGCCATCTGGAGCCAGGCCTGGTTGCTGGCTCTTGTTCTGCTCTGGGCAGTCCTGGGAGTGTCTGGGCATTGGTGCCTTATACCCCTATGCAGCCCCACATCTCTCTGGCTATGGGGACAGGCTGGTTTTGAGGTCCAAGTAGGGCATGGTGTCTCCAAGCGGCTCTGAACCCTCTCCCCCACCACCTCTCCCCAGTGGCCTTGAACTTCCAGACAGCCGGCATGGAGATGGACCTGTGTGATGGGCTCTTCAGCCAGAACGGCTGCTGCGGCTATGTGCTCAAACCACCCTTCATGAGGGATGAGGAGACTCTCTTCAACCCCAGTGACCCCAGCAGCCGTGAAGGCCCCAGCCCCATCACCCTGACGATCCAGGTACTGGGTTGAGGAGAGACCTTGGGGAAGCCATGATAGTTCCTGGGGCTCTGTCGATCCCAGACAGATGGGGACAGCGTTGGGCAGTGTGTTGGAGCTGAGTAGCCTCACAAGAGATAGATCTGGCTGCTCCCCAGCTCATGGGATTCATATCCCTTCCTGCAGGTGATCAGTGGGCAGCAGCTGCCCAAAGTGGCCAACAGCAAGGACGGAGCCATCATTGACCCACTGGTACGTGTGGAGATCCATGGGGTCCCCGCAGACCAGGCGCACCAGGAGACCAAGTACATTGAGAACAACGGTGAGCCCCACCGCAGTACCAGGGACACTGCTGTGCCCAGACACCCTCCCCACTGTCCTTCACCCTCCCAGCACATGCTCTCCCTTCCCAGGATTTAACCCCCGCTGGGATGAGACACTGCAGTTCCAGCTCCACGTGCCTGAGCTGGCCCTCGTCCGCTTTGTGGTGGAGGATTATGACAAGACTTCCAGGAATGATTTTGTGGGTCAGTTCACCCTAGCCTTTGCCAATATCAAACCTGGTGAGTGGCTGCTGCCCAGTGTGTCTGGGGCTCAGCTGGGTGCTAGAAAGGTGGGGGACTGCAGTTAGCCAGAACCTTGCTGTCCTCCCTGCAGGGTACCGCCACATCCATCTCCTCTCAAAGGATGGCACCAGCATCCCACCCTCTTCGCTCTTTGTCCATATCCGTATCACTGAGCCACCTGGCCCTGAGCAGGACTGAGCTCATGGGGTGAACAGCACCCGGATGGAAGCCATAGAGCCGGCCCTGAACAGCTGAGGTCACAGAGCCAACCACCTTGCCCTCTTATTGAGCTGTTTGTGTCATTCCTGTGTTGTTGTCGCTGCTGTGACCCCCTTTGCAGTAGCCTCTGAGGGCTCGGAAAAGGCACTGACCTTCCCTTTCCAGGTTCAGGATGTTGCCACCTATGCATGAGTGTGGAGTCTATGCTGGTGCAGATCCCTGCACCCTCCACAGGCACTCTGCCCTGGCCCACAGTCACAGCTTGACTGAGGGGAGGATGAGAGACGGTGCATGGCCCAGCTCTGCTGCAGGGGCTGGTCCCCCCCCGGTCAGGGGAGCAAGGCTGGAGCTGAGCAAACCCCAGGGCTGGGCAAAGCTAGGAGAGGAGTTGGTTCTCACTGCCCCCCAACCCTGCAGAGTCCTATCACATCCCTTGGCCCCTACCACCCCAAATGAACCCTTGTCCCATTCTTTCTCTGTAAGCAACCTAATAAATTGTTCCGTGACAGACAGGCTCTGGTCTGGGTGCAGCAGTGCTGGGGAGACATGGGAAGCTGGGCTTGGGCTTGTGCTCTTTCTCTGTGGGCACCTGGCCCACTGTTCATACAGAGAGTTCCAAGCAGCCCAAGGAAACAGTATTTAAAGGAACTGAGCGATTCCTTTTATACAGTTGCATATTTTACAGCCCATATACATATATGCCTATACACACACGTACATCTCTGCAGCAGGCCTGTGCCACCAGCACCCTAAAGCAGTCAGGATTAAGCCTCACTGTGATGTGCCATCCTTCTCCATGGGGCACCCTCCTTCTTGCTCCACCCCAGGCAGCCCCTTGGCCTGGCTCTCCCTCTGCACGGCGTGAAGGTGGACAGTGTGAGTGCTGGGGTCCTTTCCCACCCCCTGGCTAGGGTCAACAGTCCCGTGCTCAGGGTGATGCCGCTGGATGTGTTTGATGACCTGGAACTTCTGCTTGGCCTTGTAGGGGCAGTAGCGGCAGAAGAAGGGGTGCTCATTGGTGTGGGTCAGGTAGTGGTGGCGCAGGCCGGCTGCCCAGCGGAAAGCCCGCCCGCAGGCGTTGCACACATAGGGCTTCTCCTCGCTGTGCTTCTTCAGGTGGGTCTTGAGGAGAAAGCGGGTCTTGAAGGCCTTGCCACACTGCTCACAGATGAAGGAACGGGCCTCCTGGTGCCGTGTCTCCTTGTGCACCCGCAGGGCGTCCGCGCGGTTGGTGCAGTACTCACACTCGTCACAGTGATACGGCTTCAGGCCTGTGGCGACACGGAAGGGGATGGCAGCGGGAAGGGGACACACTGCTCTCCATTCCACAGGTCTCACCATCCCTGTAACAGAGCATCAGTCCCCAGGGACTTCCCCTTACACCCCATTTTGTCAGTGGGCACACCAAGATCCCAATTTCCAAGGTAGCAAACAGTGCCTGGGGTCTGTGCCACCCAAACTTCCCTCCAATCTGAAGGCACTGCCCCCAACCCATTAGCACAGGATAATGTGCTGCCCTCCAAATGTCCTTCCCTGTCTCCAGCTGGGCAACTGGTAGAAAAAGAAGCATGGAGGTGGGGTCCCCACAGCCCCAACATCCTCCCTGGTGCTCAATGGCCTGTCCCCAGTGGGCAGCACTCACCTGTATGCTTTGTCATGTGGTACTTGAGCTGGTTGACCCACTTGCACTTGTAGCCGCAATCAGGGCAGAGGTATTTCCGCTCCTCCTTGTGGATCCGCATGTGATACTGGGCACAGGGCAGGAGGATAGGGTCAGGATGAGATCATGTTCCCTGCCCTGGGAATGTGCAGGGCTCTGGGGTGCCAGTGGGGGGCTCAAAGACAGCTCTGACATGTCCAACTGTGTGGGGCAAGGAGGGCTGTGTGCTTGCTTGGCAGGCTATGGGCAAGGGGGATCCACAGCAGGGACAGGATGAGACGCCTGTACTGCTGAGCTGTTCTGTCCCAGCCTGTGGATGGCACAGGCTTTGCTCCCCGGTTTGGTATTTAAGGCAGAGTTGGGTTAAAACCCAGCCCAACAAAGCTAGCTTTGAGCTGAACACATTGTACAGCCTCACCCAGGTGGCCCCAGGAGACTCCAGCTCAGCCTGGCCATTAAAAATGTCAATACTTCTTTTAGCAAAACCAGACCATTTTTCCCTCCATTACCCCATGCATTTCCTGTTCTAGGAAAAGCCCTTTACCATGCATCAGGATGCTAATCCCCTTACAGCAATGAGTGCAGGGTCATGCTCTGCTTGTAAGAAAGCTGAGCTTTCCCTGCACCATGTCTAACTGGCACCACAGAGCATGCTGAAGCCAGCAAGCAGCCAAACTAGGCTTTGAATGGTGCAAAGCTGCATCCAGAGAAAGCCAGAGATGTCAGCAAGAAAAAAAGTGAGCCCAGACAGCTGCCCACCTTCTTGCTTTGTTACAAGCTCCCTTGCCCTTAAACTGCAACAGCAGAGAAGAAACATACTGTACCAACATGAGTTTTATCTGCTCGCCTCCTATTCCTGTATGAGCTACAGAAGAAGAGAGAGGAAAAAACCTGCCCTTGAGAACGTCTTTCCCAAATTCCTGTGGCTGAATGCCCCTCAAGTCATGTAAATGCAGTAGGATATGTTCCCAAGCAGAGCTCTCACCTTGAGACGTGAGGGGTCGGCGCAGGCATATTTACAGAGGTGGCACTTGTAGGGCTTCTCACCAGTGTGGATGCGGATGTGCCACGTGATCTTCTGCCTGTTCTTGGTGGTGTACTCACAGTCTGAGCACTTGTACACACGGGTGCCCCCATGGCCCTTCATGTGCTGGTCAAAGACAAGCTGGTGGCGGCACGCAAAGTCGCAGAAGGGGCAGTGTAGGGGTTTGTCCTGGGGGGCAGTGGGTTCATGGTTCTCCACGTAATGCCGCACCAGCTGCTGCCGCTCCTTGGCTGCAAAGCTGCACAGCTCACAGCGATGGCTGAAATGCTGTGTCTTGTGCTCCTCCAGTGCCTCCCTGGTGGCAAAGGTCTCCTTGCAGGTGCTGCACTCCAAGTGTGGGTGCTGCTTCTGCACGTGGCACTTGAGTGTGGCCTCACTATGACACACGAAGCCACAGCGTGGGCAGCTGTAGGAAACCTTCTCCTCGTGCCGCCGCAGGACATGCTGCTTGAGGGCTGTCTCAGAGCTGAAGCGAGCCTCACAGCGGGAGCAGCCAAAGTTGAGCTCACCGTGGTGGCAGCTGTTGACGTGGCGGGTGATGTCATTCTGCAGGTAGCTGCTGTAGTCGCAGAGTGGGCAGAAGTGCGTGGGGGTCTTGTCGTGCACCCGCAGGCGGTGGATGCGCAGCTTGGAGTTCGTGCCGAAGGTCTGGCTGCAGATGCTGCAGGCGATGCGCCCCACGCCAGTGTGCAGGGACTGGTGGGCCTCCAGGCGGTAGCGTCGCGTGGTGCTGAACTCGCAGTAGCGGCACTTGTGCGGCTTCACCCCCTCGTGCTTGATGCGGACGTGCTGCCGCAGGCAGCGGGCCTGCTTGCAGGTGAACTCACACTGGCGGCACTGCAGCTGTGGCCGCTTGCTGTAGTGCTTGCGGTGCAGCCTGCGGTGCAGCCGCAGGGCTTTGGCCACCTTGGAGGTGAAGGGGCAGGAGGCGCAGCGAAACTCGCCCAGGGTCACGCAGCCCCTCTTCTTGTGCGTCTTCATGGCCCGTTCCTGGTGGCAGGTGAAGGGGCAAGTTGGGCAGGAGAAACGCCTCCTCTTGGGCAGGGTGGCTTTCGGGGGAGGCGCATCCAGCAGGAGCTCTCTGGGCTGGCCTTTCTCAGCACTGGCTGGGTCCCTCTCAGGGAGCTCAGTCCTTTGGGGTCCATCCTCCTTGGGATGTATGATGTGCTTCTCAGCACAGTGACTCTTGAGGGCCCGCCGGGAGCGGAAGGCCTCAGTGCACAGGGAGCACCAGAACTGCTCCAGGTTCCGGCAGCCATCCTCCACATGGGAGGTGATGGTTGTGACACGGGAGCACACGAAGGAGCAGGCATTGCAGTGCAGCTTCCCTCCCTCCATTCGGTATTTCTCTGAGGGTTTCCCAGGCTGGGAGGCACCAGCAGCTCCACCTGGCTCAGTTCCATCCCCTTGCTGGGGAGGCTCTTCTGCCATCTCTGTGCTGTCACCCAGCAGGGATTTCTCAGAGGCATGACAGCCTAATGTCTGTACCCCAGCCAAAGGACTGCCTGCTGCCTGTGTTTTATCAGGGAGCAGTTCAGCTTCCCAAGGGCTCTCAGCATGCCCAGCCTCCTCTGAGCCGCCCTTCTCGCTCTCTGCTGTTTCTGTACCAGTACCACCAGGCTGCTCAGCAGGTTGGCTCAGTTCAGGTGGCTCCTGACTGGTTGGTTTGAGGATCTTGTTGTTCTTCAGGAGAACTGGACACTTCTTTAGGAGGTGGGTGTTGAGTCCCCTTTGCTGCTTAAAGCTGGCGCCGCACTCGCGGCACACGAGGGGGGTCCGGCGGCTCTGGCAGCTGGCTTTGGAGTGCAGGGACATGGATTTCTCCTTCCGTGTGATGTATGAGCACTTCTCGCACTTAAAGACCTGGCTCTCTGACTGCACCACCAGCATCTGCACCCTGCCCTCCAGCACCAGCGTCTCCGCCTGCTCCTTGTCCTGCTTCCGCAGAGCCTTCAGCATTGACTCTGAGCTGCCCCTGGCATTGTCACTGGAGGTGGCCACATCCTCTGGGGCAGGCTGGTGGCCCTGTTCTGGTGTCTTCAGTATGCTGAGCCAGGCCTCTGGCAGCTTGGCTTGGCTTGTCTCTCTCACCTCGGTGTCTGCCACCAACTTGTGGTGGTCTGAGCGTGACATCTCAAGGTGGCCCACGTCCTCCTTTAGCGTGTCTTTTACCTGGTCGTCTCCTGCTGCTACACTGCCCTTCGCCACCTCACCTTCCTGTACATCTACCTCCTCTTCCTCAAAGTCTGGGATGTCTTCAAGTGTATTGCCACTGTCCTCTAAGCCAAGGCCATCCCGGGAGTCCAGCATCTCATAGGCTGCAGGACACTCCTTGCAGGGCAGCATTTCCACACTCTCTGACTGGGTCATGCAGGCTTCTCTAGTCAAGTGCTCCATGAGAGGGTCAGATGGGACATTCAGCGCCTCCAAGTGCAAGGTGCAGCTTTCTGCCACATCTTCAGAAACAGCGAGCTCCGCTGAGCTTGTGGCAGCATCTCCTTGCACACAGTCATCTCCTAGGGCATTGCCAGCAGTGGGACAGCTCTGCTCCCCCTCGCCCACACCTCCCTCTGCCTCACCGCTGCTCCCTGGTGGAGCAGCATCCTGCTCAAGGAGGGGCACCACGAACACTGGCTGGTAGCCCTCTTCTCCCTGGGACTCCACCTGGGATGGCTTTGCCTTTGTCCACTGCTCCCTGCCAGTGAGGGGGGAACTGGCATCCACATGCAGGCCTGCACCGAGCTCATAGCCAAAGAGTGCCTCAGATGAGCTGATCTCCAGCTCCTTGCTAGCGTAATTTTCCAGCCAGTCCTTGTCACCAGGAATATAGCCATGAATCTTGCGCTTGTGGAAGAAGAGGCTGGTGTTGCTGAAGGTGCAGTACGAACAGAGGGCACAGCGAAACTCCTTCTGCTTGGTGTGCTTGCAGTTCTCATGGTTCAGCAGTGCCTGCTTGTACTTGGTCTGGTAGGTGCAGTACTGGCACTGGAAGACAGGCACCTGGTAGTTCTGCGAGTGCTTTGCCTGCATGTGCTTCTGCAGCTCATACTTGCGCTTGCAGGCAAAGCCACACACCTCACAGATCAGACTTTTACCCTGGTGCCGCAGCTTGTGGCTGCTCAGCTGGTCAGCACGGTGACACCGGTACGAGCACTGGTTACACTGGTACCTGTGGGGACGAAGAGAATCGGTCAGACAACATGAGAAAACAGGGCAGACTGAACTTCGTCAGGCACGCTGAGCTCTCCTCCCCCTTCCCAGACAAACGGAGAAGGGGTACAGTTCGGTTTGCCAGATCTGACCTTTGCCATCCAGGCACCTCTCACCACAGGCAATTCTTCCCTGCTGCAGCCCTTGGCACTGCTGGTGCTTTATACCCCCAGCCTGGAGACGGGAGATAGATTCCCTAAGTATTCCATATGGTGACCGTGTCAGCCCCACACACCGTCACATGTGTTACACCAACAGCACTTCCAGCATCCCTAGAGGCAGGCTAGACCCAAAGGAGATTACACTTTTGCAGTCCTAAACACGACCAAGTGGGCCTTGGCCCACAAACATCAGCAGAGCCATGAACTCAAGCTCAGAGTTGCATGTCTGAGGCAATACGCCTCCCCGGTGGCATAGAGACACCAAAAATAGCTTTGCTCCACAGCACCATGCTGGGAACAACCTGCAAGCTTAAAGATCAAATTTCTTACGTACCAGAAAGGGCAGGCAGTAGCCAGTCATAAGAAAGTCTGGCACACAATGCAGCCTGGAGAAGCAGACCCCTGGAGTAGGATTTGGGGAGCCCTTGACTCTGCTGCCAGGCTAGTGGAGCAGGGGGTCTTACCGGAGATCTCCGGTGTGCTTGCGCATGTGGACGTTCAGGTAATGCTTCCACTTGGTGATGTACCCGCACTCTGTGCACATGAAGTTCTTGTCATTGGAGTGAGTCAGCATGTGCTTGGACAGGTAGCTCACATCCCGGCACGTGAAGTCGCAGAGCTCACACTTGTGAGGCTTCTCTCCTACATACAACACACAAATGCCTTCAGCATGACAGCCAGATAAAGCAACGTGGCAGGGGAACCAGCTCAGCAGGGAGTATGCCACAATTTCAGCCAGGTGATCCTGGGATGGATGGTGATGGGACCCAGGAGCCCTGACCCAGCCCTCCCTGCCCACCCAGAGCAAGGACAAGACACTCTCCACCCCATTCCAGCTCAGCTTTTGGGACCCCTACAGTGGACACCCACCAGTGTGCAACAGCATGTGCCGGATGAGCACCCGCTTGTGCGCGGTGGCGAAGGCACACTCGGTGCACTTGTGGATCTTCTCGTTGGCATGCATCTTGCCCACATGGTCATGAAACTCCACAGGGTTGAAAGTGGCATAGGGGCAGAAGCTGCACTGAAGCTGCTCACTGCCCGGGTGTCCCTGCTTCTTGTGCTTGCGGAAAACATGCTTGTTGGAACAGATGAAGTCACACTGCTGGCAGTGGAATGCATAGTGGGTTTTCCGGTGAGCCTCCATGGCCTCAGCCGTGCCAAAGAGCAGTGAGCAGGCATGGTACTTGCACTCCACAGCCTTGATGCCATGAGCATCCTTGAGGTGACGGACAAACTCCTTCCGGTCCTCTGCGCAGTAGTCACAGTCCCCATGGAAGCAGCTCAGTCTCTTGGGTTCAGCTTTGTGAGTCTTCAAGTGTTCTTTGAGGGCCTGGCTGAGCCGAAACTTCTCCTCACAGACAGGGCAGGAGTAAACATCGGAGTAAAAGTTGGAAATGTTCTCATGCATGCTGGCCATGTGGCGGTTGAGGGCGTTCTTCTCCACTGAGCTGTAGTGGCAGAGTGGGCAGCGATGGACCTTCTCGCCTGTCTCCCGCATCATGTGGATTTTCAGCTTGCTTTTGCTGGTGAAGTACTTGTGGCAGTTGGGGCACTGCAGGCTGGGGTCAGGGAAGTGCAGATGGAGGTGCTCCACCAGGTGCGTCCGCTTCTTGAAGCACCGCTTGCATTCGGGACACATGTGGGTTTTGTAGAGGTACTCGGAACCCTCTGCAACATTCCCTGGGGGACCAGAGGAGGGGAGCAGTCAGTAGAGAAAAGATGGGGAGCACAGGCAGATGTTCTGCCCCCGATCCAGTTGTGTCAAGATGAGGGTTTATACACATGTGCAGTCACACAGCAGTCACCTACGTAGAGGGACTGTCCCCACCCCAAGCCACCAGCACACTTCAGGTGAGCTCTTTCCAGCTCAACACTGGCAAAGCATAGCCTACATCAGGCCTGTCCATGTGCCCCTGATCCACAAAGACAGGCAGACCTTTGTCCAAACTTGGCAGCAGGCATGAACAGGAAAAGAAGGGACGTATTGGCTTGGGCAGAGGTCAGGGAAAACAAGTGTACTGGTACATGCAGGAGATGTGAGGTTACTGGATGGGACCCCCAGGTCCCACCAGCTTGGCCCACATTTCCCTGCCAGCGCTGAGGATGTGGTGGTTATTCACAATACAAAGCCTGAGTGGCTCCTGGTAGGGCCCCGCATCCTACCTTTGAAGTGCTGTGCCTGTGGCACTCCATCTTCCTTGGGAACTGCCTTCCCATCCTCTTTGGCCTTGGCTTCGCAGGGGCTTTCGCCATCCTCCTCTGGTGATGCATCCCCACTGCTGTCCAAGTCCTCTTCTCCAGCTGATGCTTTCTGCCCCTTCAAGGAGCTGTCCCCAGCACCTCCTGGCTTTGCTGGCCTGGCTTCTGCTGTGCTGGCTTTCCAGCCAGGGTGGCAATTCCCTGACTCCTCCTGCCCTTCTGCTGCTGCTTCAGTGGGGAAAGACAGAGATCATCATGCTTCAAGCAAGAGGAAGCCACCCCCACACACCCACACACATGCAGAAAAGCCTCCTGGCTGAGATGGAGGGCACAAATCGTGCTGCAGGGAGGAAGGAATGCAGGGTTCCCAACCCTCCAGCACTGCAGCCTCACCCTCCACTCCTCCAGTTGCAACTAGGATGCATGGACACAGTCAGCCTCTGCAGCACCCACAGGCCCCAACCCCACACCCAGCCATACCCGATGGCAGGATGCAGCACTGCTTAAGGCCGCGAGGGTCTGAACTGCGTGGGTCTCCTGTTGTGGGCATCTCTGAGGGAGTCTCTGAGGAGTGGCCCTTCCTGTGCTGCCAGAAGAGCTTGGCATTGGCTGTGACGAAGTCGCAGTGGCCACAGTGGAAGGGCAAGTGCGTCCGGTGGTGCTGTTCCATTGCCTGGCGGCTGGGGAAGAGCAGCGGACAGGCCCGGCAGGCACAGGACACGGGGGAGGCCCCGTGCAGGTGGCGCAAGTGGCTGCGCAGTTGCTTGCGGTCCTCTGTGGTGAAGTGGCAGCCCTTCTCGGGACAGGGCAGGGCTCCCAACGGGGCACGGTGGCTCTTGAAGTGCTCCTTGAGTTGGCCAGGCTGCGCAAACGCCTCCTGGCAGATGGGGCAAAGCAGGCACTCGGGAGCAGAGCCCTCCTGCACACTGGCTCTGGGCGGTTCTGAACCCCCTGGCTCACTCTGGCCCTCACTGGCAGCAGCCAACAGTGCCCCAGGGAATTCCAGGTGCCCTGGGGGGGCCAGCAGCAGGCACTGGTGCTGGGACAGCAGGGAGGCTTCTGAGAAGCTCTGGCCACACCTCTCACAAAAGTACAGCTCCACCACTTTGACCAGAACCTCTGCAGGGAGCAAGGGGAAAGTGTTAGAAAGAGATTTTGCCAGGCCCTGAGCTTGGGACTGGTAGGTCAGTTCCAGCTCTGGACAAGGAGGATAAACCCCTGTTGCCACAAATTACATTTTGGGAACCACATCTCCCATAACAAAAGGAATACCATCACCCAGACGACTACGATGATCAGGTCTGTCCCTTTGCACCTTTGAGGCATGCAGAGATGTGAGGCTGGCTTGGCCCCATTCCTAGTAGGATGTGCCCACACTTGACCCGTGTGGGAAGCATGCTGAGGGGCAGCAGTCCAGGTGGAGATCTCTGCCTGGTCCCTACTGACAACCTGGAGCAAACCCCTCTGCAAGCACGCAACTCCCACAACCACTCTCCCCGTCCACACACCAAGCTCGTGCCAGGTCTGTCCTCAGTCGTGGCACCAGACTCATGACACAGGGCCTGAGACATGAGGGCATCTGGGAGACTAGGTGGGACAGGGACCCTGGTCAGACCTCTCCCCTCTGCTGAGTGCCACGGGGCCCACGCTGCCCTCCCTGCACCCCATACCTGTGGCACTGGCCGCATTGCTCAGCGTCACATTGCCAGCCACTGCCTCGATGAATATTTCCACATTGCTTCCTTCAGCGTGAGCCCCTTCCCCAGGCATCGATGCCTCTGCCAGCAGCAAGTCCTGGCTGGCAGTCAGGGGGGGTGTCCCAGCCAGACCAACGCTGGCCATGCCAGGTGTTCCCACAGCTCCTGCTTCTCCTGGTGTGGGCAGGAGAAGCTCTGAGCACAGGACTTCCATCTCCCTGCTGGCACCCTCAGATACAGTCACTGCTGCGCTCATTGCCACCGGGCACTGGTTTGGTACTGGGCAGAATGGCTTCTCACTCTGCAACAGAAGAAAGCACTTTAAACGAGGGGCATCCCAGAGCCCAAGAGGATTTTGGGGGGCAACCTGTGGTGCCAGTCCCCAGGCAGGGTACGAACCAGGGTATCTCAATGCTGGCTCCTTTCTGCTGTACCCCAAGCGCGCCCGCTGGCAAGCCCCCTGTTACGGGGCAGACAGGAGTGCAAGGACAACTGTACCCTCTCCCTGAGCCCAGCACTCAGGACTCGCTCCCAGCTGAGCTATGCCCAGTGTCCAGCCAGCAGATGCCCCCATGAGTCCCGTCCGGCCAGGCCCCTCCAGCCCCTCGCCCTTCACCACGGACTGTCCTCGGCCCCCCCAGCCCCTCGCTCCTCGCTCCTCACCCCGGGCCGTCCCCGGGCACCCCCAGCCCCTCGCCCCTTACCCTGGGCTGTCGCCGGGGCCCCCTCGGCCCGGGCTGTCCCCGCCACCCCGGGTCCCCCTGCCCCGGCACATCTCGGTGGTGACGTCGGGCGGCGAGAGCGCCGCCCTTTGTGCCGCTCGCGCAGCCGCTCTGCCCGGCCCGGCCGGCCCCACTCTATGGTGCGGCCGGAAGCGGTGCAGGCGGGAGCGGAAGCGGCCCGGCGCAGGTGAGCGGCGGCGGGGGCACTGGCCGGAGCGGGGGCCAGGGCAGCGCAGGTTTTCCCGTGGAGCGGCCGGGGCTGGGTCTCTGCTGCGGGGAAGGCCGGTGTGGATCGGGGTCTCCTGCAGGGGAAGGTGAGGCTCCTGCCGGGGGGATGCGGGACCCTGCCCATGGGACGCCGTGCCGTGGGAAGGAGGAAAGTCACGCCTTGTTCTAGGGGAGAGAGAATTCTGCGTGAGGGAGCAGAGCGTGTTTGTGTGTCTGCCGGGGGAGGCTCCCCCTCGTTCCCTGTACATGATAGACCTGCTGAGGGAGCTGGAGAAGCTTCAGGCCCCCGGAGCATGCGGCTCTTATCCAGACGTGGAAGTGCACCTTCCATCACAATCATGTGCACGTTCCCATCAGCAAAGACCCAGCTCTTGGCTCAGCCTGGGGATGTGCTTCAGCTTTTTCAAACGATAAACCTTAAATAATTGCAGTGCTCATGATTTCTGGCTGTTTAAAAAATAAAACCCTGTAAAACTCTGGGCTTATTGCCTTGGCTGAAGAAGCAGCAGATGCGTGCTCGAGAGCCTCCAGCTCCTGACCCCCTCCTGCTTGGCTCACCCAGTGGCTTGCAGAGAGGGAGGAGGCTCCTGCAGTCAGCAGCTGTCCGAACCCTTAGTAATAAGCACAGATGTGGGAGATCCAAATGTGCCAGGTACCCTTTCACCTTGAGAACTAGCCATGAGAAAGGCCAGGGAACTGTGGGTGATCCCTCGTGTTCCTTGCTGCCATTCAATTTTTCCTCACAGGTTTGTTTCCGGAGTGCAGAAACAATGCTGTGGAAAGGACCTGCTTAACCTCCCAAGATGCCCTTTTCTGACTTTGTCTTAGCACTGAAGGACAACCCGTACTTTGGGGCCGGGTTTGGCCTCGTTGGGGTGGGCACAGTTCTGGCAGCAGCCCGTAAGGGGGCCCAGTTTGGGCTGGTGGCTTTCAGGCGCCGCTATATGATCACTTTGGAGGTGCCTAGCAAGGATAAGAGCTACCAGTGGCTGCTGAACTGGGTTTCCCACCATGCCAAGCACACGCAGCACCTCAGTGTCGAGACGTCGTACCTGCAGCATGAAAGTGGGCGCGTCAGCACCAAGTTCGACTTTGTCCCCAGCCTTGGGAATCATTTCATCTGGTAAGGGAGGGTAGGGGAAAGCAGTCTGGGGATTGAGCCTCACTTTGGCAACTTGGGAGGGCCCATAGAGGCAGCGGAGAGAATCCTGCCTCCTCCCTGGGTCTGGGCTAGGGCAGGAGATTGAGAGTAGCAGGAGGAGCCTGTACTCCGTGGTGTGAAATAATATCCTTACCTGACTGTTCTTGATGCATGAATCAGGCTGGGCACAGCCGAGTGGTGTTGGATCACTCTGCCCCTATCCTGTCTTCCCACCCCAGGTATCGCAGGAAGTGGATTCGCATCGAGCGTAGCCGGGAGACGCAGATGATTGACCTGAACACGGGGACCCCCTGGGAGTCTGTCACCTTCACTGCGCTGGGCACTGACCGGGAGATCTTCTTCAATATCCTTCAGGAAGGTCTGTAGGGGAACCGCGTGGGGTCCTGCTGGGAACAGCCTACTCCCTGGAGATGCCCAGGGCTTCATGCGAGAAACTCTTCCCTGGCAGCTGTCCCCTCTGCCTCTCTCTGCAGCCCGGGAGCTGGCGCTGCAGCAGCAGGAGGGGAGGACGATCATGTACACAGCTGTGGGAGCAGAGTGGCGTCAGTTTGGCTTTCCCCGCCGCCGCCGGCCCCTCAGCTCTGTGGTGCTGGAGAAAGGCGTGTCGGAGAGGCTGGTTCAGGACGTGAAGGAGTTCATCAGCAACCCCAAGTGGTACATTGAGAGAGGCAAGGCTCTGGTGTGGCATGCTCTGTACCTTGTGGGGTGGGGTAGGATGCTCATGGTCCTCTCTAGAATTGGCTGTGGAGAGATTTTTCTCTGCTGCTCGCCTTCCCTAGGTGTATCCTCTATGTGTGCTCAGCACAGCACTGCAGCTCAGAGGGAGGGAGCACAGAGCAATCCAGATGGTTATCCTAAAAGAACACTGTCTTCCTAGGGATCCCCTACCGAAGAGGCTACCTGCTGTATGGTCCTCCTGGCTGTGGGAAAAGCAGCTTCATGTGAGTACTGCCATTTGGCTGACAGCACTTTTCCCACCAGCTGCCAGCTCAGGGGCACAGCAGTCTTAAATGAGAGGGTGCAGATGAGTTTGGGTTTGGAATACAGCAGTGGGCTGTATCTCGTGTGGTGCCTGGAGTAAGCATTTGCATTTCTGGCACCGTGATAGGTCAGGGTAATGAGCCCTTTGTGCTCTTGCTTTGCACAGTGCTGCATGGCACGGATGGGCTGAGCAGGGGATCCCACCTGCCCCTCAGATCTGGTCCCTTCTGGGAAAGGACACCTCTGCTCTCTCCCCTGCTGCTGGGTGGAAAAATCTCATTCTTCCTCGGCTCTGGGCTTTCCTACTGTGATTCACCTCTGTGGTTTGTGTCCTTCCCAGCACAGCCTTGGCTGGAGAGCTGGAGTACAGTATCTGCCTGCTGAGCCTCAGTGACCATAGCCTTTCCGATGACCGGCTCAATCACCTTCTGAGTGTGGCACCGCAGCAGAGCATCATCCTGCTGGAGGATGTGGATGCTGCCTTCATCAGCCGGGACCTTGCTGCTGAGAGTGAGCACTGCCCCTGTTCCTTGGCCAGCAGCAGGAGGGAGGTTCCCCGACTGCACTGGGGAAAGGTTTGGACTCTGGGCTGCTCTGCCGCACCAGCAGAGACCAGGGCATCTGTAAAGCCTCAGGGCCCAAACTAGATCTTGTCCAGGTTTGGCTAAGCTATAAAGGGAAATTTGGGTTCTTTATCCTCAGGGAAAGATCCTTCTGCCCAGCTACTTTCAGCATGAGGGAAAAGGCCACTTTCTCTCTCATCCTCTGTTTGGGTTCCCATGGGTGTGTGTGGGCAGGGGAGGTGAACATGCTGCCAGCCAGGTAGAGTCAACCACCGAGCAAGGAGAGAGTGGGGAGCTTGGCATAAGCCTCACTTGATAGTAAGGTGGCCTGCAAGCCTGTGAAGGGTTAGTGGCCTAAGGCTACGATCTCAGACAGCTCTGTTCCCAGATCCGGCTGTGTACCAAGGCATGGGGCGCCTGACCTTCAGTGGTCTCCTCAATGCGCTGGATGGCGTGGCCTCCACTGAAGCCAGGATTGTCTTCATGACCACCAACTATGTGGACAGGTCAGAGTTGCCCCCTGGGAGAAAATGGGATGGGTAGCACAGGAAAACCTTGTTCTCTTTTGCTGGGCTTTATGGAGGGCTGTTTGAATTCTCCAGCATTAAAACTGGGGGTTCAAGTTTCCCAAATTCTCCCTTGGGTTGCAAAGCCCTTGACTGCTAATCAGGATCCCTTTTTCTGGAGCCTCAGATGCCTACTTGCTGTTCAGAACATGGTTGTGCCCTTCAGGAGTGGAACAAGCTTTCTGCCCATGGGGAGCTGCAGGTTTTGGGATGTTGTCCATGCTGAGAGTGAAACGATAGCCCCATGTGCAGCCCGTGGGTTGGTGGGATGCAGCCTGGGCTCAGCCATTGCACTGTGGCAGACTTGGCTCACTCCAGAGTGAGCTGGCCTAGGGGGTTGTTTAGAGGTTGCTCATGGGACAGAGATGGGCAGAAGCTGTTTCCCAGGACATGCTTGTCCTCCTTCTGAGTCAGTCTTTCCCCAGCTCTCTCCTTTCTTTTGTGTTGATTTCCCTCCTCAACCTCCCCAGGCATGAACCTGTTCCCCACTTTTACCATCTCACAGTGCAGGGCACTTTGCAGATAAGACATGGGCTGTGCTAGTGTGGACAGGGGCTTTCTGCAGGACCCACCCTGCAGAGACACTTCGATTAGGCTTTCCAGGCCCCTCCTGTGTCTCTTGACAGGCTGGACCCAGCCCTGGTGCGTCCCGGCCGCGTGGATCTGAAGCAGTACGTGGGCCATTGCTCTCACTGGCAGCTCGCCTGCATGTTCCAGCGCTTCTACCCCGAGCAGCCCCCGGCTGCAGCCCAGCGGTTTGCGGAGCAGGCGTTGGCTGTCTCCAAACAGATCAGCGCTGCCCAGGTGCAGGGCCACTTCATGCTCTACAAGATGGACCCTGAAGGAGCCACTTCAAACATAAGCTCCAGCCTGCTGTGACCAGGGGCCAGCTTTCCTTTGTGACACTGAGAGCACTGGGACAAAGATGTGACCATCCTCGGGATGCCATGAAGCTGCCCAGCTGCAAAGGCCAGGTCTCTGTTCACCTCTATCCCTCCAATGCCTTGGTTTTGGAGAGTCAGAGTTGCCAGCCTTGCAGCAAGGGAGGGAATCTGGCTCTTGCTGCTCCCCAGACTTAGGTGCTACTGCACCAGCCCTGCTCACCAGTGTGCCTCGTGTTGGGATTGCTGTGAGCTGCCAAGGCTCCTGAATGTGAATCCCCTTCCTTGTGGGTCAGCCTGGGGGTGCCCCAGAAGGGCATTTCCTTGGGGGCAGGACACTGGGGCTCTACACTGCTAAAAGCTGCTGGTTTTTTTAAAGGACAACAGTCTCACTGGTTTGTAAATATCCTCTGTGAAGTGCACAGCACAACTCTTGTCTCTCTGGTCCCTTTTCCTGTTAGTTGCCCCACTATCCAGCTGCTGGTCCAGAGCCCTCCTGACTAGGGCCTGGCAAGGCCAGTACTGCAAATCCAGAGTATTTCAGAAAATAAGCAGCTCCTAAGAGACAGCTTGTTGTCCATTGGGCTCCAGGCTGGTGCCACTGTTCCTTTCCTGCTGAGTTATGATATCAAGCCACAGATCTGCTTGGATGTCGTGCCTAGGTGGGCATGACTGTCCTTTCCACCAGAGATGTGGGGTCCTGGAGCTATGTGATGGCAGATGAGAGGCTTTGGCCAATTACAGCATATCTTCCCACAAGCTCTCCCCTTCCAGCCCCTTTTGGAATCCTGAATCAGTTTTCTCAGAGACAGTTCTGTGTTCATGTCGTCAATTTTGGGGGTTGCATCATCTTGGTGGGGCTGGGGGAGCAGGTTTCAGGCCAAACCCAAAGTGCAGGTCACTGCTCAGCCCTCCTTTTGGCTCTGTCCTGCAGGGCCAAGGGCATAGTCAAGAGCACATGGCAATACACAGGGGCACAGCCGATGCCACCTGGATGGATTTTGGTGCAAACAGGCGCTGCTTTGATGCACCCCCAGACTTGCACAAATGTTTCTGCAAGTGAAGGAGCAGGATGCTGCTGTTGACATCTCAGACCCTGTGTTTGGCCATCCCACAGTGGCTGGCTGCTTAGATCCAGCCTCTTCCCTCAAAGCTGAGGGTCAAAACTGGCCAGTGAGTGACTGGCAAATGTCTCACAGCTGTTTGAGAGGTTGGGGAGTGGCTGGGGGGGAGCCACAGGGACCCGATGCCACGACACGAGAGCACAGGCAACATCTCTCACGCTGCTTGCTTTTAATAGTGTTAATGCTACAGACGCTGGCAGTGCCTTTCTGCCCGGCCTGAGGGCTTTTGCCAGTTAAGCCTCACAACAGCCTTGTGAGGTAGGCGAGTGACACAGGAGAACACCAAGCAAGGGAACCCAGGTCAGTGTGCAGGCTCTGTTCCTCCCCTCTGGCCTGGAGGTTTGGTCTGTTTATCCCAAATTCGTTTTCACATACTGTTGCAAAATGCCCTCTGCTTGAGGCTGACAGCAGTGAGTCAGAGAGGGCCCTTCCTAAATCGCTACTCCCAGAAAAAAAACCCCCTCTAACACATCTGGCATTTGACTGAAGTTATTCAAGTCCTCTCTCACTCTGATTTCCATGGCTGAATTCTAATGCTCCAAACATGGCACAACAGCTTTCCTGTTGAACGTAGTCCTGGCTCACTAGAGAAAGCCAAGGAGCTTCAGCTGCTGTAAGGGGTAGAGATCTTCTGCATTTCTTTCAGGATGCAAGTGCCTTTCTTGGAGCACAGCAGTTTTACCAGTGAAGGCAGGAGGCAGCAGAACAAGCACCAATGTCAGGTAAAGTTTGTGCCTTTTCACCCAAATGTGGATAGGCCATTCCCCCAGAAACCAGCCGAATAAGGGCAGAGGCAGCACTGAAGAAAAACTGAGGCTCTCTTCAGGGTGTGAGTGCTCAGCCCTTGTCTTCACCAGGGCACAATATCTGGCTCTCAGATCACTAAGCCCAGGAGAGGTAGTACAGACTCAGGCCAAGGAGGGAGAAAAAAAAAAGATTATTGTAGAGCATTAGGGTTGAAAATAGGCCAGTGTTGGAAATTTAAGCACAGAAGGTTCTGGGCAGCAGGTTAAACCAACCTCTCCAGGTCAAGACCAGGCATGGAGTAAGCAGGGCAGCAGATGAGGAGTTCCCAATCAAAAAAGCGGTTTGTGTACCCTTCACGTGCCAAAGATCAGCCAGACAGATGTGTGCACTGGCAAATGCCCTCCTGGCACCCACAGCCATTGGTTTCCTGGGGATCTCTCAGGAAGTTCTGTCAAGTCCTTTGTGGCACTGCTATTTTTGCACTTGGCAGAAGGAGGAAGACAGTAACAACCCACGTGTGGTCAAAAGAGAGGTGGGGACAAGGCACAAACAAGTGTGAAGGAATCAGTATTGTCCGGGTGAGGCAGAGAGCTAATACTAAGCCAGGCAAAGCAGGGAGCCCTTCTTCTACCCAGAAATACCAGGAGAAGGTCTCTGCCTCAGCCCTGGTTGAACAGGGAAGGGAGAAATACCAGGGATCAACACCTTTGCTCCAAATAGCAACAAACAGGAGCAAGAGGGCAGAGGAAACAAAGGGAGCAGGCTCTGGAGAAGACCCAATGAATTAATTTAATAGCAGTATCCCACTTCAGAGGCTTGGGATCACCCTTCATGGCTTTGGAGTGGGACATAATTTAAATCTGTGCAGCAGCAGCAGATGGAACTGCACCAAGTTAGTTTAAACAGCAAATCCTCATTTTGAAGCAGTACCAGCTTGAAGATGGAAAGAGGGTAACAGTATCTGAAGTACTGGTGCATGTCTTCACTTCCAGGTTGTCAGAAGTGCCAAGAGACAGCCTGGCCTTAGGGAGGGATTCTGATAGATACAGGTTACAAAACAGAGTGCTCTCTTTCCAGGTTTCCCACATCAGCTTCTGCCTGCACAAAAGCAGCTGAAGGACAGGGCAGGAGCTCCAGCTAAAGATGGGCTTCCTGGAATTGTGGGAGCCAAGCTGAAGTCTCAGCCACCAGACAGCCATGGCCTGCCAATGTGTTGACTTAAGCTTAACTTGGATCTCCTGGCTGGGATTGGGAAATGTCCTGCATAAAAAGGACTTTGCCTGGCTGATCCCAGCAGTTGAAGTGTTCTGAGAAGGAATGGGGGGGGGGTTAGACCAAGCTGAACTGAGCTCCAGGCTACTGCCCTGGCACAGCCCCATCACTTGGCACCACCATGGCTCCACTGGGACACTGGCTTCTGGGCAAGGTCTTGCCACAATTTTGGCTCTGCCACGGCACCATGCTGGGCTGAGTCCATTTGCTCTGTGTGTGCATTTCTTGGCAGTTCACATATAGGGATGATGGCTGCAGGTCCCCAGTCAAAGGTACCTCTGTCACCTGAGTCCTCCAAGACCAAGGCTGCTAAGATCAGTTAAGATTCTGCTTCTCTGATGCTGGTGACAGCCAGCTGCTCATGCCAGGATGTTTCACTCTGCACATACCCTAGCAACACTGCCTGTCCCAAGCTGTCCCATGTGCCATCTGCCTCCTCCCTTCCAAGGGGTATGGTATCTCTTGCTACTGCTTCACCAGAGCCTTCATTGTTCTCCCCAGAAACAGCCCTTCTCTCCCCCAGCCCAGCCCCTTATCATTCCTGCTAGGAGCCACTCTCCTTCTCAAGATGGGCTTCGTGATGTCCACTGGGCCTGAACACCCCTCGCCCCCTTGGTGCTCTGGAGTAGGAACCACGCTCCTGCACTCTGGACCTTTCCCACCTCCCACAATCCCAGGGCCTATGGTGGCCCTGCCAGTTGGGGGCAGCTTTGTGGTCACTGCGGTTGAACATGAGGTTCTCCTTTTTCCTGACCCGACCCTCAGTCCCCTCCTCTGTTCTCCATCTCTCCATATCACAGCGCTCCTCTTTGAAGTCCACCGCCTCTGTTACTGGTGAGGGGTCTTCAGGGCACAACTCCTTTCTTTCAGCCAAGGGAGCAGCCC
Source organism: Atrichornis clamosus (assembly GCA_013400975.1). NCBI lineage: Eukaryota > Metazoa > Chordata > Aves > Passeriformes > Menuridae > Atrichornis > Atrichornis clamosus. Next base: position 28,811 of record WBMZ01004225.1, read on the forward strand.
TGCTTCTACTGTGAGGCTTTGGAAACTCCTGGCTGTGCCGTCCAGCAGGTCTCCGCTCTGGTCTCTGGCTGAAGACCCTGGGCCCCTTGGAGCCATGGAGTGAATGACAGGCTTCCTCTCCCGGTTCTTGTGAGACACTGCACAGCTGCCTGCCCTGGCCCCTGCGGCCTGGCCTCTCCCCTCTGTGCCTTTCCCTCTTGCTCAGTTGCTCTCTGGGCACAGCAGGCCTCTCGGGCCGCCCAGGTTCTGCCCTGGCCTCCAACGCCCCAGCTGGCTCGGGAGCTGAGGCTTGGCTGGGTGGCTGGGGCACATCCGCAGCGCAGGCACTCACCGACAGCTCAGCAGCAGCGGCTGCTTGACCTGGATCCACAGCAGCTGAAGGCTGAAAGAAAGAAGCCACCAGTGAAAAAAAGGACAGGGCAGACAACAGTGCTCAGTCCTGCAGCCCAGAGCCCCCTCAGCAGCTCTCTGCCCACAGTGCCATACCGCTTGGAGGCTGATGAAATATCGGTTCCTCTCTGCTTCGGGGTCGATGATTCCCCCTTTCTCTTGCTGTCTCTTGAAAATGAGGCGCAGTTCTTCCTGGTGCTGCAGCACCTTGGCGTCTGGCCTGTATGGCTCCTGAGCGGCAGAAAGCAAGGCAAGGTAAGGGCTCTCTTAACACTGAGCATGGATAGGCAGCAACACGGCTGGGAGCTACTCCCCAAATCCTCCTTTGATTGCCAGGCACACACCTTCCTTTTGTCACATTGACCATTGCCTCCCAGATGCATGGGAAATCCCTGGATAAAGGCAGAACATCTGAGTGCAGACCCATTGTTTCTGCAGTGACTGCCTTGGGACAGGATGCTGCTGTGGGGCAGGATGCAGAGCAGCATCTCTCAGCACTCTCCTGACCTGACTGTATTTCAGTGAGCGCAGAGATGTGCCCCACGGCAGAATCACCTCTCCCTCAGCACATCTGCTCAGCTCAGGGCTATACAACCGAACCTGCTCTCTGTGAGCTGCCCTTTGTATGTGGCATCTAGGAGGACCTGAGAGAGGGTGTGCATTCATTCATGTTACAACGTCCCAGTTGAAGCTACCCAGTGAGCAGGCACAGCCGGGCAGGTGAGCGCCCATCTCTTACCAGAGGGTGCTGTGGGGGCGGTGCTGCCTTCAGAGCACAGAGATCGTAGACCAGGGTCTCCCGGCAGACAGGGCACTGCACACCAACTTCCTGTGGGGAGGCGAGAGGTCATAGCAAACCCTGTCTGTGATCCAGCTCACATGCTGTCCCATAACCCCACCCTGTAAGTGGAAAAGGGTGGTCTTCTTCACTCTTCTGCCAGGGTAGGGAAGCCCAGGCGGTTTTCAGCAACAGGAAAGCAGCCCGGGGTCTCAACAACTGCTATGGAAGGTGTCTCCACACAAGGCATGCTGGGATTTGTGCTCCAGCAGCTGACTGCTTTACAAACCACCCCTGTCAACACAAATGGCTTCAGTCCTCCTTAGCCTAGGATCTATTTTTCTCTGCTCTGAAGTGGAGCGTACCATCTAGACAGCACCTCTTTGAAAGGATTTGTAGGAAGGAGCCTTTGACTTGTTCTATACTCAGCTGTGCTGCTTGCTCTGGTTTGACAACTGTTCCAAAACGTGCTAGGCAGGTTTTATCACCCCAGAACGCAGATGATCGTGTTTACCCTGATGCAGTTCAAGGACTAGGACTAGGGAAGGAGCTCTCTTTTCTAACTCCTGTGGTTCCAAAAGTCTAAAAATGCAACTCTCCTGCCCCCTCACACAGCAGGCACTGACCCAGAGATCCAGTAAGTCAACTCGTTTGGTTGGAAAGAGCCCTTGAAGATAACTTGGTCTAATCCCTGCTCCAATTGTCAGCACAGGCACAACACTGACTGCGCTGCTGGGTCACACTAGTCCTTGCTCCTTGTCCCAAAGGAGGTAATACAGATGTTACGAGGGTCTGTGCAGGGAGCCCAGGGTCCAGGTACCTGTTTGGCAGACGGTGCAAGGTGCTGCTCTCTCTCCTCCTGCAGCATGAGGATCTCCTCCTCCATATGCTGGGCATAGCGGGCCAGACAGTGGGAGTGGAAGTAGTGGTAGCACTGGGTCTTTGTGAAGGCTTCTTTCTCCTGTCAAGAAAAAAGGGCAGTTTTGAAGGATTTTTGAGCAAAGGGTTGTGTAACCTCCCCAGCTGAGGTGGGTTTTCACTTCCGTATCAGTGGTGGCAATGGGGAACTAGTGCTAGTGCTGGCAGAGCTACCTAACATCTTCTGTTGGGCTTCATCTCCACTTCCTCAGCAATTACTGGGATGCTGCTCCTTGTTTTAAATGTTAGAAACACTCCTAATGCCAAGATGCAATTTTTGTGACTGACATCTCTGCACGTGTTCCTGTGTAAGCAGCAATCTTCCCACCTGATGTGTTCTCCTTCCTAGGCAGGCGCTGACTTCCCTTGCAACCCGGACAAGGCCAGCTCCCCTGTCCCTGCAGACCTCAGCACCTGCACGGATGTGTTGTAGTCTCTGCTGACCACTTGTGTGCTGAACTCCAGGTGACCAACACAGGGAAGCTGAAATGCACCAGCAACTATCCCCAGACCCTACGCTTCTTTGGAGATGCTCCAGCATCTCTCACTACCCCTGTGCCCATTTTCTGTAGATGATTATCTAGAGGTTGATGGGGAGAGCAGTGTGTATCACCCTAGGAAGGGTCTTGTGCAGTCAGATCACCCACAGAACGGGGGGCAGGAGGCTGCTGGGGTGCATCCTGGTCCCAGGCTGATACCCCAATCTCTGACTCCATCTTCTCTTGCCTCACTTCCCAGTCAGCTTGCAGGGTCAGGAGACATATGCCTACCTGGAAACCATAGAGGCAGATCACACACTGTCCTTGAGGAATGTTGTTGTCAGTGAGAATCTCCTTCCCCTTCTGTGAAAGCATTAAAGCAAACATTTTACTCACCGGCCTGCCCAACTCAGGGATGCCCCGCCCCTTGGTCAGTCAGGGACCAGTCTGTGGCTGGTCCCCCCAGCCTTCTCAAACTCTCACCTCAATCAGTTCATATAGCACCTCCGTCCCCAGCCTGGCTTCAGCAACACTTCTGAGGGTCTGGGAAATCCTACAGCAAAGCAGCAGAAATGCTTAACACAAATTCAACTACACCTTTTCACTGTCCCACATACCTGCCATCCTGCCACGACGACAGAGAGTACTGGCCTTCAGGCTTTGCTTGGAGCACAGGATGGGCACATGTGCACACACATATTCACACGCTGTCCTGGCTCCTTGCAAGTCGGTGCACAGAAAGCCTTTGTCCTGACAGGACTGCAGGAGCAGGTTTGCCAACGGCCTCAGCTCAAGCTCACCCAGCACCCTTTGGTTCTGGGGAATCCCAGGCTTTGTTTATCTGACGGCTGCCCCTGAGCAGGTGTGGTGGGAGTCATGTTACTCTTGTGCTGCTGGCAGGTGCCGAGGTCTCTGCACACACTCTGCTGCACCAAGGATCAAAGCACAAAGGCAACAATGGGCTGCCCAAGGACTTGGATCAGTCCCACCTCTGTCACAGCAGGACCAGCAGCTTTTAAGGTCCCAGGGATTCAAATTGCATTTCAAGGGGACCACAGGGGAACAACCACAAGGTGGACCCCTCGGCGTCAAATTCGGCACCAGTAGCTCCTGTAAAATTTGTGAGTACAAAGTGATTTAGGGACCTATATCCATCTGTTAACCAGACACGGGAAGTCATGTGAATTAGAGTAGGCGTGTCCACCGGTTCTGCCTCCAGGATCTCTGGACGAAATGATTGCTCTCACCCTGCCCTTCTGGCACTCACTTTTGAATTTGCTCATCTGACAGCCCCCGTGGATTCCTGATGGAGATCTCCGGAGCTTTATCAGGATACTAGGATAAAAGAGAAACACCCAAAGCACAACAAGGAAGGTGGAGAGGTCCGAGGCAGAGAGGCAGGGGCATGGGGGAGGGCGGGCAGCCTACCTGAGGGGGAACGGAGAGCACCAGGGTGAAGCGGACGTACTGGGAGTCCTGGTCCTCGGCCGTGGCAGGGTGCAGGGTGATGCTGATTTCCCAGGGCTCCCACCTGGAAGAGGTGCAGGCCGGGGTGAGGGTGGCGGCGCGGGGCCGGGCCGGGGATGGGGGATGCGGGACGTACCTGCCGCGGCCCCGCGCCACCCGCAGCTCCTCCAGGTAGATGGACTCCAGCACTTCCACCTCTGGCGGCAGCGCCCTGCGGGGACCGACCGCGCGGAGGTCAGGCGGCCCCGGCGGGCTGACGGAACTGTGGGGGTGTGGGGACCAAGGAAGGTCCGGGGACCAGAAAAGGTGGGGGGACCGGGGAACGTGCAGGGACCAAGAAAGGTCCGGGGGCTGTTACCAGTCCGTCGCCTCCGCTTCCTCCCCGGCCGCCGCCATCTCCCCGCTCGCCCCGGAAGCGGAAGCGGGGAGCCCGTTGCCAGGCGACGCCTCGGCGGCGGGTCCGGGGCGGCAGTGGAGCGGGACGCGGTTCATCCCGCCGCGGGATTGCTGCGAACAGGGCTCGGGGAGCTGGTGGGCAGGGACAGAGCCGCCCAGGGGAACGGGCCCCGGGTGCAGCCCCGGGGGAAAGAGAGGTGACCCCGGAGGGGGAAGCGCTGCTTCTCTCCGGCCGCTTTGCCTCGGCAGCTCAGCGGCCACGTCCCGAACGATGGAGAAGTACCATGTCCTGGAATTGATCGGCGAAGGCTCCTTTGGGCACGTGTACAAGGGGCGCCGGAAACACAGCGCTCAGGTGAGGGGAAAGGACCGGGGGTCTTTTGTGTGGTGCCGGGGCTGTTTTCTCGTGCCTGTTGGGTTCGAAGGCCCTGCCAGGCCTTTGGGACTCGGCATTCATTCGGTTTTCTGCTGACATTCCTGACCAGCTCCATCTGGCACTGAGTCATCCGCATTCAAGGGACCTCAGGAGGGACCTCAGGACCTCAAAGCAGGGCCAGCACTAAATTTAGATCCTCTGAGACCCCCAGGACAAACACCCCACAGCCAGTGCCTGATTGTTACTAGGGTGAATGTGTTTTCCTCATATCAAGTTGAAGCTCCTACTTTCAGTTTGTAATCACTGTGTTGTCCTCCCACATGCTTCAGTTCTCTCATCATCGTGGTTCTCTCTGCTATACCCACTCCAGCCTATTGATGTCTTCCTGAGCCAAAAACCCGACCACAATATTGCCAACGTGGTCTACAAGGTTGCATATAAAGGCCAATAATCAGTTCCCTGCAGTTCCTGCTTGTTGATACAGCCCAGGGTGCTGCTAGTGCTCCTCATTTCCAGGGCACACTGCTGGCTCATGTTAGGCTTGCTGTTCACCAGCATCTCTAGATCTTGTCCCATGTTTCTGGAAGTCCTGGTTTTATCTTTGTTCACTGATTACACTTCTTTGCTTTAAATGCCGGTATGAAAAGTAGCATGAGCACCAGTATTGATGTGTAAGGGCCTGTGGAGAGCCCCTGGTCCAAGGGGCCCAGTGAACAAATGTCTCATTGTTCTGTTATCCGTATTCAGGTGGGAAGTACTGAGACCCGTTTGGGTTAAAAGCAGCCTTTGTCAGGTTGGGTCTGACCAGGAGCCTAGTCTGATCCTAGCTTTTCCTGCTTTGAAAGGTGGTGGCCTTGAAGTTCATCCCCAAGGTGGGGCGGTCTGAGAAGGAGCTGAAGAACCTGCAGCGGGAAATTGAGATCATGAGAGACCTCCATCACCCCAACATCATCCAGATGCTTGACAGCTTTGAGACTGATAAGGAGGTGAAGGGGACTACTCCAGGCAAAGGCTTTTGTTTGACTAGGGCAGGGGAACAAGAGCCCCTGCTATTGTAGAGACATCTTTCTCAGGAGATGCTGATGACTTCATCCCAGGGTCTGCTTAGTGTTTTTCAGAGCCTTCCAGTATGTGCTGTGTGGGGAGCCAACACCTGTGTGGGCTGCACTAGGTCATATGCAGAGGTGAAGGAGCTGACCAGGGGTTGTGTGATGCAGGAGGAGTGGTTTGATATCACAGGATAAGGGTGACTCTTCAGTCATCAATCTCTTCAGAGACTGGCTTTTCACTGATTTATACTCTCATGGATAGAATATGATAAGAGAGGATTGAAGACTGTTGTATGGGACATGGGGACATAAAGTAATTAGACAGCAGATTCAAAACAAGCTCAAGGGAGTGATTCTATCCACTGGGCTTGGAAGTACCATTCTAGGCTTGTCCTGTCCTTCCCTCTTCCCTTGTTTCTGCTGGCTGTCCAAGATACAGACAGCTACAAGGCCTCTGCTAAGTGCCGGGGCCTTGCTGCAGCGCAGCCATGGGAGCTCTTCTATCCCAAGTCCCAGCCCAAGCTGATGGACTGTGCATGATGATATCCCAGCACCTCCCTCAGATTTCTTACCCATCTCTGTTCCGTTCCCCAAGGCCTGATCTCACCATGCTGCTCTTCCCTCCAGGTGGTGGTAGTGACTGACTATGCAGAGGGGGAGCTGTTCCAGATCCTGGAGGATGATGGGAGTTTGCCTGAGGACCAGGTGACTATCATGGTGGTAGCCACGCAGTGTTTGCTGCGGGGTGGAGAGAATAGGATTTGTCTGCCTGCAAGCAGGGGGTCTCTCCTGTGAGCCAGGAGATGTCAGGAGGGTGAGGGTGCCTCTGGGGCTGTACTTGGGCAGAGCTTCTGAAAAGGATGGAGAGGGTGCCAAGTTGGCAGTGTGGGACAGTGGGGTCATGCAGAGACCTCAGTTTCTCTGTTCCCTTTCCAAGGGTCACAGCACCAGACTGCTGCCTTGGCTATTGACCTACTCCAAGAAACTGCTGGCCCACAGCTGGGGTTGGTCCCTGCCCCAGACAGGACAAAGGCAGAAGCAGAAGTAGTACGGCTGCCAGGCCATAAGGGATCTGGCCCCCATGGTTGTGCCAGTGGGTGGCACCATGGGACACAGGGTGAGGCTTCTGTGTCTTTGGCAGGTCCAGACCATAGCTGCCCAACTCATCTCTGCTCTCTATTACCTGCATTCCCACCGCATCCTGCACCGTGACATGAAACCCCAGAACATCCTGCTGGGCAAAGATGGTGTTGTCAAGCTCTGTGACTTTGGGTGAGTGCTGGGGGCCAGCTTGAGTGGGACGCTTGGCCTTGGAGCAGCGAAGGGGTGTCCTGGGTGCTGTAGAGGAGGAGGAGGGGAGTGCAGAAGAGGGGGCTGGATTCTGTGCATATTTAGAGGTTAAGCAGAGAGGGGAAATTTTGTTCTCCAGAGGGAAGAAGTATTGGTAAACTCATAGGGAACTCCCTGGGAGCTGCAAGGGATGCTTCAGCCTGAACCTGCCATCTATGCTTTACTCTGAGCAGGTTTGCCCGTGCCATGAGCATCCACACCATGGTGCTGACCTCCATCAAGGGCACCCCGCTGTACATGTCCCCTGAGCTGGTGGAGGAACGGCCGTACGACCACACAGCAGACCTGTGGTCTGTGGGCTGCATCCTGTACGAGCTGTTTGTGGGCACTCCTCCTTTCTACACCAACAGCATCTTCCAGCTTGTCAGCCTCATCGTCAAGGACCCTGTCAAATGGCCCACAGCCATGAGCCCGGTGTTCAAGGTATGGGCCAAGGCCCTGTCTTCAGGGTGAGAGCTGTTACTGCAGTTTTGGCCTTGCCTGCTGCCCTGGTGGGTCACTCTTAGCTTTTATGTCCCCTAACAGGGACTTCAGAACATAGAGAAGGGAAGAGAGCTGGGCCTCCTGGGAGGGAGACCCTTATCACTGCTGTCTATAAGCTAGGAAACCGGGTCCAACAGCAGAGGAGTGATTTATTGGGCTGGGAAGGGAAATGTCTTCCCATCTGCCTAAGCACTAGAGCTGCTCCTTTCCCAGAGCCAGGCAGGAAAGGCAGGCCTCCTGGGTGCCCTCACTGGAGGAGACTGGTGGGTACACTATGCTCACTGGTGGGTGCTGAACATGTCTCGGTGATCCTGCTGCTGTGCTGCTCCGTAGAGCTTCCTTCAGGGATTACTAATGAAGGACCCCCACCAGCGCCTGTCATGGCCAGAGCTGCTCTCTCACCCCTTCATTGCTGGACGGGTTACTGGTGAGTACTTACTCTTTTTCCAGAACTCTCCAGGTCCGTTTCCTTCTACTACTGCCTGGAAACTGGGAGGATCTCCCTGCCCTGCTATTTTTACTATCCTGGTCTATGCCTCCCTCCTTTCAGCTTTTTCCAAGCACTGACACTTAGCTCCTGCTCGTGGTCTTGCTCTGAGTCCCTTAGGTTTCCCCTGGGATCTCAAGAGAGATCACTCCCTTCATGTCCCAAGGGAGAGCTGCTGCTGAAGTTCTCCTCTTGCCTCCCCAGTGATTGATGACACACAAGAGCATGGGATCTCAAACCCCTTCACAACCAAGCTGTCCCCAGAGCTGCAGGCCCTGAAGGAGCAGCAAGTCCATTCCATGGCCCCCAGGAGCAGCCAGTCCAGGATCCTGAGGAAGGCCCAGCAGAATATGGTTGAAGAGACACAGAAAAAGGTGAAGGAATGTGTGGGGTTCCCCTGGCTATGTCCCACAGTCAGGGCAAAGGAGGGGCACTGAAATGGGCCCTGGGGGGAAACACGTGAGTACATGGGTCAGGCTGGGATGTCAGCGAAACACAAAGCAGGATGTAGGGTGATCATGGTGGTGGGGTCTAGGGGATTCATCTGGCTGAGTAACCCTGCCCTGACCAAACTTCTCTGCCATCACCAGGGGCAACTGAAGGCAGGTGATGGATCTCTGAAGGACTCTGTCAATGGACATCCCATGCATAGACCAAGAACTGCTCCATGGAAGGCAGCCCCTGAGGAGAGGGAGCCACTGGCTGCCTCCAATGAGAAGAATCCTGGTCTCCTGCAAGGAAAGAGCAGCATATCAGAGTGGGAGTTTGAGGAGTCTCCTCCCAACCCAGGGTGAGGGAGGCTGAGGCTGGGGCAGGAGGAAAAGGGAAAGGAAAGACCGCAGTCTTCACTGATTGCACTGTTTCCTTGGCCAGGCAACACAGCATCTCTCGAGACTATGAGCGGGAGTTTCCTGGAGCAGGTTCCCTTCCACAGCCTGGTGCTGGCAGGGCAGAGCGCTGGGGCAGGCACAGCATCGAGTCTGTGGACCTGGAGAGTGAGGTAAGATGGTGTCTTGAGGAAAGAACAGCAGGGCCCTGTTACCAGGGGCTGGTACAGAGACCCTGGGACTGGCAGGGTCTGTGGTACCGGTCCTCTCTCCTCCATGGCTAGGAGCTGGAGAGTGATGAGGAGTGGCAGCACCTGATTGAGGGCACTGAGCCCTCGGCCATGCAGCTGAGCATGCCTCTGAGCCTCCTGAGGGACCCGGCCTTCCAGCACCGTGTCCAGGACCGCCTGGCAGACTCTGCTCAGCAGGTAAGTGATGGCTGGTTCAGACATCTATGACTGGAGATGTGGATGCTACTTCTTTTCCTGGATTGGGTTGGAAACATTTGGAGAACTCTCAGTCCAGCCAGCAAAAAGATCCTCTGCATCCCCAGGAGTTGGGCAAGTCTTGTGCACTTGGCTTGACATCTGCTCCTCTGCTGTCCCCTGCCTGAATGGGTTGAAGGGCTGCTCCATGGCTGGTGGAGAGCCCAAAACTGTTGCTCATTAGGAGCTCTTCTGGCTTGTCTGTGTCCAGGTGCTGGAAGGGATGCTGGAGGGAGCCTCCCATCTTCGTCCCGTGCTTCGTGTTGTGGGCAACCTCCTGTCTACCCAGTGTGACTCTGAGCTACTGGACCACTTCTGCCGAGAGCTGAATGTGCCTCTGTCCCTGCTGTGTCTAGCCAAGCAGATCCTGGAGAGTGGTTGCACCAAGCAGGTGGGTGTAGGACCCCAGAGAAATTTGGGCTCCTTCCAGGCCTGCAGAGTGCTGATGCTGAGGAGGCCCTGGTGTCTTGCTGGAGTTGGCTCACAGGTTCCTGTTCTAGGCACCCTTGAGAAGGGGGAGGTTCTGGCAGGGAAGGATCCTGTTGCAGTGGTGTGGGGTTGGCCAGCGGACAATCCCCAGTGGTGGTTTCCTTCTGGATTCTGCAGCAGCCCTGGTGTATTGCTGTGCTGACAGACCTCCTCATGGTGACCACAGTTTATTTCAGCAGTGAATGGAGCCTGGAGGAGAGTGGGCAAAAGGACAGGTACGGACAACCTTCTGTTCTCTGAGGTTTTGTGTGGCCACTTTGGGGACCTGGCAGTAGGTAGAAGGGTGGTGTTCATACTCTGCAGCTGGAGTTGTTCTCTGTGGGAAAGCATCATGGACTAAGTGCTTCATGCCATATTGCTGTGCCCACAGAGGAGCACTTTCCTTTAGTGGGACTAGTCAAAGGGAAGGCACAGTTGACAAATTCAGTTGTGCTGCCTGCTGACAGCAGCTCACAGTGCGAGTGTGCTGCCTGATCCATTAGCCAGGGCCATATGGGCCTGTCCAGGTCCTGTCTTCACAGCAAGGGGTCATGTTTCTCTGCACTCATCTGCCCCTGCTGCCTCCCCAGCCTGCAGGCCTTTCAGGAGAGTGCTGACTGCTTCCTGGCCCTGCTGCCGGAGCTGCTGGCTGAGCCAGTCGACAGTGAGATGAGACTCTGCCAGCAAAGCCTCCTGGTAAGGGTGCCGCCATCTCTCTCCTTCACGTCCTCTGCCCCAGGGACAGAAGCTATGGTGGTGTCTGTGTATGTTGGGGGAACACAGGCTGAGGACTCTGCTCCTAACTATGGGGTCTGATGCATTCTGATCGGGGCAGGGTCTCTTACCCACTGAGGTTTTTGCATAGAATTGCATACGGAAAAGAGGTCTCTGAGAGGGCACCTTCGCTGGCTTTACCGTTCTGGTGCGGCTTTACTGGCTGAGCTGGTGGCAGGTGCTGTCCCTTGTATGCACCTTGGCACAAATGGCCTTGTGGCCAGGCAGTGTCACCTTGCCCAATATGCCCCTGGCTCTGCTGCCCAAAGTTCTGCTGCTGGGATTGTGCTTGGTGGGCAAAGCAGGTTCTCAGTGTTGGAGTATGATTCACATGTGACTTGGGCAGGAGATGCATACAGGCTTGCATTTGGTATCATCTTGCTTTTAGCCTTTGTTTCCAGGCTGCATGTTTTAGAGACAGAGGAAGCAAGAGCAAAACTAGCTGTTGGGCATACTCTGCCAGGCTGAGGTGAGGGGAGATACGTGCCTCCATGTGTACCCCTTGCTTCAACAGCATGCAGCCAAATGTGGGTCCCGTACGGTAACCTGGCTGGAGTGGACACTTGGAGGTCCCTGAAGTTCCAGCACAAGTCCTTCTCCCGTCTCTGCTGTCCTCCCACAGCTTCCTCCTGCACTGTCCTTCTCTCCCCTCCCACACTCAGTCTGCAGTGATGGCAACCCCTGTGTCTTCCCCAGTGCTTCACCCAGCTCTGTGAGAGCCTGGACACGACAGATCCCTCTGTTTCTGCACCCTTCTACGCCAGCCTGCGAGAGGAGCATCAGCCCCTGCTGAACAGACTCCTTCAGGGATCCATCTCAGAGCAGCCTGCTCTGCAAGGTAGCAGTGGCAGCAGCCCACCACCTCTTCCTGGGGTTTCCTCTCTCCCTGCTGCCCTTGGGCTCCATCAGAGCACTGACTGCCATTCTAGTGCTATTGGCCGGAAGAGGTGTCTGAAGCTTATCTGCCCAGACCCCTGCTAACTAGGGCTCTTCTCTCTCTCAATCCCAGATCTCCCTCTCCTCATGTCACAAGCCTGGCTTTTCCTCTCTTGCTATCCAAGCCCATCCTGCTGCCCCTCAGTACTCATAGCACATGACTCCCAAGCTCTGTCCCTGTGCAGGTGCAGTGGTGGAGGGCAAGTCAGCCCATGACCAGAGCCCATGTGTGGCAGACCTCTTCATGGCTGCGCTGGCTGCTGCCTGCAGCATCCCCCTGGAGAGGAGCAGCTGTCGGGAAGCCAAGCAGCAGGTCAGCTCTCTGTACAGGGTGAGGAGGTGTGGTCTCCACAGGGGCAGCAGCCCTTTACAGGAGGATCTCCTTCTCAGCAGTAGAGTGGAGGGCTGGGATCCTCTGGCTTTAGTGGCTGCAGGGCTCATATTTGTGGGCTGCACCTCCCCAGCTAACTCTGGGGAGTTTAACACAACTCTGAGCCAACAAGGAGGGAAGCAGAGGAGGAATCTTACCTTGCTCATCTCAGCTCTGGGACTGTGCATCAAAGCCATGCTAGGTCATGGCAGATAGGCATCCCTTAGTGAACACAAGCAACATGTAGGAAGCAAATGCCTTCTTTCATTAAATTGTTGCTAGCATTAAACTCCTTTAGTCTGTGCAGTGCTTCAGGTGCCCAGAGTGCAAAACAGGCTGATTTCTGCAGGTTGCTCGTGCAGTAGCTGAAAAGCTTATGGAAGGAGAGAGCCAGCAGCTTGGAAGACTGCTGGGGAGACTGGAGCACCCAGGCTGCTCCTTGAATGTGCTGAAGGTAATGGCCCCATCCTTTTATCTGGCCCAGCCCAGAGGTGCCTGGACCTTTGCTCTGGATTAGGTGCACGGGGAAGAGGGAACTGTGGGCTTAGCTCTCAATGACTCTCATCTGCCTGGTGTCAGTTGTTGAATAAATCAGCCCATGGTAGACATGGATCTGTCCACAGGGGCTGGTAGGCATCTCTCCCTCTGCCTTGCAGATCCTCTATGCTGGCGGCCATGCCTGCCCAAACCTGTGCCAGCACCTGGGAAGGAGCCAACCACTCTGGCGTTCCCTCATGCAGCTCTTGAAGGGTGAGGTAGGACTGACCACAGCCCTGGTGGTGGGGTAGGAGTGTGGGCAAGCAGGACACATTGCTCTGACCACTGCTCGGAGCAATCTGTGAGGGGGAGAAGAGTTTAGGGGAGTTTAATCTGAAGAGTGCAGTTCTCCTTCAGGGCACAGAAACATCCCTTCTCCTCTGCTATGACTCCTGCTCCCTTGGTAGGTCCCTGTGGTGGAGGTGGCACAGGAGGCAGCTTGTGAGGCCTCTCTGTACCTGCTGGCCCTGCTCACCCTGCAGCTTCAGGCCTCCCCTCCCAGGTAAGCACCCACTTTCACTCGTGGGTGGTAGAGGAACATGTCCTGCCCTGAACAGCCCTCTGTCCTGCACCCTGCCCAGAGCTGGGAACCTGGTCCCACTGAGCCTACAATCCAGACATACCAGAAGAGTGTTGGGCAGTGTGGGGGGGTGCTGGGGTGCTGAGGATGACCCAGTGTGGATAAGGAGGTGCTGTGAACCAGTGCTCCTCCTGAAACCTGGCTGCTTCCAGACTCTGTGGGTATTTGGATGCTGCCATTCTGCACGATGTGAAGCTGTGGGAACATAGTTCTTTCCTGTTCCATGCATTTCAGGCTTGAGGAGGTGGTTACCCTGGCTGTGGATCTCATCACCCAGTCTCCTGTCATTTCCCTTGTGGTAAGTGGCCCCCCCGCCAGAGCCAGCACTTAGAGCCTTGCAGAGCCCTACATCCCATTTGGGCCTTACTGTTCCTCAGTCAGGGTGGGGTGAGGCCAAGGGATGAAGAGTTAGTACTCACTGAGCAGATGGGAAAGTCCCAAAGGTGCTGAGTTCTCCCTGTCCCACAGGGTGCTGCAGCATTCCTCTTGGCACAGCTCAGTCAGCACGGGGTGGCCTTGGAGCTCAAGGGAGAAGAGATCCTACCAGTGGTGACAAATGCGCTGACAGCACCTGCTGAGGTATGGGATGGGGACAGAGAAGCTGGGGAGCCATGCACACCCCACTGTGGAGGTGTGCAAAGATGGGCTCAGAAAGGTGCAAGTGTGATGCTGCTGCCCTCAGACCCAGCACCCAGCTCCAGACTGTCTCTCATTCTCTTACAGCTGCAGCTCCCCCTGCCAATGGGCGCTGGTCTCTATGATGGGCTCTTTTTCCTCCTGCTGAAACTCCTTGAACAGGTACCAGTCTGCCCATCTCCCTTTGCCCAGTCCCTGCCAAAAGGTGTGGTGGCAAAACGTGTGGTGGATGGGTAATGAGGCTGAGGCAAACCAGGGAAGCACGCAGCTTTGGCTGAGCTGTGCAACCCCATGAAAGTCACCTAAGGTCCATGGAGGGCTGATGGGAGAGTGATGGGCAGGGAGGGGTGATCGGACACACTGGAGTGGGGAAGGCAGAGATGCCCTGGGACTGACACTATCGGCAGGTGCAGCAGGACCACTGGGCCATGTCTGTCTAGCCCTGACCTTCATAGGACCATGGGGCTGGCAGAACCATGTACCAGAAGCCTGGGGAGCCATGGGCAGCCATGAAGGCCTCTGACATCTGACTCTCTACCTCTAGGAGGATGTGGCCTTGGAGCAGGGCTTTGCTTCCTCAGAGCTGTGGAGCCTGGTCTGGCATTGTGTTGCTGTGGTGCTTCATGTGAGCACCAACAGGGCAGCACTGGAGGGAGACCCACCCCCAGGTGCTGGTCACTCCATGGCAGAGCCAGACTGGAACCTCCTCTCCCCTCAAGGTAGGAGCTGCAGGACAGCATGGCATCTGTCCTGGACCCTGCTTCACATCCTACCCTCAGACTTGCCCATATCTGTCCCTGTCCACATCTGTTCCCTGAGGCCAGAGGACTCAGGTGGTTTTTATGGAGGATTGCACTGTCTTCTGGAAAGAACGGGCTAGGCTGGCCCATGCTGTGCCCAGTTGGCAGCAGCTCAGCTGAGCTGGCTGTGGACGAACAAAAAAGGGTGCCTGTGCTGCAGGGAATGTCCACTCCGGCAGGTGTGACCACCTGGGTGGAGATTTTCTGGTTTTGGGCTGGGAATCACAGAATCCACCCTGGAGCAGCCTTGAGGTAGTACAGACAGACAGAAGTGAGGAGACTTTACAGCCTTCCCTAGCTTTGCCCTTCTGCCTGCTGTTCCCCCTGCAGGAACCCTGCTCTTCCTCAGCCTGGCCCTCTGTGTCTTCACTCGTGAGTCCCACCAGTGCCTGCCTCAGCTCACCCAGTCCCATGGTGTCCTCATGGTGACACTGAAGAGACTGCTGTCCCCTGGCTTCTTGGCATGCCTGGCACAGACGTGAGTTGTGGAAAGGGCTGAAATGGGCAGAGCTCAGTTGCTGAATGGGCATGGACATGAGCACACCAAGGGCTGAGAAGTTCCTGACCTGGCACTTGCGGAGCCTCTCCTTAGTGCCTCGCGCAGTGAATGCCCTCTGCCTCTTGTCCTGAGGCTTTTCCGATCACCTCTGTATTAAGTCCTTTCTCTCTCACAAATTCAGGCAAGCAGGAGAAGATGGGGACCCTGAGGTTGTCCCAGATGTGGTCATCCAGGCCTGCCAGCTCCTCTGTTTCCCTTTTGCCATAGATGTGGATAAAGACACCTTAGGACTGATCATGGAGGCTGTGAGAGATACCCAGATCCCTGCCCAGCTGCTGCAGGTACCCTCTTGGCCCTGTGTTCTTCCCCCCATACTGTGGCGACACCTTGCTACATTGCAGTCCCCAGTGCATGGCACCACTTAACATCATGCTGGCAGTTCCTGCCCACACAGGGATGTCACTTGGGTGCTATGTAGCTCTTGGAGAAGCTTGACTGGTAGCTAAGCTTGCACTGACCTGCTGGCTGCCTTCAGCTGCTGCTTGGCTTGGCTCACACGTGAGTGCAGTGCTCTCAGCACTGCTATCTTGTCCTTTCTCCTTAGGTCTGCGCTCGCCATCTGCCCTTCTCATTCACTGAACTCCCCATGGGCCTCTTGTGCCAACTTGTTGTGTCTGACACACAAGTCATAGACCAAGTGGTGAGGGAAGCTGCTGCCTCGGAACACATTGTTGCCTTCTTGAAGTCTGTCTTATTCTCAGACAACCTCATGCTCACAACTGACCTCCTGTCTCTCTTGACCCATGTGGCCCGGGCCTGTTCGGAGCACCTGCCCTTTCTCCAGAGGATCCTAAGGGACTCAGATGTGGCTGACCAGCCACTGATTTACCTGCTCAGCCACCAGCAACACCTGATACGGGCCAGAACCTGCAACTTGTTGGGCAACCTGCTCCGCCACAGCTTTTCCCCAGCACTGCAGAGCCAGCCTGGTTGGCTGGAGAGCCTGCTGGGGTGCCTGTCAGACCCGGAGGGCAGCGTGCGCCGGGCAGCCAGCTTTGCAGTGGGCAATGCTGCTTGCCACGCGTCCTGCCCGGCGGGGACCCTGGGCAGGGCCGTGCCCACGCTGACCCGGCTGCTGAGCGACGTGCAGGCCAAGACGTGCTGCAACGCGGCGCTGGCCCTAAGCAACCTGGGCCAGCGTGGGGCTGAGCTGCGGGACCTGCTGATCCAGAGCAGGGCCCCCCACCTCCTGCTGCAGGTGGCCTGCCACGACCCCCGGGAGAGCGTGCGGGAGGGAACCCTCGAGGCATTGCGAGCCCTCAGCCAGCACCCCGGGATCCAGCAGGTAACGCACAGGGACCTCGGCTCCTTTGGGGGACTTGATGGAGTTGTGGGGACAAGAGTCATGCTGGCGGGTGACTCCTGTCCCTCTCTTGGCTCTGCAGGTCCTGCTGTCCCTCAGAGCCACCGAGAGGCTGGCTGCGCTGGCCGGTGGCAGCCCCTGGCCACCTTCTACCCGGCACTGCGAGCTACTCCTCCGCCACCTCGCAGCTCTGTCCGGCGGCGCGGGGCCCAGCCGGCTGTCGCCGCGCACCGGCGCTGAGCGGTGATGCCGGGCATCCCGGGACGGCACCGACGCTTCTTTCGTCCTCCACAGGCTCCAGCCCGACCTTCCGTGGAACCCGCGTTGTCCGCCTGAGGGGGACTCCACCCGGCCGGCTTTACCTGGGGTGCCCCCCGTGGGAAGCTGGTCCTGGAAAAAATGCCCGTTCCTTCAGAAACCGCCTGTTTCCCGGCGGCTCCCCGTGCTGTGCCCCTGCCCCTTCCCGTGCCCACGTCCCAAGGCTGCGCTCCGCCACCAGGCTCCGCCGCGCCGCTAGGGGGCGGTGCACCCCGCGGCGCGGTGGCTGCCGGGAGGTGTAGTCACGTGGGCCTGCCGGCTCCCCATGGTAACGGCGGCGGCGGGTGCGGCGGGTCCGGGCGGGCGGTGAGTACGGCGGGGCCGCTCTGGGCAGCGGGGCTCTGCTCCGCGTGGGGAGTGTTTGTCTCCCCGGGTGCCACCCTCAGGGTTCCCCCACCGAGGCGTCGAGCCCTCGGCCGCTCTGCTGCCTACCCCGGCCCCTCCGCCCCGCAGCCGTGCCCGGGCCCCGAGGAGGTATCTTGCTCCACCTAGGGCCTCCTTGCGCGGTTCATCGTGGTCTTGCCCTGTGTCCCCGTGGGGCTGGGAGCGAGGCTCGGGAACGCTCTGTGGCGAGACGTGCTGCGGTTGGTGGCTTGGATGGCGCTCCAGGGGCAGGATAGAGCATCCTGGTAGCACCTTTGGCTTCAAACGCTTTCACCTGAAGGAATGAGACGCAGGGTGTGTTCCCCGGGCGAGCGGCAGGGAGGAAGAGCTAGCTCCCCAGCCAGCTACGGCTCCAAGGAGCTTCTCCAACGGTACTTGGCGTATCAGTGAGGATGGAGCTGGGATTGACCAAGCCCAAGTGGGGTGCTGGGATATCTTGGCTGTTCATCCTTCCACTGGTGTCTTGGCTTGGCTGCTCTTGTGCTGTAAAGATGAGCTGATGAATCTGAAAAGTGAAAGGCAGAGCTGAGCTGAGACAAGCCTGGAGTATTTCCTGAATGCCTCCAGGGTTTGGGCATGGAGTGAGGAGTGCAGGCATGGGGAAGCCCTGTAGCACTGTGCCAGCCTCCTGTCTCCCTGCCCAGCTGGGCTGTGGATGTCTCCTGGGAGGCAGAGTTCAGCCCCACAGCACCTACATGACTCCCTGAGATGAGACTTGTCTTATTGTGGTGTGCTCCTTACGGAATGGGCAGATGACATCTTGTGAACCCCGGATAGTTTGGGGGAATTTACAGTGGATTGTTCATCTTATTATAGTTTTATAGAGTAATATTTCCATGATTCTTACTGCTTGTACCCAGCAGATAGTAGCACTTGTCTGTCCTTTTGTTGCTCACTTACTGCAGATGTTAAGTTTTGTGTTAGGCGAAGTTTGTTGATGACAAACTCTCACACCTCAGTCATGCGTGGGGTCCTCAGCATGACAGGGATCGCATTTCGAGGATGAGCTGAGGGGACAAATGTCACCATCCACAGATAATGATGCCTTTGTGGAGATGTCGGGTCACCAACACAGGCTAGGGGCTTTGGCTGCTGTACTAGCCTGGGTGGGTGCCACTCCTTGACATTTCCCAGGTTTCTGCAATGCATCAAGTGTGGGAGTATTTGGCGGCAGCTTCTCAACTTGAATCTCTGTTTCTTCTCCGCTCCTGAACTGTGAGAGATTGCTCTATGGAGTGAGGCTTTCGCAGTGCCTTCAGAAGAATTTTTTCCAGCCCTGTCAAAACATGGAAGAGTCCTCAGCACATACTGAAGGACAAACCTGGGAACGTTTTCTTCTGATTGCAGATATGTTTCAGTAAAAAGTATCATAGGATGGACTAAGAATGTATGTGTTTTGAACTATTGGGTTGTTCTTGTCTCCTTGCTATGTATTGATTCCTTATACTTGTTTCACTCACTGTAAATCTTCCACTTTTATTTTTCTACTAAAGACCAGCCTGCTTAAGACCAGATGGAGCTGTGCTGACTGCTCTCAGTTCCTATGTTGGTGGCCTAACTCTTCCTAGGTCTTGTTGTGTAATTCTCCTGTACCTTTTCTCCCATCATGAAGCTCAATTGAAAATGCTGTCCCTTCAGTTTGGATCTTCAGGAACGGGCTGTAGCCCTCCTTGGTGAAAGGCAGTTAAACACCTCATGGTTTATCTTGTTGCTTTTAACCCAGACTTTCCTACTCTTGTTTATGCTGCAGTACAACTGCTCCTGTAGCCCATGTGAGAAGAAAGTACAAATCAGGAGTGGGAGCAAGGGCAGGAACTTGCCAACTTCACTGTTGGGGAAACAGAGCTGCATGGTCTGCTGTCACTATGCAGCACGTCTGCTTCAGGGCCTGGGGAATCTGCCAGGGAGAAAACTTGATATCCTTTGATAGTGATAGGGACTCCATGCTCTGCAACTTTTGCCCTTTGCTGTGGCCCCTGCACTGTCTGGCCACAGCCAGGTCAGGCCTCACAGGGTGAGCACTGAGCCAACCCTTTATTTTAGGTGTCCCTGGTGCACTTAAGCTACAGCCCTCCATTTTCTCCCTAACTATGCCAGGGTCCCTCAGCTCATCTGGCATCGTGCTCCAGTGCCCTGAGAGTGGTGGGAAAGTCCCTTAGGAAGTCAAACACATGAGCCTTCACTCCCCAGCCCAGCCCATGTGTGCATGGAGGGAGGCATTTCCTGCAGCACAGGGTGAGGTGGTGACTGGATTCCAGCTCTGCCATGGCTTGGTCCAGCACCCTGCTGTCCCTAAGGTCTGCCTTCACCTCTCCATCTGCGGAACCAGAGCGCACACCAGAGCTCCTTTGTTTCTCTTGCAGGGCAGCGCTCTGATTAGGTAAAGGGTCACTTTGGGCAGCTGTACACTTCTCATGCTTCCTCTCTTCAGTGTGGAGTGGAGTTCAGCACTGCAGCTCTTGAATGGAAATGACTATCCCCTGCACAAATGCTGGGTACAATAGATAATCCTGGGATACAGGTGGAATTTGCTGATGCATCCTCACAGAGGTTGGTTTCTCACTGGTATCTTTTTTTTGACCTGAGTGGCCAAGCAAAAACTCGGTGTCTTGATTAGGATAGAAATCGGTTGTCATCCTCTGGTTTTGCAAACAAAATGTAGTTCTGCAAGGATGATACTGGAGCTGAGAGGGAACAGCGATGCTTAACTGTGTGGCAAAGCAGCACACCAGGCTGTTGGTCTCTGTACCACTGTCATTTCTGTGGTGGCCAAGCTGTCTGAGCTGTCTTGTCCTCGTGGACAACTTCTTGTGGCCAGCAGCACCCTCTGCTCTTCAGCTGGAACTTGCGGGTGGCCTTGAGCGCTGCTTTGGCTTGGTGTGTGACTGTGCTTGAGGCCACTTGTTTCTTGGAGCTGATGTAGGGAAGGGAGGGCTGTTCCCATGCTGTTGAAACACAATTTTGTACCTAGCTACCAGGTGTTGGAGCAGCTTTAGGCACTCAGTTGGTTTCAGATCAACGTTCTTGATCTTGTTCAAAGTTTTACATTTTTGGAAGGGGTACAAACCCTTATTTTGAAATATATATTGGTTTTAAAACCTATTTGTTTTGTGTTGTTGTTAACTTGCTGGTTCAACCTTTAATCAAAAGCGCCCGAGCTGCGAGTGAAGAACTTGGTGTGAACTCAGGTCTCATTTAGGACAAGATGTTATCCTTTTTAATCATAACGAACAGAAATTGCAGCCTGCAATGGCATATAAAACAATAGCAATTGCAGTTGTCTAACCTCCCCATCTTATGACTTCGGGCTGTGTGTGACTGACAGCATATTAGCAGGTCAACTTGCGGTGCATGCATTTACAAGCTCTTGTTATTTTAAGTGTGTCACCAAGCTGCATTTAAAATAACCTCCCCAGTCAAACTCCTGTAACAGTGGGATGATGTGCACACTCGGGCTCTTAAGGTCTTGTCCTTTCCTGTTTGAAAAGGACTTTGAGGAGCTGCCATTAGAGGAGCACATGCCACAGCGGGACTTGGGCTGAAAGAAAGGATTTTGACTGACTCATACTGGGGTGCGCAGAGGCTGGGGTGCATGTCGGCCCTGTGCACCTGTGATGTGACATTTGTACAGGCTATGGCAGTGCTCCGGCTGACGTCCTGAAGCTTGTGAGCAAGCTGTGTGACAATAAAAGGTGCTAGCAGAATAACTGTAAGCAAGTGCAGCTGTACAGTCACTCCAGCAGTGACAACTTTGGCCTCTGTATTGTGTGTCAGTAAGTCCAAGCCAAAATCCATTAATTACTTGGTTGGGTTTGAATTCCAACCTGGCCAGTTCACCCTGGGTTTTTCCTAGCTCATGTTTCTACAATAAAATTTTAGAGTGTAGCTTTATTGCCATTGTGAGCTGCAGAACGAAGTCCAGCTCCTTTATAATGGAGTTGGGTTGGCAGAACAAGGGATTGCATCAAGCTGTGACCTTCGTCCACCCCAAAACTCCAACTGAGTTAAACATAAAGGTGACACTTCCCTGACTGGTAACCAGCAGGGCTTTACCCTGGGGCAGGTGATGTTGTTCCAGCCCAGAGCCACAGAGATGTGGCAGCTTCTGTCCTGTTGTGACCACAGCCTGGCGTGTGAAGGTGCCTCCATCTCCACCAGGTCTTCTGGATGCTCAGCAGCTGCTTTGCCAAGCTATCCTTGCAGTAAGGATGGGAGACAGTTTTCAGGTGGACCTCAAAGGTGACTGGGTTGGCATGCAGGAGCTGGGACAGAAAGGTGGATGGGGGGAAGAACAGGCAGCATAGGCTGGTGCTGCCAGTCTGGATTCATCCTGACCTTCCCCATGTGGAGGCATCTTCCTTTCATACTTCCTGCCCCTTCTGCCCCTATCTCTGAGGCCTGTGTCTCCACAGGGAAACAGTGATGGTTATTGGCTATTGGCCAGCCTAGTTCTTACCTGAAAGCTGTACTGAAAGTCCTGCTGCTTTCTTATGCAGCCACTGCTTCCAGCACACCTCTACTCTGTGCTGGCCGAAATGCTTCTGCAACTCCATGACAAAATTGCTCTGGAGAGGGGCAAGCTCAGCATGTTCTCCCTCTGCTCCTGTAGGTCTGGGTTCCAGGCAGTGTTAGCTAAGGCTGTACCAGATCTCCACCCTGGCAGCTGCAGCTGCTAGCAGTACCCTCGTGTCTGTGTTGGTCACATCTGTGCTACTGTTGTCGCTTACTCCCGATCAGGGTCACACAGGGCTTCTGCTGGCATTTTCACACCTGTGTATAAGCTGACTGTAAGATTCACAGGCCTTGTTACAGCTTCATTAGGCCACATCACTTTTATTTTTACAGCAGGATGATCCACTGATAGCTGTAAAGCCGGGTGGAGATAAGGTACAGATGGCTTTCACTGCGGGCTGGTTTTGCAAGGTCATTCACAGCCGGGTGAGAACGCAGGCAATGACCAAGCTGGCAGCACTCGTGGTGATGCCACAGTGACAGACCCTCTAGACAGGAGCACTTTCATTCTCCTTGAATTTTAATTTGCTCTTTAACACCTATGTTCACTGGTGTGCTAGGGTCACTTTTTGGTTTGAGTGTGCTTGCAAGCTGGGTGCATCTGTGGGGGTGGCTTGTGGAAGCCAAGCTTTGCTCCTTGTTTACTGGGGGAAATTTGAGCTGGGCAGGTGGCAGCTTCTGAGCCAGGGCTTCTTCCCTCTGTGCTAATCGCTGTGAATGTCACAACACAGCCACGTTTGCTGCTGGGGGCAGATTGGGTAGCAATCGAATAGCAGTACATCTCAGTTGTGGGATTCCCTTCCCTGGGGCTTGGTGTCCCTCTGGACTGCAGCTCCCATAGGGATGCGGGTGTCCTGCCCTCATCAGGAGTTCTCAGTGTGACTGTATAAGCGCTAACAAGTCGTGCAGCCCTATGGGCATGGAGTGGACTTGGCACCTTCCATATTTCCTTGCAGAAGAAATATGGCAGGGTCACAGTTCTACTTGAAAATGTGTAGCTTGTATGGGATCCTGCATGGGATGTTCCATCTCCTACATTCTCTAGCTGAGATGCTGCTGTCCTGGTATGTGCTGGAGACTGGGGCTGATTTACAGGTTGAGAAGGTCTGGCAGGTGAAGGTCTGTCTGATACAGCCCTGTGGTCTGAGCTGCTGTCATGATGCTACAGAGCAACCTCAGGGTCTCCAAGCTACACTTTAGCTGCTGCATCTGAGGCTTTTCTTTCAGGTGAGAAAGGAGTGTGTATGTGTATTGCAAGAAAAGCAAGAGTGTGGTAGTTGATGCTCTGCTTACCTTTCTTTTTAAACCTTTTTTTTTTAAACATGCAAGCATGTGAGAGCTGCAAGGTGGAAGAACCAGCCAGCCTGCTTGGAATACAAATTCCTATCGCAGCTGCATCCAGGGGCCCTCCAGGCATGTGTTAAAGCAAGATAAATAACTGGCTCATGGTTTGTTTTCTCTTTTCCCTTCTCCTCAGGCAAGAGGATGTTGCAGGTATGGTGCAATAGGTCATTCTAGGAGGATTCAGGACACTTACATCTGCAGCTCTGTGGTCTGCCAGTTTGCTCCTTGCAGGAGACTTTTCTGTAGTACTGCAGTGGGGAGAAACGTGTGTGCACAGTACTGCCAGTCTCTGCTGGAAACCGAGGTGTTGATGTTAGAACAGCCCTGCATTTGCTCCTTGCTGCATTTGCTCCTTCTCAGTCCTGAGCTCTTTAGGATGCCCTTAGCAGTCACTGAGCTTTTCTACAAAAAACATGTTTCTTTTAAAAGCAATGGCTGAGGTTCTCACCTAGCTGTGTAACCTTGGGAGCTGAAGTTTTAAGGAGTAGAGAGAAAAAAAAAAAAGCAGATGCTTAGGAGCTTGTGGTGGAGTCAGGAGGGCTGATATTGGAGCACATGGTGTAGTTTGGAGATGGAGACCTGTAGGAATGGGCTCCAGCTGCTGTGTGGGTCCCAGGCAGGCAGCTTCTTGTTGCAGACAGGGCTGCTGCCCCAAGGCCCTGGCTGGTAGTAAGGCATCCCTGTGTGTTTGCAAGGGACAAGCTTTCCTGCAGGTGGCCCTCTCTACGTTGTTCTTTGCATCCTCTGGTTTCATGTGATATGCCAGACTCGGTCTCATGAGACTCCTGGTGAGCTCAGTAGATGGGAGATGTGGTTTTTATCCTACAGGAAAAGCAGCTTGCCCTGCTTTCCTCATGGGGCATTGGTCTGGGTGCTATGTGGGCAACAGTACCTTTCATGCTGTCCTCTTGTTTCAGGCCAGCAAAGATGCTGCTGTAGGTGACTGACTTGCTTGCGCCTCATGTGCTATGGCTCTACATGGCCTCTCCAGGACCTGACCATGCTAACCTGGATCTCAGACAGGAGAAGAGGGTTGGGCTGGAGTCAGGCACCCTTCCGACAAAAAGACCTCAGCTGTGCTGGGCCTGGCGCCTCGCTCAGCAGCAGGCAAAACCCGTCTGGAATTTAGAGAAGAGGTATGTGAGTGCTTTCCAGGATCACATCCTGCTGCCCTCAGGGATCCCTCTGCAGCAATCCTGCTTTTTGTGCTCACCATCACTATGCCATGCACAGCCCACTGAAGACACCCTCCGAAGCCCTCCAGACACTGGCTCTGTCAGAGGAAAGGTGATGTCTTCCTTGCTGATGGAGCCCTCCCTGCTGGCAGAGGAGCGCTCTGGGACTGGGGTCAAAGGCTCTGTCCTCAGCTCAGGTCAGCAGGCTGCCAGCTCCTATAGACCAGTGCTCAATAACAACTCCTTCCTACGGTTGAGCAATACTAAAGTGCCTTTTCTGCAGTCACTGGAGATCAAAAAGGTGGAAAACACACAGAGTTTTCCTACTGCCTCATGGTCCCACTCTGGGGACAATAGAGACAGCTTCCCTAGCAGCCTGATCAACAGAACAATGAAGAACAGCAATGTTGTGCCAGAGCAAACCACAGTCCCCTCCCTTACACCTGTGCCAAGCAGTGCGATCCTCAGGAAGGGCCGGTGCTCGTGGGAGGACACTGAGGGGAGAGTTCACATCTCAAAAGAGAAGGAGCCAGAGAAGAGCCTCTTGAGGGCTGTGCAACAGCTACCCAGTCAAGCTGCCACGTGCAAAGGCTTTGGGTGCCAAGTCAAAAGTTCTGGCCTTACAAACGTGGGCAGCCTGTCCAGCTGGAACAGCAGGAGGAGGCAGCGCATCGGAGCACGGATCACCCCGAAAGAAACGGTCGCTCCCCTGAACTTAGAACTGGAGAGCCATCGCCTTAACAGTAACTCGAGCCTTGCGGGCACCTGTGGTGCCGTCGCCTGCACTAAGCGGATCGGCGTCCATCCCTTGGCCTCGCGTGCTGCCCCTTCCAACTGCAGCAGCGGCTGCCGTCCCGTGGCCATGCTGAGCTCGCTGTGTGCCGGGGACCGCGTGGCGAGAACACAGCTGTCGCACCTCGCTGCCGTCTCTCAAGTGGCAGCACAGATATCCACCATCCAGCTGGAGAAAGAGGAGAAACGGACCCAATCTGTGGTCGCAGGAAAGCTTGAGTAAGTAGAGGCAGAAGGAGGAGGGAGGCTGTGGCTGGATGTGCTGGGCTGGCCATTGCATCTGCATATGTTGGGAGAAGATGCACAGTGGCAGTATGGGGTGGCCATAAGGATAACCATGGGCTGTGTTCCTGAGCAAAACCTGACTGCGGCATCATGCCATGTGGGGAGCCTTCTGCCACCCCCAGCTTGACGCAGGCATTCGGGATGGCTCCAAGCTATTCCACCTTCTTCTTCAAGCACAGCATGGAATTACTGTGTTGCATTTCTATCTTGTTCTCTGCAGTCATGGGGCCTTGTCTGCAGTGGCAAGCTCTGCATATATGTTGAATGAAGCCTGCTGTTGAGCCAGGCCTTCCTAGTCAGAGACACAGGTTCATGAAGGAATGCAGAGCTGATGCAGGATAGGGAGGGTGCAAGGACATGGAGCTCCTGCTCTCCTGCTGGGAGATGGTGCCCTTGTTCCTCTTCCTTCCAGGTGCTCTGGAACATGTTCCTTCTCAGCATGCTCTGGGGCCTCTCCATCTTGCTAGCTTGGGATGAGTGCTTGTATATCAACACTGGAGAGGGCAGTGCCCTCACTCCCCTGCTCACATTCTCATGCTGCCTCATGGAGTTCTGGGTTTTTTGGCCCCAGAAACCATGTGCCATTCCTTCTGATGTGATGTCCTTTGTCCCAGTGCCACTGCTGAGCAGTCGCTGCTGGAGCTGAGCCATCCCCAGGATGAAGCAGAGGAAGAGCTTCCTGATGGCCTGGATGAGAGCTGCAGTCAGGAGGAGTATGAGGACAGTGAGTACTGATTCCCCAGGGAGGGCTGTGCTCCATGCCTCAAAGTTGGGCTTGCAGGGGCTGTCTGGGAGCTGGGGGTGAGCACAGCTGCCCTCCTGTCTTACAGTCATGCTGTTGTTTCAGGATATGCTGAACCCAAAAAGTGATGTAATAAGGAGGAACTCCATGGGTTCCTTTTGGGAGTGAGCTAGAGCTCATCACTGTCTTTCTCCAGAACTTACCCATCTCTCTCTGTACAGGGCTGCCAGTTCTGCCCCCTTCCCTGCTTTTTATGACACCAATTAGTGGGCAAAACCCAGGATCCAAGGATTTGGGGCAGCTGGAAGGCTCTGTTTCCTGGAGTGTTTTTCTCTCTTCCCTCCCTATCTCTGTGTGCATGCATTCCTCATGGAGACAAAACTTGAGTTTGTCCCCTCCTGCAGGTGACTCGGATGCTTCCTCTGATGCTGGCATGTTCTCCAGTGGCTTCATGAGTCTTGTATCCAGGTTAGTAGCTGTAAACAGTGCATTGAACTTGGCATATTGGTCCAGACTTGTCCCAGGACCCAAAGGAATGGCCTGAAGTTGCCTCAGGGGAGGTTTAGGTTGGATATGAGAAAAGGGTTCTTCACCCAGAGGGTGGTTGGGCACTGGAGCAGGCTCCCTGGGGAAGTGGTCACAGCACCAAGCCTGACAGAATCCAGGAAGTGTTCGAACAATTCACTCGGGCATGTGGTGTGACTCTTGGGGATAGTCCTGTGCAGGGCAGGGGGTTGGACTCGATGGTCCTGGTGAGTCCCTTCCAACTCAGCATATTCTGTGATTCTGTCATCTTTGCCCTCCATGGTGACAGAGGAGATGTGTAGCACATGGGATAATGGAGTGAAGGTAGGAACAGATGTCCCAGCCAAAGCAAGTTTCCTTGCTATCCTGCAGACTACAACTACCTCACTTGCTACAGGCAGCAGCCTGCAAAGTGCTAAGCGTGCATCCACTGCAGCAAAACGGGGATCTTAATTTCACTAGCACTGCGAGTTGCTGGGTTAGGTTTACTGGATTAAATTGTGCTCTTGCAGTGTCATTGCCTGGCGGATGAAGCAGAGTGGAGACATCCAGGGCTAGAGATTCCAAAAGCTCCTTGGAGTTTCACATCTCAGCATTGCATCCTAGAAACAACTCCTGGAGCCTGGGTTTTTCTTTAGCTTTGGAAGAGTCTTTCTATGGGGAGGATTGGTCAGCCTGTGGTCACCTGAGCCCTGCCTCCAGTGACTCCTGGCTGACCTTTGTTGGACCTGTTCTTGCCCATCCAGCAATGGGAGCTGGTCTTGCACCAGGGCTGCCTCAGGCTTGCTGTCTGTCCAACAACTTGCTGCTTCCCATCATGTCATCACTAACTTGGGAGACAAGCAAGGCTTCCTGTGAGCAAGTGTTGAGCCTCAGCATGCTGCAGGGCTCTGGGTGTGCACATCTGGTTGTGAAATTCCTGCAGAGGTGATGTAAACTGGCCCAGCAGCTGTTCCTGGCAGGGTGTGTCTGGTTGGCCTCTGGGGCAGATGGGCAAAGCAGTGCTTGGGCCAAATGCCTCTTGCAGCAAGGAGGGAGGAATGTCAACCATTTCTCTGTGCAGGCTGTGTGCAGGCCTGGCCTTGAAGCCTTTGCAGCTGTCTCCTGCCTTCAGTTTGTTGTGGGCAAAACCAGTTTTGTGCCGGAGAACATTAATCAACATAATCCTTTGTCAATTAACAAACTTTTAATTATTGATTCTGGTACTGAAAAGAAAAAAAATACACAAGGATTTAGGGAAAGCACCTCTTCTTCCTCCATCTTGGCCTCCAATCCTTTAGCCACAGGCTACACTCAGTCCCTTCAGTGAGGCAAGAGGTGGCTTGCAAGATTCGGGACAGTGTGTTGTAGTTCCTTTTCTTTTGCCACTCTTTGTTCTGTAGTGGATTGCTCTGGTGTGGCTTCTTCCACTGGCTGCAGTGGCATATATTTGAATATATGTTTATTGCAAACTCTACTTTTCACTTCATCACAACCTTGATACAGATACATTACAAATTCTACCCCTCCTTCCAAGTGTTGGGGCTTGCCGTGATAAGTTGTACATACAATTGATGAAACTCCATCCCTCTTCCCTGCAACACAGCAAAACCAAGAGCATTACAATAGTTAAATCAAGTGTATCACAGTCTCTACCACTTGTTCCCACAGACTAGGTTATAGGGTTTGTCATGTAAAAAACTCCATTCCTTGCCCCAGCAAATCACAAACCCCACAGTGGTCACTTGGCATGTGCATTCACTGCAAACTCTCCCCCTCATTGCTGCAGACTGAGTTACTGACCTTAGTGCCCATTGCTTGCACCACATTGCAATGATGGTGCAAATTCCTAATACCCAGATTAAGGCTCCTTCTGGCTTCCCTCTTCCTCCCTGTGCTACTTTTCACCTTTAGCCTACTGCCTACTGCTTCATCTTTCTTAGGAATTGCATCGAGCGCCTGGCCCAGCCTGCTGAGGCTCAGGAGAAAGTGCTCAAACCGGCGCTTGTCTGCAGTTTATTCCCTAACGTGCCTCCAACTATCTACTTCAGTACTCGGGATGAGACAGGTGAGCCAGGGCCTGCTGCTGCACATGGTGAGAGTGGCCAGCCCGTTATTAGGGAGCAAGTGGTGCCAGTACACAGCCTGGAGCTGGCTGGCAGTGCCTGCCCTTAACCTTTCCCATCATGCAACCCAGCACTGCTATGAGATCCAAAGGACTGGAGTAAATGTCTCTGCTTCCATAGACTGGAGCATGACTCAGGCTGCCACTAAATGTTCCAGTGTCCTGAATTTCCCCCAGCTGTGGAGTCTTCTGCTCCGTGATAGTTCTGCAATGGGGGCTATGCACCTTCCTCTGCAGGCCTGGTGCCTGTGCAGCAAAGCATAAGAATTTTGCAGCTGTAGAAAACCCCAGTATTGTGTTTGTTTTCCTTTGGTCCTTAACTTTTTGCCTTCCTAGTGGAAAAGCTGCCTTGGGAGCAGAGGAAGCTGCTGCGATGGAAAATGTCCAGAGTCACGCCTAACATTGTGAAGCAAACCATTGGCAGGTCCCACTTTAGAGTAAGCAAAAGTAAGTTGTGGGAGGCAACATCATATCCTTCCTCACCTCCAGCCCGTGGGCATAAGAAGGCAGAACAGCAGAAGCAATACAGGCTTGGCACTGCAGGATGCTGGGTCCATGTTTTTGCCTGTCTGACCTGCAGTATCCAAAGTCTGTGGGTTCTGGCAGGGCCTGATCTCCCTTTTGGCTTGTCACTGGCATGGACCACAGGGACTTATTCCTGGACTGTCAGGAGCTGAGGCAGATGTGGGGCAGCTTTTCTCTGGCTTGCCACTCTGAGGAGGCTGGCCCTCATCTAGTGCCAGGCCCAGTACTGCTGTTTCTGTTCCTCATGTACTGAGAAGAAACCATCCTCTCTGATCATAGCCAGAGTTCTCAGGATTGGGAACCTTGTCACTGATGAGATGTGTAGTAGAGGGCTGGGGCTGCACTGATCATTTGCAGCTATGATCCATACTCTGGAATGTAATCTCCTGGAAGTATTTATGGGGCTCCTGCACTTACCAGGAGACCTCTGCACAGACTCTTTTGGGGCTATAATGAGATGGAGAGCACAGCAAATCCTAAGAAGTTTTGACAATCCTACATGTCTCTCTGCAGTGCAGCACTGATTAGTCAGCTGCTTCATTTGCCAGCTGTGAAGCAGAGAAGTCAGGGTGCTGGGGAATTAAAGCCATTCCTTTGACCCTGTGCCTGCTCAGGTCCTTGCAGTGGTCATGTTTGCGAAGATCTGACCTTACCTGGTAAACTGGATCCCAGTCACAGCCCTTGCTTTGGCAGCTTTGCAGTAGACAGTGCTTTGTGCTATAGCTGTGCAGCATCCCTGGCAGGCTTCTGATAGCTCCAGGAGATGGGTTGCTGTGGGTTGAGAGGGCGTCGTGGGTGGCAGGATACTTGGTCATGGACTTTCCTGTTTTTCCTGCAGAAAGCAATGACTGGCTGGG
This sequence comes from Atrichornis clamosus, assembly GCA_013400975.1. Lineage (NCBI taxonomy): Eukaryota > Metazoa > Chordata > Aves > Passeriformes > Menuridae > Atrichornis > Atrichornis clamosus. The sequence goes on from WBMZ01004225.1 coordinate 58,822, forward strand.
TTGCTGGGGCCACCACATGAAATCCCCCGGCTTCAAAGCCATCAGGGAACACCAAAAGGTAGGGGATGCTTTGGGCTGACCTCCTTCACCTGCACGGAGAGCATGTTGGAAGCAATTTGGGTGCACCTCTCCTCAGGGCCAGGTGTTTGCTGTGCAAGCTGTTCCTGCAGTGTCTCTTCCAGAATTGAGAGAGGAGTCCAAGAGACAGGCACACTGGATGAGCATCTCTCTTATGAGGGTGGCTCTTGTGCAGACAGGCTGCAGCCAAATTGTGTTTGTTTGTGAGCTTCTCTAAATTCAGTCGTTGCTGCTTAGGGCAGTCCTTCATCTGGCAGAACTGAGGAATAGGGAAGTGCTCTCCCTGCCAGGGCAGCAAAGGGGTTGTACCTTATTTGGATCACAGAATGGTATGGTGTGGCTCATGGCTTGGGGAACTGCGAGGGAGCAAAGGTTTGCTATTTATCACAAGTACATGCTTGTTATGGAAAGCTGTGATGCTCTAAACTGTGTGGTTTGTCCCTGCAAAGCTTCAGGAGCAGGTGGAATCAATTTGGGTACAATTCTGGGATGGGAGCAAAGAGTTCACTCTGCACTGTATTCAGAAAGGATGTGTTCTGTGGGCAAGGAGTTGGGGAAGCAGGGAGATCTCATGACATCTATGTTCCTTTTCAGCTAAACCACTTCCCTGGTTCATTTCAAATTGGGAGAAAGGACCGTCTGTGGCGTAACCTGTTGAAGATGCAGGCTCGCTGTGGGAAAAAGGAGTTTAATTTCTTCCCTCAGTCCTTCATCCTGCCCCAGGACATCAAGTTACTCAGGAAAGCATGGGAAGAAGGAGCTAGCCAACAGAAATGGATTGTGAAACCAGTAAGTGTAAAGCAGAGCTCAATCCTCTGTCCTCTTGTAGCTGCAGGGAGAAGATTGATCCTTTCTTGTTTGTGTTTTGCAGCCAGCAGCAGCAAGAGGCATTGGTATCCAGGTCATCCACAAATGGAGCCAGCTCCCCAAAAAGAGACCGCTGCTAGTACAGAGGTGAGTGAAGATAAAACCGAGGTTGACACACAGCCTGAGACCTTCTAGTATCTCTGGCCAGTTTTGGGCCCCTGCCACTGTGTGGTGGAGCAGAGGTACCTGATTGGCATCTGAAGACTTCCCTGAATGTCCTGGATGTCCTGCTGATGGAAGTCTGGCTCTGTCAGCTGCAGCTGGGCTTATTGGAGTGCTGCCGTCTCTGCATAGATATTTGAGGTCTAAGACACGAATTGGCTTCGTGGGCTTTCTGGAGCTTCTGTCTGGCAGGTGGACAGCTTCAGTTCTGCTGTGATCCTACTGCTCTGTACTCTGAGGTTTGGCATGTTTGCCACCTTACCCAGTTCACACAAGCACAGTGGGAAGAGAAATCCCAGGGAAGAGGTGGCAGTTGTCAAAGATTCTTATCCAAGTTAGAATGGTTCAGTAAGAGCCTCAGTATGTGTAGATGCAGGTCAAAGGATTCTCTTGAAATAACAGACTTCTCAATCTCCTTCCGCTTCTGCAAAAAAGTGGAATAGCTTGTTCGAGGTTGCTTTCTGGGAGGATTCTTATGAGGGCAGGAAAACTGCACTGTTTGACAGACAGGGAACTGCTGTGTTGGCTTGTTTGTTCTCCCTGTCCATTTTGCATGCAAAGAGATAAACTTTCCTATGGAAAATCATGAACTTCTGGGATGAACAATCAAATGATTTGGATTAAAATATCCAACTGTTTCTGCTCACTGTACCAAACCATCTGTGGTGTACGGCATGTCTTAGATGTTCCTGAATACTGTGATCAGTGTTGTGGGTGTGGAAAAGCTACTGTGCCTTAGAGCTGGGGAAAATCTCTTCAAAATGGAACTGAGCAGAAGGCAACACTGCTTATGTGTTACAGGAACTCCTCGTGAATGGGAGAGGTGCTCTTTCTCTCATTTTGACTATGATGTAATTAACTTGGAAATGCTGTGCAAAAAGGCTTCTGTATTGATCCCTGGTTTTGCCAAGCCTTCTGAGTTGGGGTTTAGAGATGTTCCTGCACATGAAAGTCGTAACCCCTACATGCTTACTTCCCTCTGCAGATACCTGCACAAACCCTACCTCATTGGCGGGAAGAAGTTTGACCTGAGGATCTATGTTTACGTCACTTGCTACGATCCCCTAAGGGTCTACCTGTTCAAGGATGGATTGGTTCGCTTTGCCAGCTGCAAGTAGGTGTGCAGGAGAGCGGTGTGGCTGTGGTACCCACCTCGGCCAGGGCAGGAGGGTGTCATCCCCTGTACAATGATGCTTAAAGCTGTATCTTGCTTGAGAAGCAGTGTGGAAATGCACAGGATCGCTGCAGGTGAGAGTGTTGAAAGAGAATGTTAGAGGATGCCGCCTACATCCACCTTTCCCAATGCAAGATCAGCTCAGTGTAAAGCAGCTCTTGAATGATATTGTCTGTGCTTCATTCTGCATAAAAGCTGGCACACCAGAAACCAAGATGTTTCTTCCAGTTTTCCTTGTATAGTCTCAGGCTGCCGCAGTGCCATTAGTGCTTCTGCTCACTGATGCTATGGCCTTTTCTTAAGGACATATTGTGAGGGTGGGATTGCATTCCACTATCCCAAGGCAGCCTGTTCTTGTCACATCAGCTCTGGGCCTGTGGGCACAGAGAACTCCAGGCAGCAGGGCTGGTGGATGGCTGAGAGTGGTCTGAGATGAGAACAGGCCTGTGCCTGCCTTGTGGACCTGGGGACAGCCAATTCAGGCTCAGACTGCTTGTGCTCCTGCTGCCTCCTCCAGGTACTCCTCCTCAATGGAGAGCCTCAGCAACAAATTCATGCACTTGACCAACTACAGCGTGAACAAGAAGAACACAGAGTACAAGTCCAACTTGGATGAGACTGCTTGTCAGGGACACAAATGGTAAGTGCTGCTTTTAGGGCACAAGGTAGCTCTATTTCCTGTTAAGTCAAACGTTTTTCAGTATTCTTATCCAAAACTTGAACTTGCTTTCTGTATCATCTGCTCCCACTTGGGAAACTGAAAAAGCAGAGTGATTTTAGCATGAGTTAGTGTCAATGGAATCTGGATGGTCTCCCTGGCTTGTGACTCACCCTGTCCACTGCTGCTTGAGTTGTAGTTGCTGTTCTTCCTGCCTGTGTCTGCGCCATTCCCTGCTTCCAATGCTGTACTCATCTCTGCTCATTCATCCCCTTCCCCTATTTTGGAGGCAATGGGATGACGTTAAAGCAGAATCTGATTGGTTTTGCTGTTAGAAATTGAATGGGCAATTGTGATGCTTAAATTGGCTGGATGGGAGCTTCTGCCCGTCTCACTCTTGACTTTTCTGTGGAGGCAGAAAAAGGGACAGTCCTGGTTCAGAATTGTTAATATATGTGCTACTTGGTGGGACTAGGAGCAGTGGTGCCATTTCTAGGCCTTTGGGAGGAGGGCTGCAGTCTTGCAAGAGTTCCCATTCCCTGCTGTCCCATGGGTGAATGGATACAAGCTCCAGGCACTTGTCTCTGATTCCACAGTGGTGTTTGAGCCCTTTTAAAAATAGTGCAGGATAGAGTTCTCAATTCTCAGCCTGGGCAGAGCTACTGCACTTCAAAGGGTGCTGCAGAAGGTGTTTTGCTGTGCTCAAATTGCTTAGACCTGATTCTGCTACACAGTGGTCTCTTCCTGCACTGGGACTTTTAGCAGGGTCTGCTGCCTCCCAGCAGTTGCAATCCTGGGGGAGTGGGATTGTGTGGGTTTTCCATACTTGCATACAAGTCAAAGCTGGCTGCTCCTATGTTAAAGATAAGTGTGGCTGTAATCCACTCCATCTTGTATGCAGGAAGCATGACCTTTGGATTCCTGGACATTAGCCACATGGTCTCACTTGAGAAATATCTGAGCATCCTTGGCTCAGTGTCAGAGTAGCTTGCAGCACTCGATGCGATGTGGGAAACTCTTATAAAAGTACAGCTGCTCCCCCATACCATCTTGTTACCCACATTTTTCAGAAAATTTTTCCACCCCTGGAGCCTCAGTGAAGTGGCTTTGGCTAAAACATTTTTGTGGTCTTGCTGGATTTCTGCTGAGCTGCTTTGCAGTGCTGTGGGGGAAGGCCTGCAGGAAGGGAAGGGTTGCTGAGGATGTCCCTGAGGGCGAGGGGAGAAGATCTGGGCCTGACTTACCTTGCTCATATGCTAGTTTGGGACTGTGCTGAGAGAAGTCTATGACAGATTCATATTCCTAGTAGCTTGGGCCTACAAAACCAGGGGCCAGGCTGGGGAGAGCAGCATTCAGGAACTGAGAGGTTTTTTTGAGAATGGCAGGAGGATTGCCATGCCAGGGAAGAGTGTTGTCAGAGTTCCCCTCTGTTACTTTCACCTCCGGCAGCAAGGGGCTGCAGAACTACCTCCTTTGCTTTCTTTACCCCAGGGCACTCACAGCTCTCTGGAGTTACCTGACCCAGAAGGGAGTTAATAGCGAGGCCATCTGGGAGAAGATTAAGGACATCGTTATCAAAACCATCATTGCGTGAGTCCTGGCACTCCTTGCTCTCTGTGGCTGGCAGGTGAACCCTGGCCCCTCTAGCTCTCCAGTCGCTTCTCAGCCCGATCCTTTTGCTCTTAACTGAAATGGTGTCACTGCTGTTGGCTTCAGTATTTCTCTGTGGGTTCCTCCTTTCACCCTGTTACTTATGCTCATGCTGCAGTAGCTGCAGTGGGTAAATTGGCCTTGTATTTCCCTGACCTGCCTGAAGGCCAGGATGGTGTGGTGTACCCAATGCTGCCCAGCTTGCCACCTGCTTCCCTGCTTTGACTGGGAGTCTGAGAACGGTCCCTGGTGCAGGATGAATCTTGTATTCAGAGGTGATGCTGCCTGACAGAGCAGGGATGCTCAGGATGCAGTGCTGGATCCACAGGCGGTGCAGCAGCAGCAACTCACAGGCTTGTGTTGGTGCCTCAGCCCATCTGCTCCTGCAACACGTGGCTGCCTTACACTTCAGAACCATCAGCACACTGTGAACAGCCAGAGCTCTGCTGTCTGACTGTTGGAAACAAGTATTTTTATCTTGGCTTGCAGATCTGAGCCCTACGTGAACAGCCTGGTGAAGATGTATGTGCGCCGGCCGTATTGTTGCCATGAGCTGTTTGGGTTTGATATCATGCTGGATGAAAATCTCAAGCCCTGGATCTTAGAGGTCAACATTTCCCCAAGGTAAAACAGATTCTGAGCTGCAGCAGAGTGGATAAAGGCCTTTCTTTTACTATAAAGTAAGGCTTGTGATGTTCCCTGTACCTTGTGCTGAAAGACTGTGGGCTTTGAAGCCTCCCTCTCCAGATTGCAGGAATTAAAGTCCTCCCTGTCTGTGAAAGCAACATCCACCTGCAGTTCAGAAAGCTTCGCTGGGCATGCTCCAGTTAGAGTCAGGGAAGAGTATGTTAAAAAAGGAAGGCCAAGGAGAGATGTGTCGTGTACAAAACGGGTGATGGCAGAGATTTCTTTGCGTGGGCAGAAGCAGTCAGCAGTTCCACTGCCTCGTGCACTATTCCTTGCTTCCTGACAGCACCCGGCCGCGTGGTGTCGGCTGTGCAGGCAGGGTCGGGAACTGCAGTGTAGCAGCATGGCCCCTCCTGCTTGTGACAGTGGGTGGGCATGAGCTGGACACAGAGCCGTGGTCCCACACAGGGCTCTGGGGACAGATTTGCCTATTTCTAGCAAATTTGGGAAGAGACAGAAAAATTAACTAGTTCTGATAGGGAGCTCCCCCTTCAAAGAGATGTTGTCATGATTTTTCTCTCAGTGTCTCATGACTGGTTGTGATGAGGCAAGGGACAGGCTGGTGTTTGTATCCTGGTCAGTAATAAAGCACGGATTGTTCTTGGGGCTGTGGCGCTCGACATTCTAGCACTCAGACTGCTGTGATGCTTCCTCTCTGCAGCCTCCACTCTAACTCCCCACTGGATGTGAGCATCAAGGGCCAGATGATTCGGGACCTCCTCAACCTCGCTGGCTTCGTTCTGCCCAGCATGGACAGTATGGCCTCAAGGACACAGACAAGAAGTGGCTCTAGCTGCAGGTCAGCCCCCTTCTCTGTCAGAGAGGCAGGCGTTTTCGTGAGGAATTTCGTCTGGGGGGCTGTTTGGAGCCCAGAAAATCCTGGCTTCTAGCTGTTGAGAGCCTGTGCTTGCTGGTGCTTCAGCTACGGGTCCAAAGAACTCGCCTCATTGCCTGGGTATCTGGTTCCTCTGGTGTCTTCAAGGCAGAAGGATTTATGCCCTCCCTGCAGGTCCATAGTTGGAAGTGAGGCCAATATAATTTCTGCTTGCTCTGCAGTTAGTTAAGTCATGCTCTCTTGTCTTTCCCCCTGCCAGAACTAATATGATGCTGAGTCTCGCTGCCTCTCTGTTTGCTTGGAGGACTGGCTGGCTCTGTTGGGGCTGGATCCACTTACCCTCTGACTTACAGGAACTGACATGCTGCTGCCTTGAGCAAGAGGAGCACCTGTTATTTTATAAATGCTGGAGTGATCTGTTCCTTAGGCAGGACTGCAGGTGTCAGAGACTGCAGACCTATAGGTGGAGGTGTCACAGTCTTATCTTGAAGCTAACATGGCTGTTTTTTGCATAAGGCAAATTCCTGGGTATGTGTCCAGCCAGGCCCCTGCACCACAGCTAGGGCTTACCTTGGTTTCAAACCTGATGGCTGGGAGGAAACCAGTCTGTTCCCTGCAGCAGAGTGGCTGCTGGCCATATGTCCCTGAAGGAGCAGCTTGCTGGGGTAAGGACCAGCATGCAGTGATGTGTGGGCATGCCAAAAGATGAGACTCTTGCCCTCTGAGTGCCCTGTACCTTCAGTGAAGGGAGGAGCTTAGAGCATGGGCCTGTTCCAGAAGGGGAGCTCTCACCAGCTCATCCACAGTGCTTTGATCACATGCTGGTTTGTGGTTTCCAGTGGTGGTGCTGAAGAGCAGGTGCCCTCAGAGGGACCTGCAGGGGATTAAGCAGATTCTTAACATGGTTCAGATGATGCATTACTAGAGTTCTTGCATCCAGGGGCAAAATTGTTTAACTGCACCTCCTGCCCTGGGAAGGGTTTTTTTTGCATATGGGCAGAATTCCAGTAGATCTGTATGTTCCCCAAGTGCCATGCAGCACAGCCTTGAGGCTCTGCTCTCCCAGTTTGGAGAGGCACACAACTAATAATTTTTGCAGCAGCAGAACAAAAAAGCTATGTTGATAGATGGAGTAAAAGGTTTTCAACAAGTATCTCCCAGACTCTGGCATCCCCAAATAGTTCATTTGGTGCTTAGAATAGATGGTTGATGGTCAGATAGTACAAAAGGCCAGGATTTCCCATGGCATGTGGATCTGGAGCTTAATTCAAGTCCTGAGAGTTCTTGGATGTTGCCAGAGGAAATTTTTGATCTAAGAGTTCTCTTCTTCCTTGTACAGTACCAGTACTGAGTACTTGTTACCCCCATCCCTGTGCTTGCAGTTAGGAACCTGTGTTCCAAGGGGATGTAAACATGAGATCCCACCAGGCTTCATGTGTTGTGAATCAGGTCGTGGTGTGTCTTTGACCCTCTTGCATCCTATATGAGTGTGAGGTGAGGCTCTCCTTTCAGGTGACGGAACTGTGAAATGCCTTAGTGAGGAGCTAGCAGAGTCCTTCCAGTTTTCCTCCTCACATCCTTCCTGGGTCCTGTGCTGATGCACAAGGCTGTGGGTGCATCACTGATCTTGGAACTAGTGTAATCCTTGCAGAAAGTGTTCTCCATGGCATCTTTCTGAGGGTGTCATTAATCTCTCAGAAGTTGCTGGGAGCACCTCTGCCATGACAGGACTTTGTCTTCTCCACTTAAATGCTCCATTGCCTCTCTTGTGTTCTCAGTCTGGGCAGTGCTTTGAAGGAGAAGCCCAAGTCAGTATCTGAGCATTTCAGAGCAGAGAAGATGAAGAAAGCCTATTACTTGATGCAGAAAATACCCGACCAGGTATGAAACAACCTCCTCCGATACTTGCACCATCCTGCCAAGCTGATGTCCCAGCCAGTCCCACATGTCTATCCCTTGTCCCTCTTCAAGTTGTGCTCCTCTCTGGGGTCAGCCAGATGATGAGGTGCACTTGGGCTCCAGTGCATTACAAGACAGTTGGTCAGAAATAAGTCGGGTTTGCTTAAGCCACTGTCACTGACTCATCTTTACATTAAAATAGGCGTGTGCTAAGGGGCACATTACCTGCCAGTCCTCAGAGTCTGAGCACTGCCTATTCTTCCCATGTCTCTGTGCAGTTCTTACAGCCTTTGCCAGCTGACCCCATGCAGGTTAGTAGGGCTGCTGGCCTTGTGTGCCTCCTGGCAGTGTGTGTAAGAGAGGCTGGGCTGCAGAACTGGGGTTCTCTTCAGTTCTTTGCAGTGTTGATGGCACCACTGAGCCTAGATTTCTTCAGTTTCCATGTGGCCTGTGTCCCAAAGATCTCAGACACATGGAGACTTCTGCTTGAGAGATGTTTCTCCCTGACCGTGGGTTGCTCTTGTCTGCAGGATTTTTATTCTTCTGTTTTGGACATCCTGACCCCAGATGACGTTCGTATCCTGGTGGAGACAGAGGATGAGTATTCCCGGCGCGGGCAGTTCGAGCGGGTGTTCCCCAGCCACATCTCCATGCGGTACCTGCGCTTCTTTGAGCAGCCTCGTTACTTTAATATCCTGGTGACCCAGTGGGAGCTCAAATACTACTTGAACAGACACAAAGGTAACTGCCCTCCTAAAGCCTGGCACAGCCCCTTGAGTCAGGCAGGCTGCCTGCCAGCAGTTATGGGAGACTTCTGAGCTATGCATGAGGGGGAGCTGCCTGCCTGCATACTAACCCCCAGGAAATGTGTTACCTTCCCAGACTGCTTCAAATATCACAAAAAGCTTATTCTGAGTTGATGAGAGGTGATGACTATTCTGGTACTTGCAGCACCAGCACTTGTAGGTGCCCTGGGGACGAAGCAGGATGGGATTTTGCCTTCACCCTGTAGCTCTGACCTCTTAGTGTGTTTCTTTGCTCTCTTTTGAGGGAGAAACAGTTGGAGTTGCTGGGCTTTGCTCCTGACAGGGGATCTGTGAAGTGAAGGAAAATTTTGGCCTATTCCTTGGTCTCCTGCAGCTTTCTAATTGATGAAAAACTGTCAGTGTGCAGATGGAAATTTTTCCTAAACACTAGAAATTTGGCTAACATTTCCAGCTTTTCAGAACACAATTTTGTATTTCAGTTAAAAAATATCCTTTAATGAGGCACATCTGGGCTGGACCAATTCCTTCTTACCCAGAGCTGTCTCTATCAGTGCAGCAGTAGAGACTACTTGAGAGACAGAATCAGTGAGGTCTAACATGAAGGGTTAGAGAACATAAGAGGAGACTGTGGCTCAGGGCTCCCCATCCAATATCTGATCTAGGTGGAGAGGCTTCTGCAGGAGCTGGCCCTCCGCTGCAGTGACTGATTGTGTGCTTCTAGCCTGGCTGTCATGGAGAGAAAAAAGAAGAATGCTTCTGTCACTTTTCACTGGTGTTAAAGCAAATATCAAAGGGGTCAGTAACAGTCTTTCACAGAGAGACGGTAACATCATAGCCCTCCCTGGCTGCGCTGTCAGCATGTGTTATGCTTTACCTCGCTAATATCTGCTGGATGATCTCCCATCAACTGGAAGAAAGATTCTGTCATCGTTCTCACTGAAGTGCTGCCCTGAACTTTGCCGCTCAGGCAAGGGTCCTGGTTCAGTGCTCCAATTTTCCCAAAGAAGCCCAGTGAGCAGATTTGCTCTATCCCCTCATGGCTCTTCACGTCTGAGCAGAACCCAACCTCCCGCTGTCCCCTTCCTGTTCCCTGTGTTCCATGCAGCCCTCTTCTTTCCCTAGCCAGAAAGGTGCAAAGCCCAGGCTGGTGCACAGACCCAGGACAAGGCATGTGAGCTGCCCTGCTCCCCTCAGCCCCCAACATATGGGGTTTTTTTACAAGATCCTGGGGCTTGCTGAAAGGTCACTGAGGAACAGGGTTTGGACAGCAAGGATTTCTCCTGGTGTCTTAGAGCAAACCACAGTAATCCCAACCAGACAGCATCAAGTTCCTAGCAATTGCTCTGCTGGTTCTTAATTCTCAAGGCACCTTAGCTTCTGCTATGACTCTAAGGCTCTTGAAAAAGAAAACAGGATGGGAGTAGTCCTGGATTTCTCAATATTTCTGGGTTAGCCAAAAGCAGGGTTCTTGGCTGTAGTGGGGACAGCTAGCAGGAGGCCCTGGAGGAAGTGGAGCCTGTTCAGTGCAGTTGAACACATGGCTCTGCTTCAAGATGACTTTGCAGTGCTCTGAAGCACCATGTCTTGTGTACAGTGAGAGGAATGGTCCCTTCCAGTCACACCAGCGATGAGCTCAGCCCAAGCCAGTCTTGCCCTCTGTCAGGGATGAAGACCAAGTCTTGACCCACATTGAGCTGTGGATGGATCCCTGCAGGAAGGAGATGAAGCACTGGGATGCTGCAGCTGATCAGTGCTGTGCAAGGAGGAGGTTGCCTGAGCTGCCCTCCTCTGGGAAAGGGGCCGATGACAGCAAAGCTGCTCTACATTTGCATGTAGGAACTTTCACCGGTGCAGCCCAAATCAGGTGCTGCTGTTGTCAGGCACCGGGCTCAGGGGGACAGCCAATCTGGTCTTATTCGGCAAATCCTGTGTTGCCCCAGTTTCCCTGTTTCGCTGAGCCTGCTGCATGGAATGTCTTGGCTCCCTGGGAGGAAGGCAAGCACTGCAGCAGCCCACGCGCTGGTGTTTGCTCGTACAAAGGGTGAACGCCCTTAGTTTACCCCGTGTTTGCTGGCGCTCAGGCACGTGTTCCAGTAGTTATTGCATAGCGTGTTCTGCGTGGTCAGTGCAGCATATTTGCATGCTCTGAGCTGAGAAGGCTTAACTCTCTGCAAACCTGGCTGTTTATTCTCACTTTGTCTCCCGTCACGTCCCAGGTCTGGAGCTACTGAAGAACTGGTGTGTCAAAGGGTACCACACTGGGGCAGGGACAGATTTGGCCCAGATGGTGCGTATAACTGTGGCATATAAGGTAGGCAGAGATGATTGTTTACCTGCACAGAGCTGGGTAGAGAGCCTGCTTGTTCTGCTTCCTCTGGCTTCTGTCTTACCTGTTTGCTTTCTTCTTCCCTCTTTGCCAAGGCCTCCAGGAGTCTGGAAAAACCCATACTGCCCTATTTCCCACAATGTGAATTCATGAACACTGTTATCAGATCTGCAAGTATTTTGCATCTGAATATCCTTGGGTGCACTGGGCACAGCCCTACATATTTGGCACCTGGCCTGCCCATTGTTCCCCTCTGTGAGGGAGTCATCTCCGTCTGTCACTCCTGTGCCTTACAGCAGGATGATCCACTGAGAGAAACCCACTCTTTTGACCTCGAGATGCTCTACTCCCACTTTCAGCAGAGGGATTCATTAGGCAGAGAGCAAAGATTGCTCTGTTTGCTATTCTGGGAACAGTCTGGTGGCAGTGATGATGCGCAGTAGTGAGGCAGCTCTAGCTGAAACTCTCTAGGGCAGCCTATGGCAGAGCACAGCAGGCTTGAGGGATTTTTGCCATGACTTAAATAGCCATTCTGTTGTCTTTCTCTCCTCCCACAGTGGTCACTGCCAAAATCTTTCTTCCTCCAGAAGAGTAACATTCAGTCAAATGGCTTCAGCAAACTGGAACTGGGCAGACTGGGGTGAGTTTGCACTGACTGTGATGTTCATGGTGTGCATAGAGTGGCTTTAGGACTGGTGTCCTGGGAAAGAACTGGCAGCAGGAAAAGCAACTTTGTTTAAGGGGAGAGGAACAGGTTGGTTTGCAGGCACTGAAGCCTCTGCTCTCTGGAGAGCCAACTGATGGGGCTGGCATGATGTCTGCACAACTGGGCATGTCTCCTTGGCACTGTACACCCAACTTGAACGGGAGTGAAGCTCAGAACAGCCAGACTGGGTGATGTTTAGGACTGTCATGGTCAGAACACACTGACAAAGATATTCCCCCCATAGGAATCTGTGCCACTTCTGTGGGCAGTGATGTAGTTAACAGTGAGCATTGCAGGTGAGGACCTGCAGCATGGGCTGGGGAACCGGTGAGGCCTCCAGGTCTGCTGCACTCTGCCAGCTTTCCTGAGCAAAGCTGGGCTGCTGGCCCTGACAGCTGCCTGCAGAGGTGGAGAACCAGAGTTTGTCTGGGTGAGCCAAAGTGAAAGGGAGGCGCACCCCTGGTCTCTGGTGCTAAGGAAAAAGACATCCCTATTCCTGTGCTGAGGGCAGGATGGAGTTGGGTTTATACACAGACAGGGAGACTAAGTTGTGACCCTGAAGTCCCATAGATGTCTTAGATATCTGTTGGGGTGAGTGATGTTGCCTGGGATGGGAGATGGGGTCCATGAGCTTGGCAGCCCTATCTCTGAGTCCATGTGTCGTTATACTGCAGATGATTATTGCGCCATGGCCCCTTTGATCCTTTCTCACTGTCCCTAAGCAGCTCAGGGTCTCCTTTTTCCTGCAGCACATGCCTCCCTTCGGCTGCTGAGGACCTCCCAAGATGCCTGGAGCCCAGCCCTACTCAGAGCTTACCTCTCAACAAGTGCACTGGTGGAGCCAACCAGAGACCTGCTGGCTGCCTCTCAGACACCACCCTGGTGATGTGACCATGCAGCTGCTGTCCCTCTCTGGGGACACATCAACCTACCTCAAAGGAAGAGACAGGAGCTGGCTCTGTAGAGCAAGGACTGTGGGAGCCCCTTGCACTGCACACTTGCTTGTGGGGTGGTTTTAAAGAGGGATGTTTTCCTGGGCCAAAGAGGAGAGCTGTGTGACTTCAGTTTTTAAAACAAATGGCAAAGCCTGAGGAAGTGGTGTTTTATCTGGCTCTTGTTCTAGGCTGCTCTTAAAAGCCTGACATGGTGGGCTTCTTTGCTGTGTGGGAGCTGGCTGAGCCTGCCCTTCTTGTCCCCAGTCAGCATGGGCTGAGCCCTTGCTTGCCTGTGCTGTGCCTCTATGTCCTGAACTGCTGAGTCTGCTCTTGCCCTGCTGCAGCCTGGTCCCTGGAGAAAAGTCCCCAACCACTACCCCATTCCTGAAAGGGAATAAAAACGTCCAGTTTCATCCTTTCTGAATGTCTGTGCCAACATCCTGTCCTCCCCCAGCATTGGGCCCTGCGGGAGACCTCAGGCTTGCACATTGCAGCTCAAGAGAGACCACGGGTACCAATGTGGCTCCAGTTTGTTGTGGGGACAGTAGGGCTGCCGGGGAGGGAGCATCCTTCTCAAGGCCATTGGCTCTTTGGTGTGCCCTGCAGCATGTGTGTGCAGACTGCTGGCTGGTGCTCTTCTCCTGGGCTCTGCTCTCTATTTTCCCTTTGTTTCTCAAGGATTTCTAATAAATTTTAACATTCAACTGCTCTCCTGGTTCTCACCTGCCTCCCTTTCCCTGACATCTTTGTGTCTGATGGGCAGCTCACCTCTTCCCATGCTTCACTGGGCCCTGGTAGAAGGAGGGTTTGTGCTACCACCCGCCCTGCTTTTTCCCTGTCCTTCCCTGAGCTGGGGGTAATTCTTGCTGCCCCATGGCAGGTAAGCATACCCCCGTGCATGGAGGAGCAGTTCCCAGCATAACTGCTTCAGTGTGGGGTCTGCCTTATGTCCTGGGGACCATCCTGTGGATCATTAACCAAGGGAACAGCAATCCAGCCTTATAGGAGGGGAAGGAAGGATTGGGTGCCCAGAGCTGGCCCTTGCTCATCAGGGTTTGTCCTCCCAGCCTGGTAGGTGAATGCTTGGGTGCTTGGGCAGGTTTTTGAGGCCCAGAGGAGGTGCTGAGCCTCATGTGTGAGACCCTGGGGCCTGTACAAAGCCATTCCTTCCCCTCTCCTCGCAGCCCACCTTTACCCAATGCTGGGCCCTGTTTCTCTGGTCTCCTTGGTGACAATCTCATCTCTCCTCGGCTTCTCTCCAACACCTGAAAATAGCCTCCGAAAGCGGAGATGCCTGCTCCCTTCCCTGCTGCCAGCGCCCGCGTGGCCAGGCTGGAGCCAGGCTGCTCTGCACAGCACAGCTGTAAGGGCCTGGCCCCATGGGCCCCCCGCACCACTGTGGGATCCGGGTCACCCAGTCACCCAGCACCGAGGCACCGAATTCATCCCTGCTTTTCCTGCCTGCCGTGAGGCAGCACCAGGGGACTCCTTGCACCCCGCCATGGGCCAGAGTCCTGTGCCCTGGAGCCAGACACAACCTTGTTCCTTTGGCCCTGTAGCCAGCAACCCGCTCGCCCGCAGCTGCCCCGGGCCAGCCCGACAGCTGGCCAAGGGGTTATTTGAACCTCCCTGAAACAGAAGATGGAGCCGGGAGCGGGCGAATGGCGGGCAGGACGGGGTGGCCCCGCGGCAAGGAAGGAGGTTCCCCCACAGGTCGGGCTGCCCCCGCCGTGGGACCAGGGTGGCCGGGGACAGTGAGCTGCCGCAAGACCCCGGGCAAGGACAGGCAGGGCTGGGCATCGTCTAGGGCGAAGGGTCCGCAGCCCTTCTGGCTGCCACTCAGCTGGTGGCTGGACTCAGCCCTTCTCCAGCATCCCCGTGGAGAGGGCACGCAGTGTCCCCCACCCGTGACGGGCCGGGGGCAGCACCGGGCGGGCAGGACCGCGTCCCGACGGCGCTGAGCACCGCTCTTGGAGGACGGGGGTCGCTCCGCTCTCTGCCCTCAGTCAGATGGAGGCATCGCCACCTCTCTCGGGTCCCCAGGACCAGCGCTGTCCCCGGGTCAGCGACCTCCCCTTCAGCCCGGGGTTCTGGGGTGGCTGCGGGAGCTGCTCGGTGGTGTCGGCAGTGTTCCCTCCCCTCCCCGCGGCGGTGGCGGGGGCACGGCTGGCATTGCTCGCTGACACCCTATCTGCCAGGGCCGCGCCAGCCGCGGGCCCAGAATAGCAGCCCTGCCCCGCAGATAGTCAGCATGGAGCGGCTCCGTGGCCCCGCCGCGTCGCAGGTACCGTCGGGCTGGGTGGGGGGCCCGGCCGGACAGACCCCCGCTTGGGGACAGGTCACCCCCGGGGTGGGGGAATGTGGGCGGCTGGCGGGCCCCTTCCCACGGACATGCAGCCGTGGGGACAAGGACGTCCTTTTCCCAGCTGTCCCAAGCCCCCTGGTAAGAGCTGGGGGACATTGGTGCAGGGTCGCCTCGGGGCTGGTTCTAGGCTCCTTAGGGAGTGGTCCCTGTCCCTGTGCCTTCGTTATTTTAGAGTGACCTGTGAACTGTGGCTCTGTCAGACAGGTTTGTGGCCGGGGTTGCTCTTCCCTCTGCACGTGCTGCTGTGTTATGGTCCTACGGACTGGGAGAATGGGGTCAGCTGTCCGACTCTGGGCCCTCCCTTCCTCCTGGGGCTGCCCCTTTGTTATTGTAGGTCTCTTGGGATGGACCTGGTCCCCGGGAGGGGCCAGTGGGACTGGTGAGGCTCTCGGCATGGGAAGAAGCAAGACAGGGATTTACACCTTGGGTTTGGGAGAGGATGGGTGCAGAGCCGCTGTGGGACATGCTGGGCTCCAGCAGCAGAGAGAGAAGACAGGAGGTCCTGCCATCCATGCCCTGTCCTGCTCTGGGGACCCCCACTGTCCCCCCAGAGCAGGGAGACACGCTGGGTGTCCTGGACTGAAGCCACCATGGAGATTGCAGGCTCTGGGGATCCTGGGCTGGTGGGGGGCTGCACAGGGAGGCTGGGAGCTGACACCAGCCCACATCCCCACCCTGAAAGGACAGTCCTCTCTGCCCGGCTTGGGTGGGCCAGAGTAAAGGGGTGGGTGCAGGCAGAATCCATGGGTTGGGGAAAGGCTGGGCTGACTCCTGCTGACCCCTCCTCGCTGTGTGCCCTCTCAGGTGGCGCTGCTGGACGCTGCTGCCTGTCCTGAGGAGGAAGGTGGGTAGCAGGAAGAGTCTAGGTGTGTAGGAGACTGCCTTACTCATGCAAGGAGTGCACTGGTCCTCTGCGCACCCTGCCCGTACCCCTCGTCACCCCACTCCTCAGCTGGAGTGCACCCCAGGCTGGAGAACTGCAGTGCTGTGTGCTGCCCCTGTGGAATGGGGAACAGGGGGGCTCTCTGAGGAACATCCCCTGCTCCCCCCAGGCAGGAGGGTGCTGAGACTCAGCAGCTCAACTCACTGGCCAGGGCTGGGGTGGCTTTGCCTGCAGGCTTCCCAGATGCCGTATGCTCCAGGGAGGAGGAAGAGGAGGAAGAAGAATACAGGAGACCTGTCACCTTCACACTGGGAAATGAGATACTGGGGTTGGGCCCAGAGACCGAGTTTCAGAACCCTGATGCCGAGGTCTATATGCACTTCCTGAGGAGCCACTGCTGTTATGACGCCCTCCCCACCAGCTGCAAACTTGTCGTCTTCGACATCTCCCTGGAGGTGACAAAGTGGGGGATCAGTGGGGATGGGCAGTGGAAAAGCAGGCTTGAGGACCCCCTGACCCCATCCCCACTCTGCCAGCAGATCAAGAAAGCCTTTGTTGCACTGGTGGCCAACGGGGTGCGTGCTGCTCCTCTCTGGGACAGCAAGACACAGAGCTTTGTGGGTGAGTGCCAGCAGTGATGCCTAGCCCCCTCCCCTGCCTGGCAGAGAGGGTGCAGGCAGTGCTGCCAGTCCCACGTATCTCCACAGGGATGCTCACCATCACTGATTTCATCAACATCCTCCACCGCTACTACCGCTCACCTCTGGTGAGTGTGGTGAGGAGGGCTTGGGGGATCAGGGCATTCATGGGCCAGGGAGCAGCTGTCCCCACTCTCCTGGTCTCCTCTTAATCACTAGACCATGACCAGGGCACGATTCTGGGCCAGGCCAGCATCCACTTGTTGCTCCCCTGCCTGGCACCCAAAATGTAATCCTTGTACTTAGGGTGATGGGGTAGAATGCCCAGGGAAGGGGCAGTGTCCCAGTGTGCCCTCAGTCCCCCATGAAGCCACCATGACCAGGGCATTTTCCTGTCTTCAGGTTCAGATCTACGAGGTGGAGGAGCACAAGATTGAGACCTGGAGAGGTAAAAATCTTGGGATGATGTGGATGGCTGGGCTGATGTTGCACTGGGCATGGAGGTGGACTCTGGGATTGTGGGACTGCATGAGAGGGCTGGAGGACCCCCTCTTGCAGCTCTCTCCCTTGGCAGAGGTGTACCTGCAGGGCTCCTTCAAGCCACTGGTCTCTATCTCTCCGAGCAATAGGTGAGCCTGTCCACTGGGGCAGAGCACACCCCTTGGAGTGGGGGTGTGTGTGTGCTCCTGGAATGCAGCCCTAACCCCCACGGTGTCCCCATCACCCACAGCCTCTTCGACGCTGTCTACTCCCTGATCAAGCACAAAATCCACCGCCTGCCTGTCATCGAGCCTGTCTCAGGCAATGTCCTGCACATCCTGACGCACAAGCGCATCCTCAAGTTTCTCCACATCTTTGTGAGTGCTGGGGCTGCGTATGCACATATGTGGCTGGTGTGTAGGGGCACAGACAAGGGTGTCAAGGTGTGTATAGGTGCCAGCCCAGCTCTGCCCTGTCCCATTGCAGGGTTCTACCATTCCCAAGCCACGCTTCCTGAAAAAAACAGTGCAGGAACTGTGTATCGGCACTTTCCGTGACGTGGCTGTCGTGCCTGAGACTGCCCCGATCTACACCGCCTTGGAGATTTTTGTGGATCGCCGTGTCTCCGCCTTGCCCGTCATCAATGATGCCGGTACCTGGGGAGGGGAAAAGTGATCCCCTCATCTCCCTCTGCTAGCAGCCCCAGCCCCATCCCTACACAAAAACCCTCTCCTGGCTCTTGGGCTGCCCCTTGGGGTATGGAAGAAGCACGGTAGGTGGTGCCAGGGTCCCTCTGCAGCCCCTGCACTGTTTCTGTTTGCAGGGCAAGTGGTCGGCCTGTACTCCCGGTTTGATGTCATTGTGAGTACCCTGAGTGTTTGCATGCCCGGGCTCAAGTTTGGCCCCTTGCATGCACTGGTGAGGTACCCGTGCAAACCCACCCACATGCAGTGTCATGCGTGTGCCAATGCACATCTGCTCCGTGCCTCCCCTGGGCTCAGTGTCCCTTCTGTGTTGGCACAACGGGGTGCAAGGACACATTGGGGCGCTGAATGGGGTCACATTCACCACAGCATCTGGCAGCCCAGAAGACCTACAACAACCTGGATATGAGTGTGCGGGAGGCACTGCAGCAACGCAGTGTCTGCCTGGAGGGGGTCCTCACCTGCTACCCCCATGAACCTATGGAGGACATAATTGATCGCATTGCCAAGGAGCAGGTGAGTGGCTGGGGCGCCTTGTGCCAGTGCCAACCACCCCTGCCAGCTGCCCAGCCTGCCTGTGATGCTCTGCCTGCACCCACAGGTCCATCGCCTGGTTCTGGTGGATGAGAACCGGTACCCGCGGGGCATTGTCTCCCTCTCTGACATCCTCCAGGCCCTTGTGCTCACTCCCGCAGGTATCGATGCTCTTAACTCTTAGCCCAAGACGCTCCATCTTTCTCCACTTGCACCCTTCATTTCTCTCTACTTCAGGTAGGCGCTGTCCCCCCATTAATGTGCGCCTGTCCCCTCCCTGCTGCTAGATCACACCTGCACCTTGTCACCTCCCTGCTCGGGCCACCTCTGCCCCATCCAAAGCAGCCCCAGGGGATGGAGGAGGCTGGGGCTGGGGTCTGGCAGCGCTGGGTGCCCAGGTGCGGACAGCAGGACCCGGAAGCTGCTTGTCCCGGGGGTACACACAAACCACAGGGCATCCCTGGTGTCTGTAAGGAAGGATGGAGACACCTGCCATGGAGACACTCCCCCAGACCCCCGTGCAGGCAGCATGTGGAATGCAGCTTTTGCAGGTCCCTGGGCTTTGGGCTGAATGAGGATTTTGGGATGTGATGCACCCCAAGAAAAAAGCCTATTTTGATCTCACCTCAAATCCCCCTGAGACATGAGCACCTCCAGTGCCATTCCCAAGGGATACAGAGGGGCCAGACAGATCCCCCTTTGCACACCCTAGACATGCTGCCAAACACTA
This sequence comes from Atrichornis clamosus, assembly GCA_013400975.1. Classification (NCBI taxonomy): domain Eukaryota; kingdom Metazoa; phylum Chordata; class Aves; order Passeriformes; family Menuridae; genus Atrichornis; species Atrichornis clamosus. The sequence goes on from WBMZ01004225.1 coordinate 77,900, forward strand.
GCCACATGCAAACTGTGGCCGATCTGTGGGTCCCAGCTGGCAGAGCCCCCCACCTCCTCCACTTGCAGCGGCCCCAAAACTGCCTGCTCCAGGGACAGGGCTCACTCCCAGGTGGCACTGGGACCACGCTGCCTGGCTGCCTGCAGCTGGCTCTGCTCACCCATTGCCTGGTGAGTCCTCGCTGGTTATGGGTGGGCATGGTGTTGGCACCCACTGCAACACCTCTTCAGGGGTGAAATCAGGAGTGGGGAGCTGGCCCCAGTTCCCAACTGCTTCCCAAAGGTAATGGTGCTTTTTTGGGGTTGTGGTGGGGAACAGGTTGGCACAGGCCTGTGTCCCCCAGCAGTGCCCAGCTGCTCTGCACAGAAGGGGTTTGGGAGAGGTGTGTGTTAGCCACACATGGGTTATCCCCCTTGCCTCCTCCCCCCAGTTCCCCATCATGGTGCCTTCACTCATCCCATCCCTGGTGCCCACGGGGTGGCTGGGTCAGGAGCTGCAGGGGGCCACCAGGATGTCCCTCTCCAGCCAAGATGCCCTCCCTCCTACCCCAGGGCTTGCATACAAGCAAGGAATGGAGGCAAGACCCCAGTGTCCACTGGGATGGATTGGGGGGCCATGCCACAGGGTGCCCAGTCCAGCATTGTTTTGGGGTTATGGCCTCGCGTGCTCTCTTGCCCCACAGGCATCGATCGATCCTCACTCTGAAGACACCAGGGAAGTGCTGCTGTCTTGTCTGATTTGGGAATCTCTTGTGTGACCTGTGAGAAGGAGGCTTAGGCCTGAAGGCTCTCTACAGGGAGGACATGCCTGTTCACCCCAATCCTAGGGCTCGTCTTGAGTCCAGGGTCAGATCCTGCCAATCTTGGGGAGGCAGAAATGTGGAAAATGGAACCCAGGGGTGCCTCCTGCCAGTGAGAACAGTGATGCTCAATGGGCACTGTGCTGGAGGAACTGTGATATGCCTGCAACTGGACACAGCCCCAGAGGACCTGGCCACCTTGCTGCCATCCTGCTGCTGGATTCAAGTGTTTCCACTGTGGCTCCCTTCTAGTGAACACAGTCCCACTGTCTGTGCCTGGTGCCTGGTAGTGTAGGCTCAGCTGCACCCACAGGCTTTTTTATTGTAGGGTCACATGGGGCTGGAGCTCCCTGGCAGAGGCACAGCCTATGCCAGAGCTGGCACCAGGATGGGCACTTGCATGGAGACCCTGTGCACGTTTTGGGGTGGGCAGGGGATATTTATTTATTTGTTGGTCTGTTCAGCCTTGCTGTAACAAAGCACTCTGATCCAAGAACTGCCTCTTGCCTTTCTGGGGTAAGGCATGGCTCCTCTGGAGACGGGTAAGCTGGGGAGGGGGTACTGGCTGCTGGCCAGCAAGTGTGGAATTAGCACAGAGTGGCACCTCTGCCCACGTGGTTGGAGCCAAGGGGATGAGGACACAGGGCATGCAGTCTTAATCATTGTGGTGGTGTGCAGGTCTCTTTGGGGACATTCTGAGGACTGCAGCCTTGGCACCAGCAAAGTTTCTGCCTGCTGCTTCCCTCAGTCCAAGAAGCAGGAAGTTCAGCGGGGTTCACTGTTAAGAGTGTCCCATGCCTCAGCCCTCCAGGACCCTGGGCAAGTCACAATGCGTCTCTTGCTTGATTCCCACCAGCTCTGAGACCCTGCAAAGGTCCTGGATATCAGCCCCATACCCTGCTTGGGGATGGGGGGTGCAGAGCTGATCTTCTCTGCCCGCTGTCTGCAGTGAGCCCTGCCATTCCCATGACCCCATATCAGCACCTCAGTGCAATAACGGCTGATAGTGGAAAGTCCCGGGAGCTAAACACTCCTGCTGTACTGGCTGGCTCTGCCAGGGGACATGATACCAGTGCTGGGTAGTGCCAAGCCTCCTCCCATCACAGGGAACGTGCTGTGTTATTGCCACGCTTTCCCAGGACCTGGTCGGGCTCCGCCCCTTGGGAAAGGCACAAACCCCAAACCCCGCCAGCACTCAACCCTCCCTTGGAGGCAGGGGGGAAACTGAGGCACAGAGAAGTTTCTGAGGCCAAGGTCAGATGTTCAGAGAGGACCCAGATGTCCTGGCTCCAGGCACAGATCCACGCACAGCTACACAAGGACGGGACGAAGGAGACACCAAACGGCTGCAAGCCCCCTCCCTGCTTTCCCCCGGACAGAGCTCCCAGGTCCCCGACAGAGCCCAGCTGGGCGCGGGATGGAGGGGACACAACCCCCCTGCAGTGTGTGAAAGGCACAGCAGTTCCCCAAGCCTCCTGCTGATTTTGGGTATGGGGATACTAGTGCTCCAGGGGTGATTTGGGGGCAATCCCTCATCCCCCCATCTTTCCCACCGTGGGGCTGCGAGCCCCTTGGCCCAAGCTGGGCAGTGGATGAGTTTGCCTTCCTGTCTCTCCTTGTGGGGTAGTGAGGGGGTTCTCCATTTGGCACCCAGGGTGGGGATGGATGTGCAGTCAGGGGGCTCCTGGGCGGGCGATGAACTCCAGGTTGATGGGCTTGTCAGCCACCAGGACAATGCGGGACACAGATGTCACTTCCACGCCGCGGGGGTCTGGCCGCACCTCGAATGCCTGGATGATCTGTGGGGAGAAGTGGGGTTGGCATTGCTTTGGGGCCTTTCCAGGACCCCCATTCCAGCTCATATTCCCCAGGAGTGGGGGGATCCCTACTCACCCTGGCAAGGGCCAGGTGCATCTCTAGCTCAGCGATGCGGCGTCCGACACAGGCACGAACCCCATAGCCAAAGGGGATGGAGCTGAAGGGGTGGTGAGGGGAGCCATGTCCCCGGAGCCAGCGCTGGGGCAGGAACCGCTCAGGCTCGGGGAAGTAGGTCTCATCGTGGGACATCGCATAGTGCGCCAGGACGAAAAGGGTCTGCAGGGCAAGAATGGGGCTTAATGACCCCACCTGGCCCCACTGAGCACAGTGGATGTCCCCATGGCACGGCCCCACTCACATTCTTGGGGAAGAGGTAGTCTCCGATGACAATGTCCTTCTCATAGAAGACCCTGGCATTGGTGGGCACCACAGGATAGACCCTGGGATTTGGGGAGAGTTAGTGGGGGAGCAGGACTCATCTGGAGATCCCAAAGGGAGTGAGCTGCAGGCAGGACAAGGGGGAGCACCTCCTGCTGCTCAGCAGCTTCCCAGGGCAGGAGGTGGATATATGCAGTCCTGAGGGACTGAAATCCAGCCTTGCATCCTGCCTGGTTGGTGCATCCCCCTGGAGAAGAGGCTGGTAACAGGAGAGGGGCAAGGCTGGGCTGTACCTCAGAGTCTCCTTGATAACGGCCCGAAGCATCGGCAACTTGGGGATATCCTCAGCAGCAGGAAACCGGCTGGCAGGCACAACAGCTTTCAGCTCCTGGTACAGGGTCTCCTGGATGTCTGGGTCCCGGGAGAGATGGTACAAAGCCCAGGACAGCGTGTTGGAGGTCTGGGGGAGTGGAGCACCGGGGACAGTGAAGGAATTGGGGCCAGTACCTGAGCAGCCTTCTGCCAAGCACAGCATTAGTATGGCACCAGAGAGTCCCTACTCCGGTGCACAGGAAAGTCAGGGGTGAGAGGCAGCAAGCACAAGGGAGACTGAGACCGGGAGCAGGGCAGGGAGCAGAGCAGAGGACAGGGTCTGTACTGACTGATCCCTGAGGGTTTGCCCCTGTGGGGCACCAGGCCCCCCAGCCACTAGGCCAGAGCTTGCAGGGGCTGGGCTGAGCATGGCCCTGTGGGTTCCCCTGGGGGTGGAGATCCCCTGGCAGCAGCTGCTCGACTCTCACCGTGTCCACACCGGCCAGCAGCAGCTCAGCCACGCTGCCGTAGACCTCGTCCAAGCTGAGTCTGCCGCTGGCCAGCAGGTAGCTCAGGTAGCCGGACACCTCCTTGCCGCGCTCCACCTGCCCCTCCAGCTCCTCCATCTTTCGGTCAATCAGGGTCTTGCCTGCAGGGACAGAGAGTGGGAACCAGTGCTGACAAAGCGGGCGCTGCCAAAAGAACAGCCCCACGGACTGCCCCACTTTTGAGGAGACTTAAGGGGTCCAATGCCACACCAGGCCCCCATTGCCACTGCTCACCAAAGGCGAAGATGGTGTCCCAGCTGTCCAGGTAACGGTCCCAGAAGGGCAGCACCTTGCGGCTCCATCGGGGCAGGACGGTGGCAAAGATGGAGTTCTTGAACATGAGGTTGATGGAGTCAATGAAGCGCTGGGTCTCGGCAGGGACCTGTTGCTTCAGGCACCCGATGCGGGTCTCGAAGAGGATATAGGAGATCCCTGTAGGGGACAGGCAGCATCCAGAGCCCCGGGGGGATGGAAGAATGGGGCAGGGCAGGGGTGAGAGGGAGGACTCCCCTACCTTCCAGGGCAAAGCGATAAAGTAGGTTGGCCACGTCCCCCACCAGTACCCCTGAGGGGCTGCGGCTCCGCTCCTCCCGCAGCCGCACCATCAGGTCCGACACCACCTCCCCGATGGCATCCGCGTACAGCAGCGCCTCCGAGGGCTTCAGCAGCCGCTTGTTGAGGACCTGGCGCAGGCGGTACCAGCGCTCCCCTTCCCTGGATGGGGACGAAGCTCAGTGCTGGGGGCACGAACGGGCAGGGGGCAGTGGCTGGCAGCAGTTTCCCAATCCCTGTGTGCACACTCCCCACCCCAGTCTGGAACCATCCCAGGGGTCTTTTCACCCGCCGTGGCAATGCCCTTCTACTTGGTGGGGACATGCAGCTTGCAGGAGAGGGAGCAGTGCAAACTGCCACCTGGGCCCTGCTCCTAAGGAAGGGACAGGAGATGTGTGCTGTCCCACAGAGCACAGCCAGGGCAGGACTCACTCGGTGAAGGGTCCATACGGCAAGCGCCGGGTGTCCCGGTGCTCCTTCCACAGGGCCATGTCGCTCCGCATGGGGTACTTGCCCTCCTGCCGTAGCAGCTGCTCCAGCACCACTGGGCTCCCAATGTTGATGTTCCTATAATGCCCGAAGGTTGACTTCCAGATAGGTCCATAAAGGCGTCGGGATATCACCTGCGATGCACCAAGATTGGCAGGGTCAATGGGATGGGCTGGGTCATACCCTCCCTGCCCCAGTGCTGCCCTGAATATGCCTAGCACTCTCTGCACCCATCCCGCGGACCCCTCAGCACCAACTGAGCCCAAGCACCCACCTCGACCCCCCAAACGGGCACCATCCTTGAAGTGCTCTGCAGATGGCCTGGGCTGGTGTCTCCAGGCTCATTTCCTCTGCTAGCACTAAGCACACCAGGTACTGACCCCCCAACACAGACTGGCACATCCCTCACCCACCCCAGAGATGCAGAGACCCTGGTGGGTCTTTTGGGGAAGGAAGACCAAGAAGGGACAGCAGGGACAGGGACAACTGCCAAGCACAGGGCTGTGCTAAGATGCAGGACCATTGCTGCAGCCATCAGCAGGTCCAAGTCCTGCTGCTTCCAGCATGGCCCCAGCTCTGCTTAACCTGTGGACAACAGTCTCTGAGTGGGTCCTTGAACTCACCACCCAGTAAGGGTGGTTAATGATCAGCAATGGGAGGGCAGCACCAGGCTAGGGCATGACTGGGCTGCTCCCAGAGCAGGCTGTCACCTCCAGGGCATGGCCCGGAGGGCACAGGCTCACATGCCAGCTAGGTGACATCCACCAACATCAGCTCTGGGCTCTGTTGGCTGCAGCTCCCCTCTCCTCGGCTGCACCCACAGGTGCCATGCCTGCCTCCCTGCCAGAGAGCACCGTGACCCGCAAGTGCATCCCCTGGGAGCAGCTGAGCACCCCTTTGCAAATGGATCTGCACAAGGTCATGTCCACAGGTCACCTTCCATCCCACCCAGGCACTGCTAGAGCCCCTGCAGAACAGGGCCAAGCATGAGGGGATGCGGGGGACCTAGCAGGGAAGCCCTGGTCCCTGTTCCCCGTGGCTGCGGGGATGCACGTGGTACAATCTCCCTTGGTGACTGACTGCATCGCAGCCTGCGCCCGGATTCAGCTGGATTCGTCACCACGGGGAGACGTTCCTCGTGCATGGTGGCAGAAGGAGGGGGAGGGATGGCTGCCCCGGTACCGCAGGCAGCTCGTGGGCAAGGGGCAGCTGCGCCCTGGGTTGAAGCCTGCCCACCAGAACCTGCTGGCAGCCAGGACCTGACAAGGTGTAGGCCTTGGAGAGCTGGGCTGAGAGAAGCTGGAGCTGCCTGGATCTAGGGAAAGCACCTCCAGATCTTTTGACAAAGCCAGGCTGTGCTCGGAGTCCCAAGGGCAGAAGGGAGAAGGAAGGAGCTCCCGTGCCTACTCCTTGAAATCCAACTGTCCTGTGAAAACCCCTTCTCCAAGCAGCGGTGCCTGCTGCTCTGAGAGGCCAGGAGGCCTGATCCTGCATGCTCCTCAGGCTGATCAGAGCTCCAGGCCACTGGAAGATGCTGCCTGCCTTGCAGCCAGCCAAGCCCATCGTTTGCTTCATCCGACGTATGAGGAAGTGTTGACAGAAGAAAACAAATACCTCTGCCTATCCCTCCCCTGCCTGCTTGGGTGTCATCGGCCCAAAAACCTGCCTCATTGCCTGCACCCCAAACCGCTGCCCCTCCAGATTGCCACAGCCAGGAGCCTGGGGATGCCTGGACCCTGTGAAATGCCCCCAAACCTTTGCCCTCGGTTGCCTGGCCGGCTCGGGGATGCTGGAGGAGCCCTGGGCTGGCCGGACCCTCCCGAGGTCACCCGGTTTTGCTGGTCCCTCTCTCCCTCCTAGTCCCAGCATCACGCCACGGTGCCGGGTGCTCCTCATTGCCCAGCCCCTACTCCCCTGCTTTGCCGCCCCCGCTCAACTCCCTGCCGTCACTTGTCGACACCTATCCCCCTCCCTGGAGCCCACCTCCCCTTGCTCCCAGCTCGCACCCGCTCCTTCTCTTGCAAAGCCCCCCCAGGGTACAGCACTCCTCCCTGCAGCCCCCCCCGGAAACCCCTCCAACCCCCGCACGCCTCCCAAACCCCCGCCCCTACGCCCCCGTGCAGGGTCGCCAGGCCCCCACGCACCCCGACCCCCGGTCCCCCGCAGCCCCCGGGCCGGGCTGCCCCGGCGCACCTGCAGCCGGTGCGTGTGCAGCAGGTAGCCCCGCAGGAACAGCCAGACGAAAGTACGGAGCAGCCCCGGCCCCGGTAGCTCCTCTGGTCCCTTCAGCCGCGCCGGCCCCGCCGCCGCCGCCG